>JAEUYN010001813.1:0-77322 GCA_018257835.1 Euura lappo
TGGAGAATACATCCTAATGGAACCGTCCGAAGCCTACGCCCCGTTTATGGAAGCGGTCAGGGAGAAAATTCACATCAGTAAACTGGCCATCGAGTTTCTCTTGGACGAGTTGAATCCATCTTACGAGGATCTGCTGAATAAATTACAGGTAATATCGAAGTTTACTCAATCCAGACCCCGATTAAATATTGTTTTTCTTATTTCCGCAGACAACGGTTCCGCCCAAGGGCTTGTCAACGTTCACCGAAGACTCGCTTCTCCGCCATGCTCAATTTGTATGCGATCAAGTACTCTCCTTCGACGCTTCAGCCACGCCCGCAGAATCTTTGCTCATAACCAGCCCCTGCATGAGAGCGCTGGTCAATTTGGCTGGTGTTACCGTTGGGAAGAGATTGGCGATGCGCAAAGCGCAGAGAAAGTATCAAAAGGACAAAAAACCGGCCTGGACAAAGGCCACAACCACTTATTTGGTCCAAAACGTGTTTGAAACCTTCTTCACGGACCAGCTGGACAAGGAGAACGACAAGGAAAAGGCGGTACGTGGACTTGAACGACTTACCTAATTTTTCGAAACACTTACACCCTAATATCAATTTTCATATCCTCAGGGTCCGAAGAGACGGAGATGCGCAGTTTGCGTAGCGTGCCAACAGCCTGACTGCGGTGTCTGCGTCCATTGCAAAGATATGACCAAGTTTGGGGGATCTGGAAGGAGCAAGCAAGCCTGTATACAGCGCAGCTGTCCCAACATGGCTCTCCAGGTGCGATAGAGAGATGGCGATCAAATGAACGCGAATTCTTCTCTTCAAACTCGACTAAAACTCTGAAATTTTGCAGGAAGCGGATGACTCAGACCCCGAAGACGAGGAGGAGTACGAGGCGCTGGCGGAGCACAAGACTACTATTAGTCAGAAGGTGACCAAGGGTCTGAAGACTATAAAGAAGGAGATAAAGTGGCTTGGAGAGCCGATAGTCAACGACGGCAGAAAAACTTTCTACGAATCGGTCCTGGTCGGAGACGAAGAGATCCGTATAAACGACTGCGTAATGATAGAACCGAGCAATCCCTCCATCGCTCTGTACATAGCAAAAGTAGTGTACATGTTCGAGACTAAAAACGGGGAGAAATTATTCCACGCCACCTGGTTCTGCCGCGGCACCGATACCGTATTGGGTGAAACTTCAGACCCTGTTGAACTGTTCCTCACAGACGAGTGCGAAGAAACTCCGTTCACTTCTGTCAAATGCAAAGCTAACGTTATCTACGAAGAAATTCCTTGGAACTGGGCTGAGCTGGGTAAGCGATCAACTATTTGCACCCAATGAGTCAAGAATGTGAAGTAAATAACTCTTATATTCTCATATTTTCATCAGGAAGCGAAGAGGTGAAGGCTGAGGACGAGGTCAAGGTCACAGATGGCCGGAGCTTCTTTTATCAGAAACGTTACACCGCGGAGTCTGCTCGCTTCGAAGACCCTCTACCTCTGCCCGAATGTCCGCGAGCGGAAATGGCGCACAGATTTTGTCCTGCATGCGTGACCTTCAGCGCGAATGAGCAGAAAAATGTGCCAAAGGTGGACGAGCGTGGGGCACAGAAGAGCAGCAAGGAGGTGATCTACAACGTCGTTAATTATAAAGACGAGGAATTCAGGGTGGGAAACGCGGTGTACCTCGTCCCAGGAACGTTCAGCTTCAAATATTCTTTGATGAAAGGAGACGTTGTGAAAACTAAGAAGGAGAAAGTCGACGAAGACATGTACCCAGAGTTCTACAGAAAATCGTCGGAGCATGTGAAAGGCTCCAACTACGACACCCCGGAGCCTTTCAACATCGGACATATCGAAGCTATCTACGCCTCGACCACCGACAAACTCGTCTCGTCGACGGAGATTTGGATCACTGTGACGAAATTGTATAGGCCTGAAAATACTCACAAGGGTCAGAACCTCATGGAACAAGCAGACTTGAATATGCTCTACTGGAGCAACGAGGGTAAATTTCGTTGTTCGAAGCGGAAGCTCTCTTCTCGATACATTTTAACGTTCCCTTATTAATCTGTCTTTCAGTTGTGAACGTCCGTTTCGAGAAGGTCGTTGGGAAGTGCTACCTCACTTACTCTGAGAACTTGGATCAATCTATAGAAGAGTGGTCTTTCTGTGGACCGAACCGTTTCTACTTTACCCAGATGTACAACCTGGAGGAAAAATCGTTCTCAGAGCCACCCGACTCAGCAACGAACATCGGAAAGCGAGGAAAGGGCAAGGGAAAGGGTAAAGGAAAGGGAAAGAGCAAGAGACTTCAGGAAGAAATTGATGAAAAGCCAGTAGTGAACAAACCTCCGGATTATCCCGAGGTCGAGAAGCCGCTCCAGACTCTAGATGTCTTTGCCGGATGCGGCGGTAAGAATAAGTGCAACAAAAACTGGCTCACTTTCGTTCTAAAACAAATTCATCTCCAGGATTGTCCGAAGGACTTCACCAAGCAGGAATCGCCGAGAGTTGCTGGGCAATCGAAAAGGAACAGCCTGCCGCACACGCCTTCAAACTCAACAATCCAAAGGCTACTGTCTTCTCCGAGGATTGTAATCGGCTGTTGCGGATGGTCATGGACGTGGGTAGCTGATTTGAACGAGTGAAATATGTCGAGATAATATCCACATGAAATTTTTCTCTGGTTTTCTTATTCAGGGTGAAAAAAAAGACGACAAAGGACAGTTTCTGCCGCAGAGAGGACAGGTGGAATTGCTGTGCGGAGGTCCTCCGTGCCAGGGTTTCAGCGGAATGAATCGTTTCAACTCTCGGCAGTATTCATTGTTCAAGAATTCACTGGTAGTCTCGTACCTTTCTTACTGCGATTATTACAGGCCTAAGTTCTTCATCATGGAGAATGTAAGGAACTTCGTTACCTTCAAGAGAAGTATGGTTTTGAAACTCACGCTGAGGTGTTTGATCAAGATGGGATATCAGTGTACCTTTGGCATCCTTCAGGCCGGAAATTACGGAGTGCCACAGACTAGGAGAAGGTAAGTCTGATAAAAATCGTTTGGGATCTGGCTTTAACAATATCGTGCATGTTTTAGGATGATTATCCTCGCTGCAGCCCCAGGAGAGATTCTTCCCAAGTATCCGGAGCCTACGCATGTATTTAGCAAGCGGGCTTGTCAACTGAGCGTCGTGGTGGACGATAAAAAGGTGAGATTGTACACACCCAGGCAAAAGAAAACTTGGAATTAACGTTTGATCGTTGTTTTCAGTACGCCTCAGACTGTGATTGGATGGAATCAGCACCGTACAGAACCATAAGCGTAAGAGACGCAATGTCCGATCTTCCTGACATAAAAAATGGCTGGAATAAAGAGTCCATGCCATACGGGGGAGAAGCTCTCTCTCAATTTCAAAGAAAGGTGAGGAAATCTAGCAAGAAGGCCCCTAATCCCCTCCAGAGTCTTAATCTCTATGAATATCTTAGATGAGAGGTCACCAGTATCAACCGGTTCTGAAAGATCACATCTGCAAGGAAATGGCGCCTGTAGTCGAGGCCAGAATAGCGCATATCCCGACAGCCGGTGGTTCAGACTGGAGGGATCTTCCCAATATCGTGTTGAGGCTTAGCGATGGAACATTTTCGAAGAAACTGTAAGGGAATATCTGAAATTCCTGGTTTCCTTCTGCTTGGAAATAATTGATGTGATACATTTTTTCACAGCCAATACACCCACCACGACAAAAAGGCTGGCAAAAGTTCCACAGGTGGTTACAGAGGAGTCTGCAGCTGCTCCACAGGAAAGGCGTGCGACCCTATGGACAGACAGTTCATGACATTGATACCGTGGTGTCTGCCGCATACAGGAAATCGCCATAATCATTGGGCCGGACTCTATGGACGTTTGGAATGGGACGGTTTCTTCAGTACTACGATAACGAACCCTGAGCCAATGGGAAAACAGGTGAACTTGGAATTCTGACGAGTCTCTCAAACCGAGCCAAAATTGTTGCATAAATTTCATCTAATTTTTATCATTTCAGGGACGAGTTTTACACCCTGAACAGACGCGAGTAGTCAGCGTAAGAGAGTGCGCGAGGTCCCAAGGTTTCCCTGACACTTATAGATTCTTTGGAAGTGTACTAGATAAACATAGACAAGTGGGGAACGCTGTACCACCTCCGATGGGTACGGCAATCGGTTTTGAAATACGAAAATGTTACAATAGGCGACCAATTGAACCCCTTAAAATCGAGGACGAATTATCGTCGGCTTCTTCAGACATGAAAAATGAACAATGAGGCACAACGGGGTAATATTAATAATAATCGGCGAAGAAAAGCTGGAAAATAAATTGAAACCGTGTTCATTAAGAAAAAAAAAAAGGACGAAAATCAGGGAAAAAATATGTTTTTATAATTGTAATTAACGATGAACCCGCGGTTATCCAAAAGCGAAAAAATAATTACTACGCAAACGAGTTGATGATATTAATTAATAAATAAATATATTTTAAACAAATACCTGAACTATGTGAACTTGACAAAAAAATCTAATAATTAAAAGATCGATTTGGTAGACATAGACAAGATGTATCAAGTATGATGGATTCTACCACTCGACATCTTGGATTAGGTCTAGTTGAAGATAGCAGAGTCAAAACGTTCCTACAACGGTTCGTCGTCATCTTCAGAAACAATTGCGAAAAGCTGGTCTATACATGAATCCCTGCGATCGTGTGCAAAGGTGTAATAACGGCGATCCGACTCTTCAAGGCTATTAGAAGTGGCCATGATAACAGTGCGACGTATGGAAATAAGTAACGCACAGTATGGTCAAGGAGTTGAAATTGTCAGGAGATGAAAGGACATCAATAGGCCGAAAACGTAGGATGCACTGTAGCGGACTGTCCAAGACCAAGACAATACATACTTCGATTGACCGCATTTTGTTAGTCTCGTCTCTCTAATAGGTCGAAAAAGTAGGAACCACTGTAGTGGACCGTCAGACGTTAGAATGAGACTAACAAAATGCGGTCAATCGAAGTATGTATTGTCTTGGTCTTGGACAGTCCGCTACAGTGCATCCTACGTTTTCGGCCTATTGATGTCCTTTCATCTTCTGACAATTTAAACTCCTTGACCATACTGTGCGTTACTTATTTCCATACGTCGTACTGTCATCATGGCCACTTCTAATAGCCTTGAAGAGTCGGATCGCCGTTATTACACCTTTGTACACGATCGCAGGGATTCATGTATAGACCAACATTTCGCAATTGTTTCTGAAGATGACGACGAACCGTTGTAGGAACGTTTTGATTCTGTTATCTTCAACTAGACCTAATCCAAGATATTGTAATGATTATAACTTCTGGTAATGATATTACTTTCAATTTTATTCAATTTCAATTTATCTAAGTGTTTGAAAGTTATTTGAACTGTTGAGGAGGCGGTCCAAAGATGCTGCCGCTCTGTTTGCTCGCCGTTCTTGACGGAGCGAAGCCAAGAAGCTTCTGGATATTCTGAAAAAGATAGAAAAATCATTGAATTTCGATCCCAAACTACTGAGCCACTGGATCGACGTACTTGTCTGATGCTCATAGTGCAGAGAATGTAAAGAAATATGAATGAGCATTCCATGTAGTCGTCTCCTGGTAAATTCCTGTGCGACAGTCCCTGGATCCAACTGATCGGTGTGAACGGAAGCCGGGCGACGACTCTACCGTCAAAAATACTATTGAACATGCTGAGCAGTGCGGTGAACGCGAATCCTATCGCGAACATCGACTTCATCTTGACTAGAGACAAATCTCTGTTATTATTTTTCAGTCTTTCTTCCTCTCGCTCGATCTTCTTCTTCTGCTGCTTATCCAAAGAATCGCCATGCGCCTCTTTCCGTTTCTCCACTGAAAACGACTCGTTTCAGTCTCGAATTGAATGAATATCGCAAAACGCTTTCATACAATGACCTAATTAAGGAGAAATGAAAGTCACGTGACCTCGATATGATTTACACTTGGAATTTTCAAACGCTATTTTCTCAGCCAAAACACATTCGATTGATGTGAAATTGATATCAGTGACGTAGAAAAACTTAATGAAGGGCCTGCCAATCGTGGATTTTCGAAAATCGAGACGTAATAACAGTTTTTTTTAACAATATTGTTCTGTAATCCAAGGAAGTGCTGCCTCTCTCCACGAGGGGCAGCACCTCCTTGGGTTACAGAATAATATTGTTACACAAAATTCTGATTACGTCTTTCGATATTCGAAAATCCACGATTGGCAGGCCCTTCATTAAGTTTTTCTACGTCACTGATATCAATTTCACATCAATCGAATGTGTTTTGGCTGAGAAAATAGCGTTTGAAAATTCCAAGTGTAAATCATATCGAGGTCACGTGACTTTCATTTCACCTTAAGATAAATTTTGAGGTTAGGTAATAATAATTTTGAGGTTAGAATTACGTTTTTTCGACTGCTTCTCGACCTCCGCTTTCAGTTTCTGGTACTTTTCGGTTCGATAAACCATCAGCCATGTCAGACCTGAAAGAATATCGAGTGAAAAATTGATTGAAACCATTTTTTGAGCCTCGTTAAATATAGTCGGCCGAATGACACGGGCGTATGTTTACCTTCTCCCAAAAGCGCCGTGCAGACACTGATGAAAACGATCAGCACCGTGTCGGCCCACATAGTTTTTTGTTACAAGTCTAAAAATCTTCACGCCGACAAAAATCCCACGACAATCGGAACAAATTCGAATCAATCGCAAAATAGCAGAAGTCATAAGATCGAAAAGATTCGTCGGCCATTTGCAATCCGACTCTGTCATAGACTAGGCAAAAGAGTGTGAGAAATTTTTCCCCTCGCGGACCGGAAGCTGTGCCTCGACTAACCGGAAGTGGGCCGTAACCCGGAAGTCGATAAAATTTAGCGGGATCCGAAAGATGGCGCCGGATTGGTGAAGCTCGAGAAAAATAGTCCGCTTTTGACGTCGGCTTCGAAAATATCGTATTTTGACCATAGAATTTGATCGAATATCGTAAAAAATCGCGTTTCGCTCCCGAACTAAGACAGTCGTCGCCCAAAACCGCGTTTTTCTGCCGTTTCGCCGACCGTTATTCGTTTGTCATCGTAGAACGTTCCAGTGTATCAATACGCGTCGTGCCGGTGCGACTCTATAGCGGAGTAGGGGAGTCGGTGTAAAAACAGGAAGTGGTAGGGGATATTGGAAGCAGTGACTCGGTCCTACATGTGGGCAAACTGCTCCTGCTGCCGGTTAACAGTGGATCAGTAATTAATAAAGAGACACGGAGACGCGGTCGACACGCGATTATTAAAGGAAGGGACCATCCAAACACACTAGCGCGGGTCGTGATTCGCAAACAACCCGTAACAAATGGATCCTACCACGGTTCAGCTCATACAGGTCCTAGAGAAGACTGTATCACCGGGTAAGTCGCGCTACCTCACTCAACGCACTCCAATGACGCGAGGATTCGTTATATATTATCCTAATGCACGTCGATCGGTCCACGCGAGAGAAAAAAAATTCGGACCAATTTTTCTTTTCGATCCCTTGACGGTTACGCGTCATTGTCGTCATTATTTCCCTTCTCGTTGTGATAAATTCAGTATTTGTCATCCATCTCCCGCCTCTATGACTCTGAATTGACGTTTTAATACCGTTTTCACCGATCGCACGTCGCTTTTTTACGTGTTACACCACAAGTTACGCGATGTCTCTGTCTCTGTCTCTGTCTCTGTCCAAACCACCCGACCCGACGACCGTTACGCGGCTTTGCTTAAACCAATTTATTTAATTTTCTGCGAATTGATATACAGTCGCTAAAATCCCGTCTTTTTTTTTTTTTTGTCTACCCACCATTTTTATTTTATTTTTTTTTTCACACTATCGAATTGAATAAAAAAAATCGTCTGGTATTTTTATTCACAGACAAAAGCGAGCTAGAAGCAGCACAAAACTTCTTGGAACAAGCCGCACAAACAAATCTCGTAAGAAATAGTCTTGAAAAATAATTTTTTAACCTTTTGGATTCTGGCTAAAAGATTTTGTTTTTTTAAATATATTTTCGCAGCATGAATTCGTCCAGCGTCTCAGTGGCGTTTTGGTCACTGGGGGCGCCAGCACCGTTGCCCGGATGGCGGCCGGTCTGCAGCTCAAGAATCAACTCACGTCTAAAGATCCTGCGCTGAAATTACAGTATCAGCAGCGCTGGCTCGCCATACCCGCAGAGTTCAGGGATTACATAAAGAAGAACGTAAGGGAATATTCTGACTCTTGCGAGGCGAGATATTTTATTTATTATTCTATTTGTTGTTCTAGATCCTCGGGGCACTTGGGACGGAGAATAACAGGCCGAGTTCTGCGGCGCAATGCGTCGCCTATGTGGCTGTGGCCGAGCTGCCTGTCGGACAGTGGAGCGATCTTATTCCAGTTCTTGTTAATAACGTCGCCGATCCCAACAGTACGGAGATGATGAAGGAAGCCACTTTGGAAACTATCGGATACATTTGTCAGGATATAGACAGCGACGTACTAGTTTCACAGAGTAACCAGATACTCACTGCTATCATTCATGGGATGAAGGGATCGTCCACTTCCAGTCACGTCAGACTCGCAGCTACGAGCGCGCTCTTTAATTCGCTCGAATTTACCAAGGGAAACTTCGACATCGAGGTGAGATGGGGGACAAAATTGATAAACTGCTTCATTTCAATGTATCTTCAGGAATCTTCTTCATCTAATTTATTGCGGAATACAGGCTGCAATGTATATTAGTAGATTTTCAATTCAAGTTCCAGTGCTGAATGCTTGCGAATAACACATTCTGAACCAATATGTTGTTTAATATGCTCGTAAAAGTAAAAAAGTTGGAATTTTGAATCCAATACATCAGGTAAAAAGATATTGGCGGTTGACTTGACGTTCGGACCAATACAGCGATCGAATAAATCTGATATTTCGTTCATTCCGAAGACTATGGACTGTCTAATCGATCCGATTTCGTCTTTATTTCACAGACCGAGAGGAATTTCATCATGGAAGTTGTCTGCGAGGCTACGCAGTCTACCAACACGCAAGTCCGAGTCGCAGCGTTACAGTGCCTCGTCAAAATAATGTCCCTTTATTATCAGTACATGGAACCGTACATGGGGCCAGCACTCTTTCCCGTAGGTTCTGCTTCAGATAACTTTGATTATCCTTGTAGACGTGTTGCGGGCTCTTGGAAGCCCCTCAAGCAGACTCGCACGATTTCTAGATATTATCAGGATCTGAAATTGACTAATAATCGTTTCCCCTCCATCTAGATAACTCTGGAAGCGATGAAATCGGACATAGACGAAGTGGCCCTTCAGGGAATAGAATTCTGGTCAAACGTATCGGACGAGGAAGTAGATTTATCAATGGAAGAGGGGGAAGCTAACGACGGAGGTCGTCCACCCCTCAGAGTATCTCGGCACTACGCTAAGGGAGCTCTGCAGTATCTGGTTCCAGTGTTGAACCAGAAGCTAACAAAGCAGGAAGAGTTCGATGACGAGGATGACTGGAACCCGTCAAAGGCGGCCGGCGTTTGTCTCATGCTCTTATCCTCCTGCTGCGAGGACGCGATAGTACCTTACGTGCTTCCCTTTGTCAAGGAAAACATCAAAAACGAAGACTGGAGGTTCAGAGATGCCGCGCTCATGGCGTTCGGGTCCATCCTCGGCGGGCTCGAGCCCAACACGCTTAAGCCTCTTGTGGAACAGGCAATGCCGACTCTGATCCAGCTCATGTACGACAATAGCGTCGTGGTCAGAGACACGGCAGCCTGGACCTTTGGCAGGATCTGCGAGATCATACCGGAGGCTGCAATAAACGAAACCTACCTCAAACCGCTTCTAGAGTCCCTGGTAAACGGGCTGAAGGCAGAACCGAGAGTCGCGGCAAACGTCTGTTGGGCTTTTACAGGCCTCGCAGAAGCTAGCTATGAGTCTGCCGAAGCTAACGAAGACGGGAACCAGCCGGAGACCTACTGCATGTCTCAGTACTTTGACTTCATCATTCAGAGGCTCCTGGAGACTACGGATCGCGCCGACGGCGCCCAGGCCAACCTCAGGTCTGCGGCCTACGAGGCGCTGATGGAAATGGTCAAGAACTCGCCGAGAGACTGTTACGTCACTGTGCAGAGAACAACGATGGTGATATTGGAGAGATTGCAGCAGGTCTTGCAGATGGAGACCCACATACAGAATCACTCCGACAGAGCGCAGTACAACGACCTGCAGTCCCTGCTCTGCGCAACCCTCCAGTCGGTCTTGAGGAAGGTCACGCCGGACGACGCCCCGCAGATATCTGATGCTATAATGACAGCTTTGCTCTCCATGTTCAATTCGAACTCCTGCAAGGCTGGCGGGGTCCAGGAAGACGCGTTGATGGCAGTCTCAACACTGGTCGAAGTGCTCGGGGAGGGTTTCCTCAAGTACATGGACGCCTTCAAGCCCTTCTTGTGCCTGGGCTTGAAGAACCACGCCGAGTATCAGGTCTGCTGCGCCGCGGTCGGTCTCACCGGCGACATCTGTCGCGCCCTTAAGAACAAGGTCCTGCCTTATTGCGACGAAATAATGACCCTGCTCCTTGAGAATCTGAGCAACACGACCGTGCACAGATCGGTGAAGCCGCAGATATTGTCGGTATTTGGAGATATCGCGCTGAGCATCGGTCCAGAGTTCAGAAAGTACCTGGAAATCGTCCTGCAGACTCTGGCTCAGGCCTCCCAGGCCAATGTCGACAGGAGCGATTACGACCTCATCGATTACCTCAACGAGCTCAGGGAAGGAGTAATCGAAGCCTACACGGGAATCGTCCAGGGACTGAGGGGCGACGGGACGTCCCCAAGTCCGGATGTTTCACTGGTCGAACCGCACGTCCCATTCATCATACAGTTCATAACGTCCATTGCTCAGGACAGAGAACATTCGGACGGGAATATTGCAGCCTCTGCAGGACTTCTGGGAGATTTGGTCACCGTCTTTGGGGTCAATCTTTTACCCATGGTCGAGACGGAACCTCTCACCGACCTCCTCACCAAGGGGAGAAGGTCGCGCACCAGCAAGACCAAGACGCTTGCCACTTGGGCGACGAAAGAAATTCGGAAATTGAAGAACGCCGCGAACGTTCAGTCTAGTTGGTGAGTTTCTGATAAATATTCACTTTTATATCAATTTCGCATGATTTTCTTTCTGAGAAAAATCTGGCATAATCATTATTTTTGTTGTTATTATTTTATAATTCACTAGTTTCTCAGATTTTTTTTTTTTCTTTTTTCTTTGTCGAAATTTTCTATTCCTCATTCTTATTGTTTTTCCCTTAATCTTAACTGTTTACAGATCACCACGTCGTTGTACGGTCGTGCAATTTGATTTGACTAGAACAAAACTATCGAACACAATACAAAGACAACAAGATGATTGGATAGTAAGGATGCGAGTTGATAGATGTGCGTGAGTTTCTAAATGATGATGAAAGAAAAAAACAAAACAAAAAACAAAAAACAATATAAAAAGAAGTAAATGATGATGGGACGTCGACGTTGTGACCTTCCTGATGGCTAGAAAAAAAAAATTAAGATAAAAAAAAAAGATCTTTGCCACATTTAGTGCCCGGAACAGAAGGACTTTGAGAGAGAGACAAAAAAAAAAAGAAAAGAAAATATGGAAAAAATGGAAAAAATGGATGATGATGAATTATTGAGGATGCAAAAGGAATGATGAAGGATGCTCGTTGATGATGCCAATTTTGATGAGAGTGTAAACCAAGAGAGAAGAGAGAACAAAAGAAAGAAAATGAATAAAGAATGAAGATGATGATGAAATAATACCCCAAAATTTTATCGTTATGATGAGATGTGATGTGTGCCTGAATAAAGACTTGGGGAGGAAAACTACAGCCGCTACTATTCTACACGACCTCAAAGAGAAAGAGAGAGAGAGAGATATACAAAATTCGAGAAGAAGAATCTTTCAAACGAAAAGAAAAAAAAAAAAGGAGAAATACAAGCCGCTGCCGTTTTCTTTTCTGTTCTGTGTTCACGATTTTGGCGAGAATTGTTGTGTATGAGAGATTGAAGAATGCGTTTTAATGATGAGAGAGAAGAAAAAGAAGCGAAAATTCTCTTTGTTAAAAAAATAAATAAATAAATAAAGAGTTTTTTCCTTTTTGTTGTATGTTTGTATGTATGTAAGTAAATATGTTAAACCATTTGTTACGAGAAATAATGATAATAATAATAATGATAATTGTATTTAGCACAAAGAAAGATGAAAAATAAATAAATAAATAAATAGGCGAGATTAAAACAAAAAAAGTTTCTGAGTAACGGGTGGGTTACGACAATGAAATGTGTCTGTGATGATAGAGATGTACGATGAATATAGCGAATAAATATTGTTGATGAATGGATGAATGAATGAATGTATGTATGAATGAATGAGCGAGAATGAGAGAAAACGGAATGTATGTGATCCAATTGAACGAATGATGAATTATTGATAAGAATACTATTATTAATAATAATGATTAAACTTATTATTAATTAATTAACACAACTATTCAAAAACGAAAAATTGAAAGAAAATAATAATTGTTATTCAAAGAAAAGAAATGAGAAAAAACGATTATTATTATTATGTATGTAATAGTAGAAGATGGGTGAGAATGATTTTATAAAACAAAAACAAAAAGTAAAAAAAAAAAAAAAAAAAAAATTTAATTGAATGAGATTGTATGTGTATAAGATTCTGTTTGGTATGTATAAAAGTGATTGTCTGCTGCTATCTATCTATCTGATCTATCCTATTGGCGATTCATTAAAAACAAAACAAAAAAAAAATAACGACAACTAATTAATAATATAGTAATTCAGAAATTCTTTTCTTCTACCCCCCAAAAAAACACAGAAACAAATTGATAACGAGAATAATTAGTTGTATATTATAATACCCCCACCTGACGCCCCCTCAAGAAAATACAGGTCGAATAAGAAATAGAATAAATAAATAAGAATTAAAATATAGACGAAATCTAACGAATCAAAAAAAAAAAAAAAAAAAAAAAAAAAGCAGAGATGCAGCGCTGTGTGTTTGAGACATTTTTTTAAGATGGGGATTAATTATCGCTATAATATTATAATTACTTTTGTTCCTTCTTTTTAAAACTCTAACAACGTCTCATTTATTTTATTTTTTTAGAGACGTTTGATAGTTAGTTCAACACAAACGAGTATTGAGAATTAAATCAAAGTGCCTACTTATTATTGGTCGGCGAATACTTGAAAAAAAAAAAAGAAAGAAAGAAGGAAAATGAAAGAAGAAAAAACTATTAAAATTGAATTTGAAGTCTGATAAGTGAATATTATTATTATTACTATTATTAATGTTTTTTTTTTTTAATATACGGCGCCCGATGCATTCCAAAATGTTCTGCTGCTGGCGCAGAACATTAATTAGTTATTCTATTTTTTATTTTGATGATTTTTTTTTCTTTCTTTTTAATTATTATTACTATTGTTTGTCGAGTATTACGGAGAAGTTAAGAGTAAAAGAAAAGCGACGGAGAGACGAGAGACGAGAAACGAGATAAACAAATACGTGTAAAGACTATACATAATAATGTTAAGAGAAGAAGAGGAGAAGCGAATAAAAAATTAAGAATTGAACAAAAATGAAATTGAAAAAAAAAAATCGTTGTAAATTCTCCCTTATTTAACTAACTCTCTGACTAACAAACATTTATTTATTTTTTGCTTTCTTACATATATTTTGTTTTTTCTCGAGTAGAGAAAGATTGCTCAGGAATATATTTACAAGAACTTTTTTTTTTTTGTCTCCAGCTGTTTTATTCATTCTTGATTTTATGGTTGGCGATGACGAACAGAAATTCAATCAAAAAAACCTAAATAAATAAAAAACAACATACACTTATTATTAATTTTCTTGTTTTTTATTTATTGAATTAAATTGAAGGAGAACAATATCATCGTTAGCGGAGTCAGAGAATCGAACTGAAAGAGAACTCTATGTAATTTAGAATATTATAATTACATATCTTCTAGCGAAAAGGAGAGATTATCGCGTCAACCAAATAATTGAAGATTTTTAAATAACGAAAACACGAAATTTATCAAATCTGTGATCTTCGACGGACTATTTTATATTAAAGTCGATTATTTAGAGCCGTTTCCAAACCTCGGATCTATACGAAAATCAGAAATTATTGAAAAACTTAATCACCAAATTTATATTAAACAATTATAGTTGTGTACGGACCAGTTTTATCCCTTATTATCAATCGTCTTTATCGTCGTTTTCGGTAAATTAATCAATTAATTAAACGACGGGGTAAAATAATGACAATCAGACTCTCGACGATTAATTATTATCTTTTTTTTATCACTTGTATATCCCCTTCGATTTTGTTATCCCTCCGTACATGACTCGCAACGGCGACTTTATTATACAATACTAACTAAAAGATGAATGATTCTCATTTTGTCTTCTATACAGCGAGATAGAGAGAGAGAGAATATAAACGAGAGAAAGAAATCTGTAAGCGAGAGTAACTAATGAATGAATTACATTGTATCAATGGTGGGGACGCAGGGTGCGAATGAAAAAAATCTTTTACGAGGGAGAGAAAGCGTCAAATGATGCGCATGCTGGTGTTTTTAGTATGAGGAGAGAAAAAAAAAAAAAACTATGCTGACTAGTCAAAAGGTGAAGAGTAAACTTTTGGCTAGTCGGTGTAGATCGGAGAAGAACAGACTCGTCTGTTCTTCGGTTTAATGCGTACTGCATTTTATATTATTGTGTAATGATTAAGAACACGTCTTCTATATGCCAAACGAATTTAAAATGTCTGGAACAAATAAACAATGATTAAAATTCGAGCAATTTGATGTCTCGGACACATTCCTATTTAGTCAATAATAATAATAATTAAAGCTATTGAAATTTTTAAGAAGCTCATCCCGTTGTTTATTTGTTCAAACAAGTTGTTGGATGATCGAGCGATTGACACAAAAGCGTACGATTCGTACTTAATAATTAAACTAAATGACAGAGGGGTGATGATCTAATCTAATCGATTCGAATGATTATTCAATTCCTAGCAGCGAACGCGAAGAGAATAAGAAAGTCCGTAGTATGTATATCGAGTATATTTTTGCTGAATGAATGGGGGGCCTTGAGGACTGCGACGAAGAATTCTTTAGATACGAACAATAGCGTGCCATATAAAAATTACCTCTTCCTAACTGCTCGATTGGGTTCTAACGATGATCAACATCGTTGCAGCTATCGTTTTACTTTCCCAAAACACTATATATCCTGTCCGTTAAGTTTAAAATAGTGTACAGAAACGTTTTTTTTTTTCTCTCACATCCCGGACAACAAGGAACAAAATTCTAGTACAATAATGATAGCAACGAGTCTATAATTCTTCGTATACGTGTGTCAATGATGGAGAATGACTTTAGTCTGTTAAAAAGAAAGACACAATATACACACATACACACAAAACATAATAAAAAAAATATTGTTTATCCAATTTAATTAATTAATTAATCAATCAATGAAGAAGAAAAAAAAGAAATTAATTAACAGTAATGATATAATGATAAGAAGATATGATATCGTTACGGGAAATCAGAAACCATATTATGTATCAAAGAGTCCGTTCTTCTTTAATTATAGAAAAAAAAAAAAAATCAACAAAATTGTTTTATAAGAAGATAATTTATTTCTCTATACCCCCCGCAAGTCATGAAATTAATCCTATAACGTCGTGTGTCAGCAGTGCCCTTAATCCTCTTTAAGTACCCGATGCTCTACCTACCCGACTTGTAGAGGGTAAATTAAATTAACACAGGAAGAACTTGAATACTTTTTTCTCATTCATCGGCTCGTGCAGACCTACTTTTTATCAAACATCCCCGAAAGGATTTATTTACTACGGTATATCATCGGGGAAGTTTATCGTTGTTGATTATAACGGTCGGAGTTTTAATTTCTGAATATATAAGAAAAACTAATTCATGTCGCCCGACCTTCTTCTAAGGCTTCCTTGAGGTTTCCAAGTAGCCTGATTCCGCTTCTTCTCATTATCAACGAGAATGAATACCAAAGAGAACAAATCAGCCTCGGAGGAAAGGCAAGTACCTCCCGTCGCCGATGACGATGTGAGTAACTCCAAACGTTTCGCAATCCAATCCGCATCGAAATCTCCAAAACAATCTGTTCAATAAACAGGACGGATTCGACCTCGACGACCTTCTCCCCATTGTCGGGGAGTTCGGAAGGTACCAAAGACTACTTCTCTGGTTCGTCTGTCTCCCCGCTTGCCTGCCGTGTGGGTTCTGCGCCTTCAACCAGCTCTTCATGACCGACACTCCCCCGCACTGGTGCAACGTACCGGGCCTGGAAGGCCTGGATCCCTCGCAGAGACGGCATCTCGGGATCCCCAAGGACTCTGACAACGAGTCATACAGTCGATGTACCAGGTACAACGTCGACTGGGGGGCTCCGGAGATGATAATGACGGAGAACCTGGCCCCCAATACTTCGTGGGCGGTCATCCCTTGCGACCACGGATGGGAGTACGATCAGTCCGAAGTCACCTCTTCCGTGGTTGTAGACGTGAGTCTCGAAAACGACGATTGTAGCTCTTGAACAGCTTTAGACGCTCTTGAATTTGTGTAGTTCGATCTCGTCTGTGACCACACGATCTACCCAACGATCGGACTCGTCGCTCTCAATACGGGTGGACCGATCGGTGTCTACCTCTTCGGGATGTTGAACGATAGGTAAAAGACCCCCTTCCCGTTACCCGGGTCAAGATTTCTGATTGATTTTGCTGTTCGGTAACAGGATCGGACGGAGGCTCTCCTTCTTCACCTGTCTGGCGACTCTGATCACCGGAGGTTTTCTGACGTCCGCTGCAAACTCGTTCTGGACTTGGGCGGGGACCAGGTTCTTCGTGGGACTCACGATCCCAGCGATCTATCAAATACCCTTCATAATTTGTAAGAGGATCTCAGCTTCCGACGACGACTGCGACACATTGAATCGTTGACTTTGTTCACAGCTCTGGAACTCGTCGGACCCAATTACAGATCCTTCGTCACTGTGATGACCTGCACGTTCTATACCATCGGTCTCTGCATGCTGGCGGGTCTCACCTATCTCGTGAGGGACTGGAGGCTGCTCGCGATAGCGACCAGCGCTCCGTTTCTTCTCTACTTTTTGTACTGGTGGTAAGAAAGAAGCGTTGATCGAGACCGAAGCGGGGCTCAAATATCTAATTATCGATGTCCCGAAGGTTCCTTCCGGAATCTCCGCGCTGGCTACTCGCCAAGGGAAGACTAGAGGAGGCCAACAAGATCCTTGAAAATTTAGCTAGAGTCAATGGCAAGGAACTGCCCACTTCTTTCACCCAGAAGTTACGCCAGAGAATGACCATGTCCAGGACTAAGAGCGAGGAGGAGAGACTCCGCAGCGGACCGAGCGTCTTTGCGCTGTTCAAAACGCCCAATATGAGGCTCAAGACTTGTCTGATTACTCTGAACTGGTAATGAAGACGAGTTGATCAATTATTCTCACCATTCATGACTCTGTTCGTTACTTTCAGGTTCGCTAACAATATGGTATACGTCGGGCTCTCCTACTACGGACCTGCCCTGGGCAGCGAGGAACATTTGAGTTTCTTTTTCTCGTCACTGGCAGAAATTCCGAGCTACATGGCTTGCTGGGTGGTCATGGACCGCTGGGGCCGAAGGTGGCCTCTGTGTCTCTGCATGGTTGTGGCGGGAGCCTCTTGTATCGCGACTGTGTTACTTCCCGCAGGTGCGTAAGAGCATGTAAAAAAATTGTACGAAATAGACCAACGTCGAGCTCGCGCCATGTTTTCAATTATTCTCGAGTCTTGGTAGGATCTCCAACATCGCATTCAGTTTCATATCGTTAGGTCCGATCGCCTCGTCCTAAGATTATTAAAGTAAAAAAAGAAATGACAAAGTTCTGTTGTATATTTTTGCAGTTGAGCTACGGTACACGCAACCCCGGCCCAAAAAGTAACGGAAGACGATGTTGAAGAGCTAGCTTGGCGCGAGCTAAAAGACGACCGTCGATCAACCAGGGATTATTATTCCAGGAGGCCCCTCGTCGGTGTATAAAATACAGTTTTTGACTCGGAAAACTTTGTTTACTCTGACAACGATCGATCTTCAACCAGTTTTTGTGCCTTTCAGACGCTGTAACGGCCACCCTGATCCTGTTCCTGCTCTCAAAGTCGGCGATATCAGCTTCCTTTCTCATAATCTATCCCTTCGCCGGAGAACTCTATCCCACTCAACTCAGAGGCATGGCGATCGGTTTCTCGGCATACATCAGTGGACTGGGACTGATCATTATACCGTTCATCACGTACTTGGTGAGATTTTTGAACAAATACCAATCAGACTGTGAAAATGCGATGCAGTCTTTATCCCGAATCATGAATCTTTGCTGTTTCTTAGGGCACAGAGAACCTCGTTCTTCCTTTGATCATTTTGGGAACGGTTGCGATGATCGGAGGCCTTTCGGGCCTCCGTTTGCCAGAGACTTTGCATCATAGATTGCCCCAGACTGTCGAAGAAGGGGAACTGTTCGGAAACGACTGGACCTGGACGGACTGTATGAGATGCATACCGAAAAAGTTAGTTCTTTCAATAATTGACTGAGTTCTAAACGAAGATACGGATCAGAATTTAGAAGTTTTCGTTCTACGTATTGAAAAAAGTGTATCAATAAATGTTCTTGCATTCAGACCCTCATCGGCGACGACCTCCTACGAGGATTTGTCGGCGCGAGAGACTGTGGAGCTTCACGAAGTGCCGGAAGCAACGGAAAGCGATAAAACCGCGTTTGAAGAAACTCCGTTAAGCGGGGGAAAAGATTCGCGAGATTCACATGCCAGTATGCGGAGATTGGTCAGACAATCAAGCGTCATGGATACTCAACGAGATTCGGACGGGGCTATGAAAATGACCTACTGGTTTTAGGGCGTGCAGACAGCAAGATCCCTAGTGAAAAAAAAATAAACACGTTTACGAGTGTTGATAAATTGCGTTTCATCGCGCTATTTGTATAGTAGATTAATTATAATTGTTAATAAAATAATAATTTTATCGGTTTTTAACGATTCATTTTACTAACTAACTTCTATTGTAGAAGATAGAAGAATTATTTAGAAGTTGAAATTCTCCTCGAATAACGGATGGAGATAAAAGGCTAACTGAGCCCTTCGCTGATCTGCCTTTCCAAGGCCTGGACCCGACTGCTGCTAGTCTTGAACATCGGTCCATGGCCGGGGACAATCCAATCAGCATATTTGAGTATCCTGAGCCGTGTGGAAGCCTGGATGTCACGAAGCTCCGGAGCTCCGACATCCTGCCATAACGATGGATTCACCAGGTCTTCTTCCTTCTCAAACAAATCGCCTGGGGCATTGAATACAAAATTATGATGAAATGTTATGAACTGAAATCTATGGGGGAATTATCGATAATCCAACTGTTTGTCAAGCGCCTTGACTTAATTCGATCGATTCCCACAGGGTTTATACCTGTAATCGCGTATTTAACGCAATTTCCATCTTCTCTCTCATCTTCTACCAAAACGGTAACGTCCTCGTGAGAGTGACCAGGGGTTGCTGTGACTCTGACGCCTTTGCAGAGCTCGAAATCCTCTGTGAATCGAGATTGAACGAGTTAAGGAAGACGGAAAAAGAAACAAAGGTCTAGAAGCCAGTGTTAGCTTCTCGTACGCACTCTGCTTGATTCCCTTCTCGTAGAAGATCGACTTATTGTGAACGTGGAACCCCACGATGTGTGTGGCGTTTCTGAATAGGTAATTGCATCCTATGTGATCTGCGTGACTGTGAGTACAGACGACGTAGTTCACCTCCGATAGCTGAACGTCGTTCTCTGCCAACGCTGAAAGTTATGCACCGAAGAATTAAAACAGCGTTTGAAACAGTATAAATGTGGAAAGTTGAAGAAAATAATAAATATCGAACGAATTCGAATCCTCTTCACTGTTTTTTTGAAGGTAAAAACTGTCTGCGAATCCATAAAAAAAAAGAATGGGATCAGTTTTCAAATTTTCGAACGTGAAATGCGGTGGTGAGAGAGAAAAAAACAATTGACGAACCTACCGCTTACGATCGAGTCCCCATCCCAGGCAGTCATCGTGTCGACGACAATGTTGTCTTCCGCTCCTTTTATGAGGGTGCAAGTGCAATTAGCCTCCATTCTTTCGCTATCTAACTCGTTTGAGTACCCGTCGTACAGCACGATAACTTCGTTCATTATTTTTACGTTCACGGCGAACCCTATGCGTGATAATAAATTAAATTCACGTATCTTAGGTTATGGGGACACGGTTATATTTTAGAGGTTAGGTTACGTTAAGTTTTTGAACAAACATTTGACATTTTGACAGACGATTCGCGTTCCGAGCGAATGATCGGCCAATCAGGTCGCAGAGAGGTATTGTCATGCACTGTTATTGGCCGGTGCCACTGCCCCCACACGGCGGATTGTCGCCTGGCGCGATCTGTGACTTAAAAATTATTCGATAAATAACAGCAGACGATTCTTCGTGCCGGTTAACCCTAGTAGAGTTGCGTAATGTCTTCCTGCGAGGTTAGGTCGTCGGTGTAGAGAGCGACATGTTATCGAGAAAAAATACAATATGTTTATTTATTATTGAGAGCAAATATCGACAGAAACGCCGTTGACGACTATGACGGCATAAACAATAATCGGGAGTTCGTGACCTCCGTTTATCTATGAGATACCGCGAACACTCTTAAACGACGGGTTTCGAAACTGTCTAGAGACACTGTATCCGATTTCAAGTATAAACTACGATATCTAAAAGAATTTTATAACGTGCAAGAATATTATCTACTATCCAGTTATACTCGGTGACCCCTCTCGTGATTTATAAGTGAACAAACTTCCGACGATAATGTTTCGACATGTAATAAAAATCAGGCGAAAAACCAGACTTTATCCCAGTATTTGGGTGCAAACCTCGAATTTTCATTCTACCGAGGTGAGTTCGATTTCAAATCAACTATTTTTTTTAGGTTATAGACACAAACTCACTCACATAACCCAAGAAAATGAAACAAATTTCGAAATATTCATGCATCGATGAACTGAGATCCTAACCTGCATTGACGATTTTTCTTTATCATAATTTCAATTTGAAGAAATTAAGACATCCTAACCTAAAATAATTCACATTGTGTCTATAACGAGAAAATGGTAAAATTCTAACCTCGAAATCGAGTTTTTAGTCCCGTTTCAACAAAGAAAATTAAAGGTTTAATCTATTGCTCGATTGATCGAAAAAATGATTATATAAAAATCGTCGATTGATCTATTGACGGGAATTGTCGATCGATCTGATTATCGAAATCGTGGATCCACCAATTATCGACGAATCCGATTTCAGGATTTCGATTAATCGATTTATCGACGAAACGACTAATCGAATTCGCCGATCAATCGAGTAATCGAAATCGCAGAGTAATTGATTGTTCGTTAAACCCAGTATTAGAAAATATCGATAAATCGAGTATATCGATTGGCCGATAAATCGAGTATATCGATTGAGTATATCGATTGATCGATAAATCGAGTACATCGATAAATCGAGTATTATCGAGCAGATAAATCGAGTATATCGATTGGCCGATAAATCGAGTATATCGATTGGCCGATAAATCGAGTATATCGATTGATCGATAAATCGAGTATATCGATAAATCGAGTATTATCGATCAGATAAATCGAGTATATCGGATTGGCCGATAAATCGAGTATATCGATTGGCCGATAAATCGAGTATATCGATTGATCGATAAATCGAGTATATCGATAGATCAATAAATCGAGTATATCGATAGATCGAGTATATCGATTGATCGATACATCGAGTACATCGAGAACCGACGGATTCTATCAAAAACGCTTTCAGCTCCGGAGAGATGACAAAAAGGATGGGTGGAAGCCTGAAGACCCGATCTCGCGGACCCTGAATGCATTGAAGTTTGACTTTGGAAGAATCAAGAATCGCGTAACAAGGTCAAAGACGGAAGAGGAACAAGACTTTGAAGACAACACAGACGGTGCGGTTCCCCAGAACTTCCCACAGCACTGCGACGTCGTGGTGATAGGCGGAGGTGCTGTAGGTAGTTCGATCGCCTATTGGCTGAAAACACGAGCCCTAGAGGGACTCAGGGTCGTTGTAGTTGAGAAAGATCCGACGGCAAGTATCTAAGAATAGAATCCCATCTCGTCCCGAGTCTTGGTTTCATTGAAATCTCTTTAACAAAGCTTTCTTCCGTTTCCAGTACCAACAATGTTCCTCTGTCCTATCGGTCGGAGGTTTGAGGCAGCAATTTTCTCTGGAAGAAAACATACAGATGTCCCTGTACGGCGCCGAGTTCCTGAGGAACCTACCGCAGTTATTGAGCGTCGACGGAGAGCCGGCAGCAGATGCTCAGTTCCATCCCTATGGATACATGTTACTGGCGTCGGAGGCGGGGGCGGAGACGTTACAGAATAATTCAAAGTTTCAGAACTCATTGGGGGCTAAAAACATTATTTTAACACCCGACAAGCTCAGGCGAAACTTTCCATGGATCAACACAGACGGTATCGAGCTGGGATGCTACGGCCTTGAGAACGAGGGTTGGTTCGATCCCTGGGCGCTGCTTTCGGCCCTTAAAAAGAAAGCCATTCATCTCGGCACCGAATACGTCAACGCAGAGGCTACAGGATTTGAATTCAACTATAAACCTGGCATCACAGTATCTGGCGTACCGGAGGGGGAGTACGTGGGGCTTGACAAACTTATCGTAAGCTTTCAAGACCGGAATTTGATTCCCAAGAGCCCGAGGATAACGAGTCTCGCTCATTTCAGGTGACAACTTCCTCCGGCGAGGTCAGGCACATCAAATTCGCCATCGCCATCATTGCTTCGGGCGCTTTCAGCAGTGACGTCGCTGGAATGGCGAAGATTGGATGCGGCAAAGGGATACTGAGCGTGCCGCTGCCTGTGGAGCCCAGGTAATCCATCTTCGGAAGTTTTTCCATTCCGCGGTATCTTAAGGTTGAATTTTTCTGCAGGAAAAGATACGTCTACTGTTTCCACTGCCCCGACGGGCCAGGGCTAAACACTCCTCTGACCGTCGACCCCACTGGAACTTATTTCAGGTGAAAATATTGTGAGATTTGCTGCATTATATGCTTTACTTTGAATCTACTTAACGGAATTGTTACAACAACAGGAGAGAGGGACTCGGTGGAAATTACATCTGCGGACGATCTCCAGAACTGGTCGACGAGCCTGCGATAGACAACTTGGAAGTAGATCACGAATTTTTCAATGACAAAATTTGGCCAATTTTGGCGCAGAGAGTCAAGGCGTTTGAGAATCTTAAAGTGAGTTGAAATTTGGGATAAAAAATTGTACAAATTTTACCGTTTCTGCTTTAAATTTACAGGTAAAAAGTTCTTGGGCCGGTTTCTACGAGTATAACACATTCGACGAGAATGGAATCATCGGACTACATCCATACTATAATAATTTATATCTAGCAACAGGATTCAGCGGTCATGGAATTCAACAGGCACCTGCAGTGGGCCGTGGGATCGCTGAGTTGATAGTAGACGGTCGTTTTAAAACAATTAATTTAGCGAGACTAGGTTTCGACAGAATAATCACCGAAGAACCAATGTATGAAGAGAATATCGTATAATAATTAATAACTGTCGCGTCCTAGGATTAGGAGAATATATTTTTTATTTACTGCGAATTTATGCAGAGATCGACAGAATTGATTATATTCACTCGACTCAGTAGACTCTGATCAATGATCGACTGTAGTTTTGATACAGCTAAATGAATTTCAAAAGTAAGTCGATGTTGCTGGTTTATATTTGCGGTAGTTTTATGGATACAAGGTCCTCAAACGCACCCTCATAATCAGTTGACTCAAATTTGACACAGTAATGTAATTCATTTTCGTAAATTAATTGTTCAAGAGTTCGTCAGTTTTAGGGAAATTGTATTCTAAAGTAGAATAATTACTTTGAACCTCTATTTATTATGTTACAAACCGTGTACCACGAATTTATGATAGTGGGGGGGAAAAATAGTGGTATACAAGGTTGGAGGATTGGAACAAAAATCGTAATTAATTTTATAGAGACTCGAGTTGAAATTTCTTGAACAATTTTCATGCGTTTCTTTGCCCAGAATCGATTCAAGAATGAAATTTCAATTTCAATTGAATAATAAATCGTTACGTTATTTACACAGAAACGAGATGCACTTTTTTCGCTTATCTTTCAATCGCAAGTCTTGTTTCTGCGTAGATATGATATTTGGCTTAATTTTGAACAATCACTTCGAGTTAAAATAAGTTAGGAATGGGAATGAATTTTAATCGAACAAAAACTACCTAATTCCTCTCAATATTTCATTTTTCATTTTTTAAATTCTGTGTAATTCATCTGCCTAATAATTTCAGCAAATTGACATTGAAAGTGTTGATTCAATAATAAACTAGAGAACTAATTACAGTCTGTATTGATCAGAATGTCTTTTCAATAGCTGCAATATCTAAAGAAAGAAGAATAAAAATCCGTGTAATAAAATATATATTTATAGATCATAATGAGGATGATAATAAATCCTATTATCTAGATTTTGTAAATAAAGGAGAATTTCATTTACATCTACTAATGAGCCCTAACCTACTGACTCAATCCATACAAAATAACATAAACTATAATGTTTCAAATAGTTGACTAACAAAAGTTTTGGTACAACTTTTGTTAAATCATAGGCGTATTCGCGTTGGGATCAAAGTGATTTTCATCATAATGATGTGCCAATCAGATGTCGAATAGCACCGCTCTGAAGTTAGGCGCTATGATCTAATTGGCTGGGTTGGTTTATCATTATGATAAAAATCACTTCTAGACCCAACGCGAATGCGCCTCATTCGTATTTCCATGACTTGGAAATTGATCGATTCGCCTCGCGATTAATCGCTACGCTTCGATCAAACGATAGTTTCGATTGCTTGTTTCATTCAATAGTCGATAGTTCGATCGATACTCTTTCGACCTATCGATTCTGCTATTCCCAACGACTCGTTGGTCTGAAGTTGGCTAGAATCGAAAAATGAGCATTCAGACACTCTCATTGGTTCAGAATTGTCTGAAAGCTTGTTTCACGATTCTAGCCAACTTCAGATCAACGAGTATACATTTACAGGGTGTTTCTAACAATGATACAGTCTGAAGTTAGCCAGAATCGAAAAACAAACTTTCAAACAGTTCCAAGCATTCCTCGATTCTAGCTAACTTCAGACTTTACCATCGTTGGGAATGCACCCTGTAGATAGACTTCAATACGGGTGACGTCACAAGGTAGTAATTTTCAATCCCTTGTATCACCGTCAATTTCGCTTGAATTAAAAAAAGAAAAAATACATCGCAATTATTTTTTCGTAAACTAGACTACTGAAATAAGAGATAAAAAAGAGACATGCGAAATCCCATTTCAAATAACTGTCTAACTACACAACCGACGCTATAACAGTTAGACAATCGCCCATCGCGTCGCTCACGTCACGATGAGTTTACGAACGTTCTTTAACTCCGCAGTTCTCGGGCCGGGGTCGTTGTTGATTGCCGCTTGGGAGCTTGGGACGGAGTAGTAGTTGGCGTTACGTGTGATCGAGCGATACGTTGTTCCAATCGCTAATCCGCCTCTTACCGCATGCTTTTTATCCCTCCGCGATAAATAACAGACTCGTCTAATCACTCGTGGATAAATAAAACAAGACTAAACACAGCCTGAACATGAACCCCGAAGAAGAAGTACTCAGGATACAGAAGAAACTCAACAAAATGTCTAGCGGCGACGGGACGGTGAGTCTTCAGTGAGTAGTAAATCCGTACGAGGTGCTTCTACGTTGAATTATTTTCGATAGTTGACAGAGAACAAAAATTTCTTCAATATTTCGAATATTCTCGAACGGTTTTAGTCAAAAAACGAATAATAATTAACCCGCCAAAAAAAAAAAAAAAATACACTCACATATTCTTACCCCGCAGGGTCAAGAGCAGGCCCTCGAATTACTCAAAGTCCTGCAAAAATTACCCGTCAATCTCGAACTTCTCACCAAAACGAGGATAGGAATGACCGTAAACGCGTTGCGGAAGTCGAGCAAGGACGACGAAGTCATTTCATTATCGAAAACGCTGATTAAAAATTGGAAAAAGTTTTTATCAGGTGAGAAAAACCCCGACGTTGATCCGAAACAATTTTTTTTTTTTTCAATTTCTTTTAAACTCCAGGACCCAACAAGGACGGAAAGGACTCCAGTTCTTCGAGTAGCTCGAAGAAGAAGGAGGAGAAATCTGAGAAGAAGGACGACGGGGACGTGAAGAAGGAAAAAGAGGCTTCCAGCGACGGCGGAGAGTCGAAATCCAGAGATGACAAGAACAGCAAAGACTCTGCCAGAAAGCAGGCCTCGTTTCCCGCAGCTACTACCACCGACGCGGTCAGGCTAAAGTGCAGAGAGCTTCTGGCCGCTGCGCTTCGGGTCGACGGAGGACAGATCGAGGGGTGCGCCAGTCCGGAGGAACTCGCGGAGGAACTCGAAGAGGCGATTTATGCGGAGTTTAGGAACACGGATAACAGATACAAGAACAGAGTGAGGATTCTGGTTGGGGTTTTGGTCTTTTTTAAATTTCAGGTTTATCATTTCTTTCAGATACGGAGCAGAGTCGCGAATCTAAGAGATGTTAAGAATCCGACGTTGAGGACCAACTTTTTGGTCGGAGCCATTCCGTCCAGCCGTTTGGCGGTGATGACGGCGGAGGAAATGGCGAGTGATGAGATCAAGCAGCTCAGAGAGCAGTTCAAGAAGGAGGCTATCAACGACGCGCAGCTCGCAACCGTTCAGGGAACTAAAACGAGTCTTTTGAAGTGTGGAAAGTGCAAGAAGAGGAATTGCACTTATAATCAAGTTCAGACTAGGTCCGCTGACGAGCCTATGACCACCTTTGTACTCTGTAACGAGTGTGGTAACAGATGGAAGTTCTGTTGAGGGAATATATTTTGTTCGTTTGTTTTTTTTCTGTAAGGAAAGAATGAAAGAAAACCGCCAAATTCTGTTTCTGTATTTTCTCTGTTTTATAAATTTAAACGATAATTGATGATAATTGTAAATTCACTAACAGAGAGACTAGATTCAATTGCTTATCGAGCATATTTGAAGCGTTCACTTTTCCTTTTATTTTTTATCAACTCAGTAGACAAATAAACACTTCATAGTATTCACAAGGAGCGTATCACCTGAATTAATTAATTATTGAATGTTAGTTTCAATGAAAGAGACAAATTAAAGCGATTAATTGTGATTCGTGATTTTTTTTTTTCATTTGGAAATGAAATACACGAGTTAAGAAAAATAAAATTGCCATCGATTGTGTGTGTCGTGTCATCGTAATTGATGATTTCAATAAATCATGGGTATCGAGATTTAATAATCGTGTGTAAAACATTTAAATGTAAAATTATACAACTATCATGCAGATATTGATATGATATACACAGAATTTTACTCGTAATTGATTATTAATAATGATAATGATTATTCTTATTCTATTATTCAATTGTAAGAATAATTTTTATTTGAATGATGAATAAATAATGAAAAAAATAAAAAATGAACTTATATTCAGACCGAAGATTGCTGACAGCGCCGCGCCACCAACCGATTTCGGAACTCAGTCATTGGATTGCAGTCTGAGTCCTCCCTTGAAAGTTATCACAAAATAATCGACCTTCAACTTATTTAATTTAATATGCAATATTATACAATATGTACAGAGTTAGTTTTTGTTTATTTTTTTAATTTGCTATTTAACTAAGCGATTAAGCTGAAACGAAAGTCACGTGACCTAGACGTGAGTGCGAGAGAGATAGCGCGATAGCCCACTTGGAATTTTCGAACGCCCTTTTTGCAGCCAAAACACATTCGATTGATGTGAAATTGATATCAGTGACGTAGAAAAATTGAATGAAGGGCATGACGCTCGTGGATTTTCGAAAATCGAAAGACATAATTAGAATTTCGTGTAACAATATTGTTCTATAACCCAAGGAGGTGCTGCCCCTCGTGGAGAGAGGCAGCACTTCCTTGGATTACGGAAAAATATTGTTAAAAAACTGTAATTACGTCTCGATTTTCGAAAATCCACGAGCGTCATGCCCTTCATTAAGTTTTTCTACGTCACTGATATCAATTTCACATCAATCGAATGTGTTTTGGCTGCAAAAAGGGCGTTCGAAAATTCCAAGTGGGCTATCGCGCTATCTCTCTCGCACTCACGTCTAGGTCACGTGACTTTCCGTTTCACCTTAAATCACAGTAGCGAGGTACTAGTCTGTTGGGTCAGGCTCGCTCCTGCATATCACAGAAATTCTTCTTGACCTTGGAACCTTATTTCCATTGAATACTGATTCCTCAGGGCCAAGAATCTCGTGGTTGTAGTCGTACCTTGCAGTGCCGCTAAAATAAAAAAGGGATCACTGTCAACGAACTCGACACACCGCCACTTCTCACCATCTCCTATTCGATCCCGCCTGGTGGTTCACGTTGCCGTTCCTCTGGAGGAAAAATCCACTACATTTTTTTAGATTTCTTTTGGATCAGTTCTTTTTTTCAGTTATGAAGGAACATTCAATGAACACATTTGGAAAATATATTTGACTTGTGTCTTGATGATAATATGTATAGAGAAAAGAACGAATAAAATAAATCAACAACTTTCTCAGAATTCGGAAAAGGGTTGGTCTAAGAAATATAAAATTCTAAAAAGTGGTACGGAGTTAGAATAACCACATAAGAGTCAGGGATCAAAACGGAGATGCTGAGGTCTTGAGATTTGATGAGATTTACGCCAATACATTTTGATCTTCGTATAATAATAATAATAACAGCGAAAAAACGGTTAGCCCAAGCGCTGTGAAAAAAAATTAAAAATACTGTCATATATATTGTGTGACTTCGTGGATGGTTCCACGTGGACTCCTGGATACATGCAACTGAGATGACATCAATTGTTGCTGGATGCGTGATTGGTCACCAACAGTCAGTGTGATCTCAGTTGCATATACCCAGGAGTCCGCATTGTGACCACCCACGAAATCACACGGTATATGCTAAATGATAAATTCGAAGATCTTGAGTCAAATGAGGGGCGATAGCCATTGCAATACCCTACGTACGGAATGAAATTCTAATTCTAATTCTAATCTGCAAACCTCATTATATATAGCGATCTTCTGGGTAGCAGGAAATCTTTCATACGTTCTTTCTCATGGCCAACCATAGTCAACCGCATCACACTATCACTGAGGAGGCTCAGCCCCGCTATCGTATCTCCACAAAACTGAAAAAAAAGGATGATCAAATTTTCACACATCGTTAATAACAATTTTTGTTACAAACTCGTACATGTTTTACAATTTTCAATTTTTTGGGCACCAGCTTTATGTCAAATCTAGACTATCGGCAATATTCAAATATTTTTTTCCCGCCTCTGGCTTTACTGCATATTCTTTTAATTTAAGTCTACGTCCTTGAAAAACCTGGAAGTCCTGGAAATCTTAGGGAATTTTTTTTTCTCCTCAAATTCTCAGGGAATATTGAGTTCACTCGAGGAATTTTTTCTGAAAGTGATCAATTGGAAAAAAATATTCTGCAAATTCAAAACCCAGATTAAATTGCAAAGGAAAAAAGAAAATAAAAAAATCTAGTATACTTTGCGAAATAATAATGAAAATCGTATCTCGTCACACCTGGAAAAATAGAAAAAAATATCCTGGAATTCTCGGGGAATTTTAGATCCTGACTTGAGTAGACGGCCTGAAAAAGAATCGCTGGCCAATAAATGTACATGCCTTGGCAATCATCACAATCAAAATTGTGGCATATTTTGAATACATTTGAATGACCCGATTGAACCGAATAATCTTCAAATCGTCTCACCCTGACGCTGTCAACATGGGGTTTTATCTTTCCTTCGCCAGCCAAATCCAGCACATGAACATGACCAAGCAGCGAAGCGCCAGGGGGGAAAGCCTTCCTTTGAACTCTCTCGATCACGATAGTGTTCGCCTTATTCCAAGCAGATTTCTCCGTCTCTCGGTACCCGTGGATCGCCTTGGGGTCAATAAAAACGAACCATGTTGATTGATCTACAAAGGCCAGCTGGCCAAAATTTATCTCATTTCTTCTTATGATTATTAAAATTGTTGCTTACGTCGTCCCAATGCGAGAATTCGTATCTAAGTTTCTTCATGTAAGGTTCGACCTCGTCGAGCAAAGATTCTTCCTCTTTCTCGGTGATGAAATCCAGGAAGATCCTCATCGTGGTCGTTAACTGCGGGAGCCATTCGCTCGATTGCGTTTCTCTCGCGTCGGTGCTGAATTTTTCTTTCGAAACGATCGAAGAGAATCGTTGTGATTTTGAGGTTAGATTTTTTGAGGTTATAAATTTGAACCTGCATAGATCCTTGGACCGGGTTATCAGCGAGAGGAAAAACATTTTCGGGATTTTAACACGGTAAGAGGAAGTAAATTTGAGTGTAATTTGTCGAGGAGATTGATCGACGGTCCTTTGAGACCGTTGACTACGCCTATTATGCAATTGGATTAGTTAGAGAAAATAGTTTACACGAAATCGTGGTTTGTTTACGTCTGTCAAGAACCGGATTTTGGGGTTAGGTTGACCGAAATCTGATCGATAATTCATCGCATCATCGAACGTTGTGATAATTCTGACCTAAATCTGGATAATTTAGGGTCTCTCGATTCATTGGGTTCGTTTTTTAAGTCACATCACGTGCGTATCACAGTTCGACGCGCCCTAACCTCAAAAAAAAATTGAAAGTATCAAAAAACTGCTTAAAAAATAGCGGAAAACTGCTAGAAATAAGAAAAGAAGACGTAATATCGTTTTTTTTAAATGTTGAATAGCCTACGATAATAATTCAATACAATCTAGCTTCGGAAAGTGTGACTTCTCACGTTTGATCTAACCTAACCTCAAAATGAAAGTTGAATGTGTGCAAAATTTGTCCAAATAACGGCAAACACTGATTAAAAATGAGGGAATTAGAAGTCTAATCGTTGCTTTTGTTGCTTTAATATTCTCATTTGTTACAATAATCACGAGAACTTTCATTCCATCCTAACTTTTTAGACTATAAACAGAATCTCGATGGCTTCCGAGGCGAGAGAGCCGCTGGCAACGTCCGTTGGGGTCACAACGGAGGCTAAGACCAGTATCGTCAAGGAAGGGAAGGCTGAGATACTCGTCAGCGATAAGAAAGTCTTCTATAATCCCGTTCAAGAGTTCAACAGAGATTTAAGGTCCGTTAACTCAATATCTGCTCCGTAACCATACAGCGATTCCCGATTCTTGAACTTCATTCTTCTTTCTTTTTAGTATCGCAGTTTTGACGCTGTTTTCCGAGGAGAGACGCGATACCGTCTCAAAGAATTCGAAGGGCGGAGGAGAGGCGAGTTCGGATTCTCTATGGATGCTGCGTTCTCCAACGGATGAATAACGACGTCTTTTTCTCTTGCTTACAGAAGGGGATTTCTGTACTCGAAGCCCTTTCTGCGACTGGATTAAGGAGCGTTAGATACGCGAAGGAGGTTCCTTTCGTCAGGGAAATCGTCGCTAACGACATATCCGCTGCTGCTGTTGAAAGTATTAAGAAAAACGTAGAGCACAACGGAGTGGAGGGCATCGTTCGCACCAGTCACGACGATGCTACGTGCGTGGGATTAGTCTTAACACTCTAGAACAGTTTTTAGACTCCTTCGAGAACTTGAGAAAAGGAAGAGATTCTGATTTGATGAATCATTGTTTGACTTTCACATTGGAAAATTCAAGATATTCAATTGGTTGATTTTGATTTTGATTTTGGAAGCTCTGATGTACAATATACAGTCAGTTTTAATGATCAGAATAATTGTTAGAAGCTACAAGGATGAAAAAGTCTTGTCATTAGTTGAAGATTCAAAAGTAATCAGTGGATTATCATCTTAGAAACTCTGTAATATCTTTAAAGAAAGAATCCAGGGCTCTAAAACTCGATCATCATCCTAATCCTCATCTTCTTCCTTACAGAATGGTCATGTATCAGCACAGGAAAGATAAATTCGACGCAGTGGACCTGGACCCGTACGGCTGCCCATCGATTTTCCTAGACGCAGCCGTTCAGTGCGTCTCCGAGGGTGGTCTGCTGCTCGTAACGGCAACAGACATGGCCGTGCTCGCTGGAAACTCTCCAGAAACTTGCCACGTCAAGTACGGAGCAATTTCCCTAAAGTCTAAGGCCTGCCACGAGATGGTAGGCTGAATCAAAACCCAGGACATTGATGAATTTCTTGAACTCAAAGGATCATTAAATGAGACTGATTTTTTCCAGGCGCTCAGGATACTGCTGCAACACATCTCCGCCCACGCTGGTCGCTACGGTCGTTACATAGAGCCGCTGTTATCCCTCAGTGTCGATTTCTACATAAGAGTATTCGTCAGGGTTTACACGGGCCAAATAGTGTGCAAAGGAGTTGCCAGCAAGCTTGGAAACATCTATCAGTGCGTCGGCTGTGAAACCCTGACCCTGCAGCCCCTCAGTTTCACTAAATCAGGGGGGAAATTCGGCCTCCCGGCTGGACCGCCGGTCGACAAACTCTGCAAACACTGCCAGCACAAGCACCATGTGAGAGAAAGAGACGTCGAAGCGTTGAACGATCGAGATGACGATTATTGCCGAAAAATTAATTCCTTTTTCAGATCGGTGGACCGATTTGGCTCGGACCCATCCACAACCAGTCCTTCGTCTCTAATCTGCTGTGCAAAGTTGAGAGCATGGAGCTCGGAACCCAAAAGAGACTCGAAGGGGTTCTAAACGTGATCTACGAGGAGCTGGAGACTCCGCTTTACTATGTTCTCGATCGATTGGTAAAGAGGAAGACTCCCTGGTCTTTGCCTACTGAAAATAAACGGATATTATAACTTGATTTCGTTTCAGATGTCGATTGTGAGGTGCGAGACTCCCCCGATGATGACTTTCAGGTCTGCCATCATCAACGCTGGCTATAAAGTATCGATTTCCCACGCTAATAAGACTTCGATCAAGACGGACGCCCCTAACGAAGTGATTTGGGACATTGTCAGAGCCTGGGAGAAGGTGAGACTCTGGAAAACTAGTTGGATTCGATAAACTGATTCTGTTCTTATTTCAGCTGCATCCAGCTAAGCGGGAGAGATTTCAGGCCAATAGTCCCGCGCTTGCTATTCTCAATGGAGAATCTAAGGCTGAAATATCTTTCGAAAGACACCCGTTGGCCAATCCGGCTTCAAGACAGAAGGGATTGTCCAGATTTCAGGAGAACCCGACCGCCTATTGGGGCCCTGGCACGAAATCTACAACGATGTACGTCCGGAGTATTTCTGGAGCTATAGAATATCGTTGACGATTATTTCTTCCAGGGTTCAGACGAAGGACTCTATAGAGAAGAAGAAGAGGAATCAGAACAAGCATTTGAAGAGGAAGCGGCTCCTGACTCCGGAGGGGGAAAGTGACCCCGTTAAACCCGAAGACGTGAAAGAAAAAGACGATCCGGTTGCAGCGGGAAATGATTCGACGGAGAAACAACTGAAAAGAGATTGAATATTTTACGTTAAACAAAAACTGTAACTTTTTTTTGTACATATTGACAAGTTTTCCAACAGATATTAAAGTTTATCGAGAAGATTAGGTGGCGTGATTATTTAAAGAATCAGCTGGTAGTAACACCTGCTCTGCGTCTCCGTGGCAACGGAAACTCACAACTTTGAACCAAAGCGGATATTGTTCTACGCCGTACCAATGCTAGCTCAAATTTAATAGAAAAAGATAAGCAATCACGATGAGCGACGATATCAAATTTGTTATATCAGAAGTGAACAAGGTTCTGAACAAAAGCTACAATCTCATTTCCTTCGACGCCTTAAGTTCTGAGGATCTACTACAAGTACGTTCCGACTCCCGTCTTCGAGGATAGAAAACTGAAAACTTTCTAATTGAATTGAACATTCTTTAGCTTCTCAGCGATGTTCTGTCGGAAATACAGCAAGAACCATCTCACGACGTCAGGATTGAGACTCCGGAGCAAAGCTCCGTCAGGATATTCTCCGCCCTCAGGATTTTGAAGTACCAGCCTCAAGGGGATCCTGCGCTCTTCAGGTTACTGAGCTTCTATCATTTTTAGTTTAAAAAAAGAAGTTGCAGTGGTACGCAATACAAGTGTGCGCGGGGAATCTCTCGCAGCAACGAGACCGCAGGGAGACTGAAAAACATTTTCTTGCAAATAAATCTGGGGATTCCCCCCTCAAATAATAATCAACTGGAAATAATTTTGGGATTGATCTTCTAGACACGGTCTGGTCAAGGGAGACGCGCCAGCAATCCACTCCGTTCTGAAATGGCTATTGTCGAACATGGATATCGCAAGGCAGAGGGCCTACCTCGCCCGTTTTCTTGTCAAGGTGCTTAAAAAGTGTCTAAATTAAACCGATGAGTCTTTTTACTGATTTTGTTTTTGCTTCTACAGGTCGAAATTCCCCCGGAGCATCTCGGAGACTCGGAGCTGACTGGGCTGTACGAGCAGTACGTGAGGCTGGTGGAAGAGTTCAAAATAATTCACAGAGAACGAGAAGCTGGAAAAAAGGTGGAAACGCTACGCCCTAAGAAAATCCGTTTCCGCATAATATCGATTACACAAAGTTAAATCTTTCAAGGGCGGCGAGGCGGCGGCGGAGCTGAAGACGGACTTGGAGGCGATGGAGAAGGAGCGTGACGTGATACTAGGAAGAGTAGAAAGAATGAAATCGAGGGCCGAGGGCGCTCCGCAGCTCCTGGAAGTGGCCAGAAAACTGAGAGTGGAAAGAGACCGAGAGCGAGAGCTCGCGCTGCAGAAATTACAGCAGGAGGAATCGACCGCGATGCTGAAGGGGTCGTTGCAAAGGGCGGCTCGAGAGCTCCACAATCTAAAACAAGCCGGAGCCAGTCTGACCCCTCATAATCTGATCCAACGATTATCGGAGGAAGTCACAGTCCAGACAGCGATGAGCAGGGAGAGACTCCCCGCAGAATTATCCGCCAAGAAGGCGCAGGTCGATGCGTTGAGTTCTGTCGTCCGATCCCCTCACCTGGGGCCCGATGATATCCTCGCCTTGAGGAACCGGCTGGACCTCGCCGCTCGCGAGGTCCAAGCCTTGGCGGAGAAGAAGGCAACTGGGGGAACGGACAAGATGGCTCCGTTCAGGCAGCAGGCAGCCGCTGTGGCCGGAATGAAACGAAACGTTCTAGACAAGCTGAAACGGTCCGAGGAGATATTGGAAGAGACGAGCTCGCGGCTTGCTGAAAAGAGAGAAGAGGCGAGGCAGGTGGCTGAAGAACCGGCGCCCAAGGGCGACGAGCTCAAACGCTACGTTGCTCATCTTAGAGCCAGGAGCACTTTGTACAAGCAGCGGAGGGCCGAGTTGGCAGGGCTCAAGGCAGAAAGCGGAGTTTTGAACAGGAGTTTGAAGATATTGGAAGGAAAAGTGAGAAGGAGACAAACGTTAATTTGTTCTTTCGTTTTCTTTGTCTAATTCTTGCGCTCCTTTTCTGTTCTGGCAATCAGCTCGCCCAGGCCAGGGCTAACGCCAGCCCGACGTTATCCGGGGCACCGAAGACCCTGCCGGACGGGTTTACTGCGGAAAGCGCGATTTTGGCGAACACGGAATTGACGAGGAGCATTTCTGCCTTCAGGGCGCAGCTCGTTCCGCTCCTGAATGGCAAGTTTAGATCCATCTGTTGGAGAACTGGGAATCCTGGAATTTCAGATAGACTTTTTTTTGTGTTGCAGAATTGAGACCGTTGAGACAAAAATCTCAGGAGCTTGACGAGCAGCACGAAAGAGCAGAGAAAAGTTACCAAGCTTTGGAAAATAGCTTGGAACATTCTAACGCCACGTTATCAACAGAGTTGAATTATCTCAGAGATAAAATAGAGAAGGTGCGTCGCAGGGATTTAATAATATTCCAAATTCCAATCATCGTCGTCCGAGTTTCTATTTTATTTCTTTGCTCCGTAGGAGACGGAGGAAGTCAAAGAGTTGAGAACCAAAGTATCCAAGCTGAAGATTGCTCAGGAGAAAATTCAGCACGAAATGAGGGTGAGAAAAAGTTTTCCAGTTTCAAATTCGACTCGACTTTATTGATTAATTTCAAATGAATATTTCTCATACGATGATAAAAACGCTGCACAGCGTTACGCGAGTCCCAGTAGCGGCTCTACTTTAAGGGATGAGCTTAACGAAGCTATTCAGGCGGAGGAAAAGAAGCTGAACTTCCTCAGAGACGAGGAACGGATGAGCAAGGAGCAGGCTGCCACCAGCGAGGCGCAAATTCGTTTGTGGAGCGACTTAATATCGTGAGAATTTTTCCGACTGCGATGGAGATATTCAGCCACTTTTTACAAGGTTGATTCTGTTTTTCAGGATCTATGAGTGCAAGTTGCAGTGTGCCGAGGAGAATAAACGCAGGGACGGAGTCGTAGTGCGAGGTCAGGGCGCAGAGACTCTGATTCTACAGTAATTTAACAATTGGGAAACTGATCTTGAAGACAGTTTAAATATATGTAATAGTAATTAGTGATAATATAAATTTAAAGAATAGAATTTTTCTTCATTTAATCATCTTTTTCAATGTTTTTTTTTTTTTTATATATTACACGAAACTTGTAAATAGAAAGATAATTCGTGGGTAGAATTAGATCAACAGTTTTCTTAATATTAAGCTAAAAGTCAGCAGTCCAACTCCCCCCAACGCTGCTAGTCGTAAATAAAAACCTGCCCTGTTTCGCGAACTCGACTCGACTTCGTCCTGTAAAAAACACGAATATATCATCATTTTTACATGACAAATCAAATTGATGCAATTGATCAAATAATTTAACAGTATTTTCAGCCTAGTGAGGCTGCCTATTGCATTCAAAAATGGTTTTTTGTTCGTTCCCTCGATCAAATTTGGTTTTTGACTAATTTTAAGGAGTCAGAAAGCATTTTTGTTTCATTGTTAAGGGTACAGCTCTATAAAATTTCTACATCGAATTCGTCTGTACAGAATTGATTCAGTTTTTTGTGCTTCTGAAAAGTGAAAGAAGACCTGGCACAGCAATTATTTAGCGACGATAGGACGCGCAATAGCTTGAAACAACTAATTTGAATCTTTCTTCGCCGAAAGGCCCCAAATTTTAGCTTCACATATATACAAAATCCTCAAGGAAAAGAAAGTAGGGACCTCGGATATCGAAATTTCACAAATTCGTCGAGTTATCTAAAACCAGGAGTTGATTTCGTACTTCTAGGATCAGTTTTAGTTCCTCTAGAGCTAATCTAGCGTCTTGGACTTCGCAGATAGTCGCCTCGACAGCCATCTCCAGGGCCTTGCTACTCCGCAAGTTTTTATTACGCTCTATGAACGAGTCTATCTTCTCTTTGTTGATCCTCAGTCTCGAGTAGGTAACGAAAGCCTGGATCAAAGACAGGTGCTTGTTATTGTTCACAAAGGCTTCTGAAAGCTGGTCTAATCTGAAAAAATCAAACAATGAATAAAATTATTCTAATTGGTACAAATAATCTATGAAGACAAAACAACGTTCTTTAAGCTCTGCTTAATCTCTGTCATCGCCTCTTCTGGCCTTTTACCTCTGCTGAGCCGTCAGAATCGTCCTGCTGACACGTTTCGAGATCGCCTTCAGTTCCTTCTGCATCCGAACAGCGAGTTCCGGGTCTGCGCCTGGGGGATTTCTTCCGTTATTGTCAAGAAAAATGGACGAAATTCCAGAGTAAATGAATGCGTAGGTACCAAGAAGCTGCAGGTCCTCTACAGTCAATTCGGCCAGCACTTCGGTCGATATGTTCCGTTCTTTGAAATTCGGTACCAGATGCTTGGCTCCCATTCCGCACAACAGGATTGCCGTTGGATTCGTGAACCCTAAGACGTCTTCGTAGCCTCGCCTCGGGTCCATAAGCTCCATGATTATTCAAAGAGACTAGAAATTTGAGGAGAAAGAGTATTCTTCATTTGTTAGTTCGTTGAATCACGCAGAAGAGAGAATAATTGAAAATATTTCGTTCAAATGAAGAACGAGATTAAAAATTTCATTATTACATCAAATATTCATTCTTCTTTAATCATTCGTTCTCCTATATTGGTACATTCGTCGGTTACGCTCAAAGATTAATTGTAAGCACATCGATTCAATAAAGTAATAACGACACTGCATTTTTGGAAAATTATTATGCCGATTATTGGCGACAATAAGCGAGAAAATGGGTGACAACAAGTGTTTGACAGTAGCTATATAGTTTGACAGTTTATTGCATGAGGAGTAATAAGCAGTGATTTCCGTAAATAAATACCGGATCGGTTGAAATTAGGGACGAGCCTTGTTTCAACATGTGGTATTTACCTCTAAAAAATGTTCCGCGAAAAGAACGTGAAGAGTTTCGTCGGTTGTCGGCTTTTTCAGACACGTGTTTACGAATTTTGTCCCTACAATAACAATGCAAGGTGTCTGAAGCTGGCGAGTTTACGTCGGATGCGATAATCGCATTATCGCAACCACCGAAAACGGATGGTCAAGGAAGGCATGGCGATCGAGTTGACTGTATGACGTCACTTGGCGTTTGAAATTAAACAATTTTTAATCGCTGTTTACAATCGCCAGAAGTTGTTCTTATTATTTTTATAGCTTCCAAAAATTGTATGAAATTTGTGACTTTTAATCTGAGGAAACTTCTCTGTTGCCTTTATTGAATATTATGAGAAATGTACTAATAAACTCTCGTATCATAGAGTGAAATGAGAATCGGATCAGGGACTATATCGAAGGGGTATTGGGTATTAATAAAGATTATTATACTCGATTAATAGAAAAATAATCGATGCTTCGATTAATCGAGAGACGAAAACAATCGATTATACTCGATTAATCGAAGAAAATAATCTATGCTTCGATTGATCGAAGAAAAATAATCAATGCTTCGATTAATCGAGAGACGAAAACAATCGATTATACTCGATTAATCGAAGAAAATAATCTATGCTTCGATTAATCGAGTGACGAAAACAATCGATTATACTCGATTAATCGAAGAAAATAATCTATGCTTCGATTGATCGAAGAAAAATAATCAATGCTTCGATTAATCGAGAGACGAAAACAATCGATTATACTCGATTAATCGAAGAAAATAATCTATGCTTCGATTGATCGAAGAAAAATAATCAATGCTTCGATTAATCGAGAGACGAAAACAATCGATTATACTCGATTAATCGAAGAAAATAATCTATGCTTCGATTAATCGAGTGACGAAAACAATCGATGATTAATCGAAGAAAATAATCGATGCTTCGATTAATCGAGTGACGAAAACAATCGATTATACTCGATTAATCAGAGAAAAATAATCTATGCTTCGATTAATCGAGTGACGAAAACAATCGATTATACTCGATTAAGAGAAAAATAATCTATGCTTCGATTAATCGAGTGACGAAAACAATCGATTATACTCGATTAATAGAAAAATAATCGATGTTTCGATTAATCAAGAGACGAAAACAATCGATTATACTTGATTAATCGAAGAAAAATAATCGATGCTTCGATTAATCGAGTAACGAAAACAATCGATTATACTCGATTAATCGAAGAAAATAATCTATGCTTCGATTAATCGAGTGACGAAAACAATCGATTATACTCGATTAATCGAAGAAAATAATCTATGCTTCGATTAATCGAGTGACGAAAACAATCGATTATACTCGATTAATCGGAGAAAAATAATCGATGCTTCGATTAATCGAGAGACGAAAACAATCGATTATACTTGATTAATCGAAGAAAAATAATCGATGCTTCGATTAATCGAGTGACGAAAACAATCGATTATACTTGATTAATCGAAGAAAAATAATCGAAGCTTCGATTAATCGAGTGACGAAAACAATAGATTATACTCGATTAATCGGAGAAAAATAATCGATGCTTCGATTAATCGAGAGACGAAAACAATCGATTATACTCGATTAATCGGAGAAAAATAATCGATGCTTCGATTAATCGAGAGACGAAAACAATCGATTATACTCGATTAATCGAAGAAAATAATCTATGCTTCGATTAATCGAGTGACGAAAACAATCGATTATACTCGATTAATCGAAGAAAATAATCTATGCTTCGATTAATCGAGTGACGAAAACAATCGATTATACTCGATTAATCGGAGAAAAATAATCGATGCTTCGATCAATGGATTATTTTTGAAGTTTGAACATTCCTAGTAGTCTACCGGCGTCCGGCGGCATTCGCGGGAGACACACGTCCCGCTAACTTGACGTGGGCTTTCGGTTTTTCTTAACATAACCTAAAACTGTGTCAGACAGAGCAGGGCGGATTTTTTTAATAGACAAATTATTGAACTGATTGGAAGTTGTGTCGATTCAAACAAGTGACCTTGACAGTAGTTGATAGTTATTATCGAAAAGCATAATAAAACAAATTGTCTACAACGGTGTTCGCAATTTTATACATCGAACGAACTTTGAGACAAGTTTATTCGACTTTATTTATCCTTGCACTTCGATTCGGAGAAACTAATTGCAAACAAGCCTTTTTAAAATAATTATTAACGAAACGGTGTTGCATCAAAATTTTCTGGACAAACACAGAGCTGTTCGGCGCTAGGTTATGTCACCGTGTCCAAAATAGTCGTCCCACGAGATCGAAAACTGAAGCTCTGGCCACAGACCAAGTCTTTCACCTGATCATCGCTCAATTTCAAGATCGCGATGAAACTGCTACCGTCTCTGATCCTGATCTCGTTATCTCTCATCGGAGGAATCTTCGAAACTGCTAGATGTGAGCCCGTCAACGATGTCTTCAACGAGGAACTCATGCTCAAACCGCTTCCCAGCGGACATGTATACGCCAATTTCCAATTCACCACTCTCTGGCAGACAGACATCGAACAACAAACCTGTGAGTAAATTCGATATCATTCGTGCATTTATTTTAATCAATTTAAATTGAATTAACGACAGTTAATTCATCATGGATGAATTGACGCCTTTTTTCGTTCACAGTCCAACATTCTCGGCTGTTTCCTAGAGGACTAGGCGAGATAATCGGTCGCCACAATGTCAGGGAACTGCACGTCAGTTTAACGGAAGGTTTATGGCGTTATGAGAAATGGGGATATCCCTTTCACGACGCCGGTTCAGGCGCCGAGATCTACGCATGGTTCAACGACGAAGTTGGGTAATTGAATCCGATCAACTAATTTAACACGAGGACTTTTTCCTCTGAATTAATGCAAGCTTTCAGTTTCAAAAATTTTCTGTAAATCCGTCTCAATAATGTAAAGTTGATTATTTATTTATCCATTTCCATTAGGATCGACGAGAATTGGAAAAGCCTGACGAACGCGCTGGCCGGTCTGCTGTGCGCTTCTCTCAATTTTGTAGACTCTTCCAATAGCCTATCTCCCGAGTTCAGTCTCCGACCCAGCGGCGTCGTTAATCGACCAGTAAATTCAAGCTCTCTGAGATACTCGTCGTTACCCAGGGAGATTGTCTGCACCGAGAATCTTACTCCGTTCAAAAAATTACTACCCTGCGACTCTAAGGTGCAACTAGACACAGCTTCAGACTCTGCTTTTTTTTTAAACGAATTGTTGCTAGTCTGATCGATTTCGGGTCTAATTTTCGTTGCAATCGTTTCGTAATTTGTTTCAGCAAGGATTAGCAACGCTTCTGAACTCTGCTTATATTCACAACACTAATTATCACTCGATCGGTGTTCATGTTAGACCAATTTGCCAGAATGCGGCATGCACGAGTCTTGCTATCGAACTTCAGCAAACTATTTCATTGGTCTACGACACTATGACGAGCGATTCGCAGGTGATGATAAAAAAACTTGATTACCGATTACCGACTCATAGTTCAGAACGTAAAAAAAATGTAATCTCATTGTACTCAGGACTGGTCGTTGAGAAAGCTGTTCGGAATGGGACTCGGAGGCGCTTGTCCTCTGGCTGCGATCAGCAAAATATACGTCGACGTTTCTAACAACGAAACTTCACAGACTTACCAACTTTTGCCTGAACCGACTGAGACTGTAACCAGTCTGAGAGGCGGGCAAGAGAATAGAATCGCTGTTTACGACGTCAGGTCTCACTCTGCGAATGGAATGTTCAACGTCGCCGCTGTACAGTCCAAGTCGAAGGTTTACGGAGTCGATATTCCACCCGTGCTTTTCGCCAATAGATACGTTATCGGTGAGCTTTTGCAATCCCAAGGAAACACGTTGACGGTCGATAAATTTAATTTCTCGTTTTTGTTCATTTTCAGGATACGGTCAAGAAAGGGGAGGCCTCGTCACCAAGCTTCACAACAATTACTGGAAACCTTTGGACGTAGTGATCCTGGAAAGTATTCCGTGGTTTATTCCCGTCTACATTCATACCATAAAGATAAAATGCCAGGGGAAATATTTAGAGCCTAGTAAGTTTTTTCTCTACTCCACAGGATTCTGTTTCTTCAGTTCACAGATATTTCGCTTTGTCCTGTGTTTTAGTCGTCAGACGTTACATTCCTGGTAGAGAAAGAGAGCGTCCTTACTACCTTGAGCTTGTTATTCGGCTTCCGGCTCGATCGGTGACTGAATTCTCCATAGAATTGGATTACCTGTTTTTGAAATGGCAGGAATATCCTCCGGACGCGAATCACGGATTTTATATGGGACCTGCGATAATAACTTCGCTGTTACCAACGGCTCGGAATTACACCGCCTTGCCTCAGGACGGGAGCACTATCTCTTCGACGTCAGTATTGATTGATAAATCGTGAAAAATTGATTGTAATTCGTGTATTTGATTTTATTATTTTCTTCAGATTCAACGCCTCGAGGGACGGATACTTGGTGCAGCTCAGAACGGAGATTTTACTCGTCAGTCTTCCCACTCCCGATTTCAGTATGCCTTACAACGTTATTTGTTTAGCTTGTACAGCGGTCGCCTTGGCCTTCGGACCTCTGCACAATATAACGACTAAGAGACTGGTTCTTAAACCTTCGAAAAAGAACAAAATAATTTCTTGGATAAAGGAAAAGTTTTCAAAAACTAAGAAAGATTGAAGACAGTATTGACTCTAGTTTGAATAATTGAGTTACCCCCTGGTATCATCGTCTTATCTTCGCTCTCTTCTTTCTCTCTCGATTTTCATTCTTCACCAATGATGAGCGTCATTCATTCAATTTGGCTAGTTTTAGCTTTCCTTATCAAATATTCAGGAAGCAATCATTATCGTGTATATATAAACGAAAGAACTGTGAAGAAGAGAATTTCGAAACAGTAGCTGTTGATCAAATAAACCTAATTTTTTAACAGTTTCAGCTAAATTATTTAGGTAATAAAATTCATATTTTTCACTACTTTTCTTTATCTTTTTTTCAATTACGATGTCTGGGGAAAAAATGGCAAGAAATTTAACATGTAATTAGACTTTATTGTTAAACCACTCCGTTTATATGAATATATACACATATATTAATATTATATTCAAAAACTAGGCATTTATAAAGTAAATTTCGAATTTGAAAAAAAAAGTTATATATAGGTAAATATGATTATCATTAATATAAAAGTTTAGGGAAGATATATTGAATTTATGACTACGTAATAAGCACTTTGGTTATTCCTAACGATATTAATAATTATTAATTATTACAGTATTATGTATACCTATATATTCTTTCTTTTCGAGAGCTTCAGGACGGATTTTTATCATTGCTTTTCTAACAACTATGATAATATCAAGTTTCGAATGAAAGGGACAAAAATATTCTTAAAAGATTCTCAGTAATTAATTAATTGGAGAGAAAAACTAATTTGACAAAAATAATAGACAACAGAACGGATAACGAAAAATTGTTAAGACTGCTCGCACCGCCGCCGTCGGAATCTTTCACACCGTCTTGTCGAGTATTCAATCTCGCCTCGCAAACGTCTCCGCAATCCTCTCCCTCGCATATGTCGCATAACGTAGCTGCTCTCGGTTCGTAAAATACTCTGGCTCTGCGGGCTGTTGGATTATTGTAAATAAACAGAGATCATTAAATCGGTTGAAAATGTCGATCATATCCGTTTAAAGTGATCTAATCCCTTACTAGAATCGTAGTAATCGTAGATTGATACGGGGACTGGTTTTTGCTTGGCTACTTTGTGGGTCCTGAAAGCCGACACTGTTGGACAATACTCTTCTCTGATCATCTGGAAAAGGGAAACTCAACGTTTTATTCGTTCTGCGAATAAAAGACAACAAATTTGTTCAACAATATTCGTCTCCGTACCTTGTCAAAGTACAAAACTACCATCGTATCGCCATTCTTTGTTTCAACTCGCTTCACGTGTTGAGATATTTCTAAACTTGGTAGGGAATCGGTGTCGATCGTGAAACCAGAAGGCAGACTAACTTCCATCACTGCCATATTGCTCTCGTTGGCTTCTTTCGTTGGGACGAATCTGACGAACAAGAATATTGATTAAAGATTGAGGATGATCTCTTGGAATTACATTTATCACGAGTTTCGTCATCGTCTCTCACCCAGAGCAAATGGAAAGCTGTAAATGATTTGCGTCGGAATTCTTGTCCACCTGGGGATCGAGAGTGAACAGAGGCCAAGCGCCGGTTACGTTCAAATTGTAGCTGTAGGATATTTGGATTATCGCAAATCCACTGCCTGTAGCGGTCACGTTTACCTCTGTGGTCTTTCTCAGCAGCTGTTGATCGGAAGTAAACAGATAATTATTGGTCACCGGTCCTAATCTTTTTCAACTCTTCCGCAATACTCACAACGTATTTTTGGAGTATCACGTTGTTCCCAGAGTTTATGCTCATGCTTTTTCGTTCTCCGCTGTCCGAAGAGAACGATATGGCGATGTCCGTGTTCCTCGAGGACAGTTTCTCGCCCAATTTTGATAGAGCGTAGATTCCAATCACCGTGTCCTGCGAATGCAAAGTCATACAATGTTTCAAGAAGTTTTTTTTAATTTGAACAACCGGTGAATCTATTTCTTCCAAGACTGCGCACCTGTGTCGAGGCAAAACCTCCGTCAGAGTTTCTCTGGCTGACTAGCCACTTCATTATGGGAAGAGAATCTGCGACCATATTTTTTCTCAGATACGTCAACATGGCGTAGGAAGTCATTTCCACGTTCACAGAACTCGGCATTGAGTACCAAGGGTTTTTATTGTCTTCCGGAATCGGCTTGCTCCACCATGTGTACTCCTCTTTCCGTTGAGCCATCGACTTCATCTTGTTGAAGGCTGTATCTTCGTACGGATGTTTGGCCAGGTTTAAGACGTAGGCGCAGAGACAGATGGAATAGACGTCGTCAATTTCTTCAAGATTACGAACTATGTAATCCACTCCCTTGTTAACAGCGTTTCTGTACTCTTCCATGTATTTCTGGTGGACAATTTCAACGATTAGGAACTCGAGTTCTCACGTATCAATAATCATTCATGCATTTACCTGATTTTCAAGAAATGCTATTAGAGTGAAAGCCGTCAGCGCGAGACCCTTCGCCGCGCCTCCTTGCATATCCCTGTGGCTGACTTTACCAACTTCCGGAAAGTTCCCGTTGGCTCCTTGGTTCCTGGCTAGCCACTCGAGAGCTTCTTTTATTATCCGTTCTTCTATCGCTATGTGTTCCGAAGCTTGACCGAAGGATTTTGCCACAAATGCGGTGAGCCTATAAGTTGGAAAAAATGTGTAATCATGTGAGAGTTCCGAGGCGATGGAAGAAATTCAATCGAGTCTTCACGCACCAAGTGCTTCCGCTCGCATCCGAGGTACCGAAAGCACTGAATGAACCATCCTTGTGGCGGTAGGTCAGTTCCTGCTGATAACCGACCTCAAGGAATTTCATCGCCTTGCTTTGGACTGCTTGCGTGAGCTGGTTCGTAGCCTGGCAACGAATAAAGACGTTATCAATTTCAGTAGTTTGAGATTTTTTGGAAAATTCTCACCTTTAGATAGTTTATCACCACTATGTTGGGCACGAAGTTCAGCATGTTTTGTTCTCCGCATCCGAACGGCATCTTTAATAGATTAGCCAGATTTGGGATACTGGGTCCAAGAATATCGCCTAATGAGGAAGACCGATGATTAGAATCGTTCGATATCGGAGAATCGTTTAACTTCTCGTCTTACCGACTGCGGAGACTTCGATGTGTTCCGACCCGACGACAGAATTTTTTGGTATGTCTATGGTGAAGTTAGTTTTGAAGGACGTCGTGTTTCTCAGATCAACGAATATCGCCTTGTTTCTGTACTGCGTTTCTCCTTCGGACTGAAAGTTCAAATAAATCAATCAGTCAATCTTTTTCAATGATCCAAGGCTCCAATCGACGAACCTTGACCAGTAATTTTTCTTCTATACTGTCTCCAGCTAGAGTGCTGCTGGCTGCTGCTTTTATAGCGATGTGACCCAGCTGTCTGGGGACGATCATGAAAGAAACCGAGGCTCCGGAGTTCGCTTTTACCTCGACTTTCTTCTTCCGATAAACTTCGAGCTCTGAAGGGTGAATTAGTTTAAAGTTTTTTCCTCCAACGGGAGCATCTTCTATTTTGCTATTCGATAACTTACTAGGAGTGTCGTGGACCTCGTTTGATATTTCTGCAAACTCAAAGTCTCCCGTATTCTCCAGTACAACTTCGGCCGTTAGATCTTTGTTCAGGTAGTTGAACACTACGATCGGTATAGCCACTATTTCACCTCGTATAACCGAGTAAGGGAGGTCTAGCGACATGAAGAATGGCTGGAAGACTTTCAACTGTAAAGTGGAGATTTTAAAAATCCGTTATTGGAGTTCTGAAGATCATTTTCCGGTCTACTCACCTTTCTCGGAGCTTCGATGAGCCCAAATCCGTGAACCGCGTCTATGGCGAACGCGGAAAGAACCCAAGAGGTGATCGTATCCGGAACGGTACGTCGCAAAACAGTTTTGCCATCAGGCCTGGTGTTTGGACAAAGAGATTTGATTATTTTGCGTAACAACGGCGAGGAAAATTTGGAAAAAATAAGCGTGCGGGTGAGACAGGAACGAGGGTGATAATATTAATGAGTAGAGGGGTCCGGAACAAGAAAATGAAAAAAAATAGAGAAAGACATAAATACCCTGAAGAAAAATTTGTGAAAAGCCATGTGTTTGAGATCTCATGCATAAGGAAAACACGGGGCTTTGTCCATACGGGAGTTGGGATGCGAGAGAAGGCGTAGGGCCCTGCCAGCGGAGGCCTCGTCGCCAGTCTGTACGTTACTGGTGGGCCTAGGTCTGGCCTTAGCGTCGATACACCAGGCTGGAAGCCGTCTATTCTACCACCTCGCTGACCTCCTGCAATCCAACTCTAACGATGTAGACAATATCCTTTTTTTCGTTTCTGCTCTCTCCCTTTCTCTCATCAATTTGTTAGTCAACGATATTACGACAAAGACAAAGAGGAGGTAGAAGCACGTTGTTAGTTGCCGTCGAGGAAAGTTAATTAGAGATTGTTTTTAATTTTTCTCCCATCACCGCAAGCGTTTTGACATCGTCAAAGCTTCTCAATTAAAATTCAACGAAATCGGGGGCAAATGTATGATAATATACTGTAGTAGCATACCCAGCGTCAAGCATTTGCCAAAGCCATGTTTCGGGGAAGTTCTTGCGCACTTTGACCTTCTCCGGTTGTACCGTTGTGGGATTTGGACTCGCAGCCGCGCTTTCATACATCACTCCGTCGAAACTAGCTCTGAGGTATACTACGCAATATTATATAATCTAGTGTTAGGTTCAAACAAGTAAATTAGCGACCTAAATTCATTGTCAAACTTATTCGAGTCGTAGAAATATTGTCTATCTATATCAAAAAGCGTAGCAAAGATTTCTTTGTCTTTTGTAAATGTATCGTTAGATCCCAAATCCGTGATTAGAGTCAATTTCTTACTTGTATCAGAGATTTTAATTACGATATAAATCAACGATTTTTATTAACGATCATGCTAAATTATTTGCTGTTAAAAGCTCAACTTACTGAGAGGAAAACTCTCGTGGATCAAACCGTTGGTCAAGATAACTGCTCCAGATTTCTGTAATCACGATGCGAATCAAACAGAGTACAAAATTTTTACAAGTCTTTGATGACCCCGAGATACTCACGTCGAACACATCGTAGGCTGACGATGAGCCGGGACTCCATGGCGATCTACCAAAGTCTGAATAGCCGGATGAAAACTCGTTGTCTACGTCGTAGGATTTGAGCTCGTTCAATACTTGCTCCTGTAAACGATGATTAATTGAGTTTCTAGAGCTTTCGGAAAATCTAAAAGCTACTAACGTGAGAAATGTCGTTTCCAGATTTCAGAAGCATCGAACTCTGGTCCACTCCTAGTAGACCGACGTAAGAGTTTGGCTTCGAAGTGATTATCAGGTCCACGCTATCTCCTGGTTTTGGGTCCCCGATCGTCGTGATATCAACCTTTTGAACGGATAGAAAATATTAAACAAAGTATCCAGGATCTACAATTTAACGAAAGTTCAGATTATTATGTACAGAGTTCTGAAGAGTTCCCTCCAAATGCACATCCAGAGCGTCTGCGATTATTTCACCGTCGTCTTGCACGTAGTAGACCAAAACGTGGGCCGTCGGAGCCATTACATAGGTGGCGATGAACCTGTGGAGATGTTAGAAGGTAGAATTCGTTCATTTATGTAGAAAAGTCGAAATAAAGCGATTCTTGGGTTTCTAGTTCACCTGAACGAGGTCGTGTGCAGGCCAGCGACCTTGACTGAGCCGGCACTCAGAATCTCTCCGCGACCTAGGACTTCAAAACTGAGATATTGTAGAGGCACAGTTGAGTTCACTTCGATCTCGACTTCTTTGCTGGCCTGGAAGTGGAATATAGATTATAGATTTTCGATAAACGATCGTAGGAAATAGTTTTTGGACCCACCATAGGATTTTCGGTCTTCAGAACCGCCTGAATGTACGTTCCGCTCGGAGACAATGCTCTGTTAGTCGAGGAGAACCATTCGTGCAGATTTAGGTACTGCGCCTGTTGAAAGAAATTGACAAAGCTTAGAGATCGAAGAGCTTCGAAGGTTTTTTCGATGCCGAATTGAACTCGCCTCGATATTCAGAGGGGCTGCGGTGTTGTTGGAGTCTAGAGGCGGGTAAAAGTCCAGCTGTACCATTCCGTGCTCGTCCAACATCTTGGTGATGTTTGTGTAATCCGATTGGTCGTAGGTAAAACCGTACCAAATTTGTACAGGATTTGTGTTGTCTTGGACAGGGGAGCCGTCGTGATTAGCGATTTTTATCTGAAAGTAATGAACAAACGTTAGAAATCGATCGCAAGCGAATTTGAAAATTCTATCCCACGATATACTCACATAACTCGTGTATTTCAAACCGGGTTTATAACTCTCCGCAGTTTTGATCAACTCCATGGAGTATTTATACTTGTGCAATATCATCTGGGTCGACGTATTTTGTCTCCGGCCAGTCAGCGCCTCTTCCACCGCCACTTCGATCTGTATGGACCTCTCGTACTCGTCCGTGAGTCTGTAAATTCAATATTCAATCGGTATTTAATATCGAGTGTTAAAAAAATATCATTACCTAAGTTCAGAGACGATGTCAAAATCGACGGAAGCTTTTCCATCGATTGGAACGACCTTTCTCACAGGGGATTGAAATATTGGTTGTATGACGCCTGAGAATATGTCCGGATACGCCGTTATGGTCGCCTCACCTTTGACCGGCTTGCCGTACGTGTATCTGTAATCATTCGAAGGATATCAGCGAGCGAGTTCGCTCCGTGGACCAAACTGCATTACTTTGCTCTGACGGTCGCTGTTATTGAGGAATCCTTGAAAGTCGCATGCTTCGGGACGTCGATGGTCACCTCGAACTTCGGTAAAACGTATTCCGCCACTTGGAACTGCTTCTCAACGGTCTGGTCGAATATGTTCACGAATATCTTCCAATCTCCGAGCACAGGAGAGTCGGAGAGCTGGAGTTCCCCGTTGAAAACTCCCTTGCTGTCCATCACATGCTTCCATTGCTTCACTCGGTTTCCTTCTCCGTCCTGTTGGGTGGGAAACATATGATCTTTAAATTGCCTCAGAGCGACTATCGATCTGCCTCCGTCGGGCGAGTATCAATCACCGTTATGTATGTATCCACTTCCGTCCTACTCTCCGTAGGACGCAGTCTCGAGTCCAGTACTATCGCCCGGAACTGGACCTTGCTTCCTGGCTTGTAGACCGCTCTGTCGGTCTGAACGAATACAGAGTAGCTTTTGTGGACGTATTTGAGATCTGTGCTGTTGTAGAACGTGATTCCGGAGAGTCCCTGCGCCACTAGCTTGTATCTTCCTGGCGTCGTGTCCCCGATCTGTAAATCAGTATTCAGGGTTCATCGTCGCTACTCAGCATCATTCAAGACAAGAGAGTGCGAAGAGATTATAAAGAAATACATGTTGCAAAATCTTTTCTTCGCTTTATCGTGTCGACTTCCTTTTCTTGTTATCAATTGTCGGTTCGATGGAGAATACTGAAATTGAGATTGTATTTCGAAATTGAATCACTGCCGCAGTTAACGATTCATTCGTTCAATTTTGGAATACATTCTGAAAATGAGTAACTCTAATTTCTGTTTCTCTCTGAACGTAGTTAACAGAAGCTTCTACTCCAAGAAAATCGGACTCTATCGAGAATCGAAGATTCTCTGATCCATAGGGTATCGATGAGGAGTTTCTGATCATGGTAGACCTCGAGTTTGATGATGCGGGTAGCATAGGGTTCCACAGTAGCAATTTGCGAGACGTTGAACACATCTCCAGCGTCCAGATCTCCGCTCAATTCAACGTATATGGTGGAAGGTACCGATATAGATGTGGTACTTATGGCGACGTGGTACTCAGAGTTGGGCCTCACAACCTTAGGTCCTATCACTGTGTAGAATCTATCATCGAAACATATGAGAATGAATAAAGGATGGGGAAAAAATCCTGTGTATTATGTAAATGTTCGTGGCGGAGAGTGATTATTTGATCGCAATTACAGATAATGGACACGATCATGTAATCGAACATCCTTGATTATATAATTCTTGTTATCATTATTATTATTACTGAGCTGTAATATTATATATAGAATCGTCGACATTGCATGATTCTTGTACAAGCTATTATTAGAATACTTTTCTTCCTGTATTTTTTTTTTTCGTTTAGTTTCGTTATTTATTCATAACATACTTACGGAGATGACGTGCAGGAACCAATTATCGCAAAGAATAGCAGGGAGAATAAAGGAGGCCATAACGAGTCCATGGTTATTCTTTTACCGTATTCAATTCTGAAAGATGATTTGAAAAGAAAAAAGGAATGCATATTTAAATTGAGTAAAAAAAATCTGTGACCGTAGCTTATTCAATAGTTATGCTATAACGTCATCGATATTTAGGAATATTATTCACGCAACGTGTGTGAGTGAGTGACTACAAGAACTAGCAAATTTAAAAACTTGTATATTCTGAATTTACCGCTCGCAGCGAATTTCTGAAAACCTGTTCTTCAACCAGATAGAACAGAGATTTTTTTTCTTATTTTGAATTTTGAATTTCGAACGATCGCTGCGTATAAAATTTTTCAATTACTTTCTAAATGAGGCCGTTTTTTTGGACCACCCTGTATGCAGACGTAACTGTAACGAGTAGTAGACTCGTAGTATGACTCACCTGTCGGAAAGAGAGTCGCGAAGTTTTAGGCAAGATATTCCGGTTTTGAACGCTACCTGTTGAATGAGGATCTTCCTTTGACGGTATCTAGGGCAAAATAAATCGCGCGATCTGATTAGCGTTTAAAAATTTAAAAAAAAAACCACGCGCGTTCATATTTCGAGTGTTTCTATATTCGAAATTTGTACTTTATGTATTTAAAACCCACCTACTGCTATATTAGGCGTTATTTCTGCGCTTCGCTATTTTCTTTTTTTCACACTATAATCCGCACTATCGAAACAGGATGTCGACGCGGAGGAATTACAGCAACGACGCAATAATAAATATCGATCAATTATTCGTCGAATATATAATCGATGAAACGTAGAAAAATTGTTCAAAATAGTGATAGAAAGGGCGTATATAGTGTTGACGCGAGCGATCTATCCTCTCGCGAAGAACTGGTTTCAACTGTGAATGTGAGTCCTCTCTCTCTCGAGCTCTACTACATACTTTGGAGAATTTCCTACCTCCACCCTGCGGACGGAAACCAATCAAGGTGTTTTCTTTTTCTTTCTTTCTGTTTCTTTTTTTCCTGTCGTTGTTGTTGTCTTCTTTTATTTTCTCACCGAGTGCTTCCCCACTTTGAAACTTCGATACTCTCTCTCTGTGCACGCTTTGTGCTGCATTTTACTGTACGCAGTTTGCGTGTACTTACTATATACCGTTATTTGTCTGTATAGGTATGCGCGGAACGCAATTCTGGGGATTACGAATGTCAATTTGTAATTATATCCATAACGCGACATTCGATCGCCCTTCGGTTCAGGAACTTGCGGTTTTGCTTGTGCCTGCAGGTGAAAATTTAAACTGTTGAATCGCAGCCTCGAAAAAATTCAAAATATGGTTTTCGATCGGAAATTTTCAGAATTTTATCGAAAATGGTAATCATTTTTATCTATAACTTGTGATTTTTAGCTTGAAATACGAAAAATAAGACTTGAAATGTCGATTTCATCGTTTTTTGTTGAAAATTTTTGACGACAATGTGCAAAAAAATTTCTGCTCGTTTACCGCCAAGTCACAGTCACCTATGGTTTGAATAAAAATGGAGATTTTCGTCATCATTTGTGCATTTTGGTGTAAAAATGAAATTGACATTTTAAGTTTTATTTTTTGAATTTCGCGCTCAAAATGATCATCATTTTCGAGAAAGTTCAGAAAATTTTGGACCGAAAACCGTGTTTAAAGTTTTGTTTATAATAACTATGAAAACCTCTATAAACTGAATTCGGAGATCTTTCATACTCGAGAAATCTTTTTTTTTTTTTTTTTTTTGACACCCAAATAATGTGAAGAACATAAAAGATTTGTAGGCATGAATTCGCGGGCTACGTCGTTTTTCATAAGAGACTAAAGAATTCAGCGAAAATCGTCGATTTTTATTTGAAAAACAAAACTATCAATTTTTACAATTTTCTAGGAATTCGTTGAATAAATCGTAGACATTATTTTCACCAGACAATAAGAATCGATTGATTCGGATCCCTCTTCGATAAATAGAATGAACGCGCGATCGAAAAATATGAAGAAAGTGTTCCTTCGGCCAAAAATTAGTTATTTGCGAATGAGTGACCCATGGACGTCAAATGTCCCACTGTTTGACATCTAAATATTGTCTCAACTCTCAAAGACGTCTTTTGGTCTCTTATAGTCGTCTTTGAGAGTTGAGACAAGATTTAGACGGCAAAAAGTGGGACATTTGACGTCCACACGACGACTTTTTAGACAACTTTGAGTTCTGTGCTGTCTGCGGGGGAATAATTATAGCTTTTAGAAAATGTAGATAATTATTTGTAAATTCTCACTTGATTATTATTTTATTTTAGCCAGATCCCCACGTTCGAAAGATCAACATTTTTTCTGAATATTTTTAACAATTGAGATTTCACAATATGAAGAGATTTAATCCGACTAACCGTGTGACTGAAACCTCACAAGTGTTTCGAAAAAAAAAAAAAGATTTCCTTCTTCCACACAATGAACTTTGATTGAGATACTAGCTGCGCGTACTTTACTCAAATACCATTTTCTTCCTCTTAATTTTTGGGAAAAAAAATAAATGCGCCATTCTACTAATTGTAATCATTTTTCGTTACCCTTTGTTTCAATTCTCAGTAAAAAAAATGTTAATCATACTTCGTAACTTTTCCATTAAAATGTGATTATATATACGTGTAGACAGCTCGGTCATGTAATCGACCGATTTTCGTCTCATCAGGGACATAGTTCTCTATTCATTCACCGACTGTTTTGAAAGCTTTCTATTGTATGCCGTACATTATCGCATCGTCGATCGTTTGTCGATAGAACAATGCTCAATAACATCAAACGAAGAGCGCGGGAACTCCAAATTGATTCGCGTAATCCTTTAATTATCCTCATACCCATCCCAAGGTCGTCGCATGTATATTCTCTACACGATGTATGCTGCGTTTGCGTTAAAACTTAGTAAACCCCCGTCATAATAATCCGAAGGTCGTCTGCTACGCCCACTAACAGTGGCCAGTGGGTGTCGACTATCGGTGGGCACATCGAAGTATGTCAATGCAACGCGATCGGTATTTTCGCCGATAAAATATTCGAGAATACCGCCTCACCGCGAATGCTTCCGCTACCCACAATACGTCGCTTCCGTCTAACTATCGAAGCCAACTAGTTAGACGTCAGAGTTTCCAGTCTAGATGTCGCTCTTGTTTCGCGGACGATAAAACTAGCCGCGCGCGTCACCGGGACTCGGGAGACATACTTGTTTTTATCGAAAGGAGAAGGGAAGAATTAGGCAACGAAGATTTGTTCGATTTATGCATCACAACGGTCTTCGATATACTGAATTATAAAAGATCACACAGAAATCGGAAAACGACGCTCCTTCGTTAAAACACTGTCACACTGATCGAAGAAAGGTTCTTTCAATAATACGGTAAGTTTATAGTTATACTCACGCCGCCCCCCCACCCTCGATTTGATGCGGGACACGAAAAGTACATGTCGCGTCTCTGCGGTCAGTCCAATCGTTGTTAACCGCTGGTCTCCTCTTGACATAACCTAAAACACCTCGATTCTCCGATTATCGACTAAAATCGTCTCATTTAGAATATTTTAAGCAAAATTATCGTCCAATTAGACAATCTGATAATCGTACTTTTTTCTCCTTCTCTCGAACACCGAAAGGAATGAGGCGAAAGAGCGAAAGAAACAAATCTAAAGCTTCGCCTGAAAAGAAGGTCGAGAAGGCTACGAGAAAATCAACACGACGAAGAGGTCGAAGGGCAAATTCGTCTTCCCCCGAGAGGGGAGACGAGGACAATAACCAGACGGAGAAAACGGTCGAGGCGGTCAAAGTAGAGGATGTACAGGTCAAAGAATCCACCGCGCCGACCACCCGGCTGAAGATCAAGGAGCTGAAATCGGTTGTAGAGGTAGAATCGTCCGCTGCGTCGAAATCGGCTAACAGTCCCGCGCCAGCTGAGACAATAGTTTCGGGAGACGGAAAGAGTCAGACGGACGTAGATGGCGCCTCGGTGTGGAAAGTCGCGAGGGCAGACGCCTCGCCGGGCGAAATACAGAAATTAAAACTGTGCAGACAGAGAAATCCTTCGGAGGCTTCGGACAGTTCTTCGTCGAGGAAAAAATCGCACAAGTCTTACGAAAGTGGTGAGGGAGACGGAGAGGAGGGCGACTCGGGCGAGGAACTACCAAAGTCGATAAATAGAGTCGAAGGGGAAACCGAAACGCAGAAGGATAAAGATAAGGATAAGGCAGACTTTGGCAGCGACGATAGACGCCGCGACGATCCCTCCTCTTCTTCTAACACTGGTCAGGACTCTAAGGAAGAGGTAAGTCATTGTAATAGGGAGATCCTGCCCAGAACCACCATCACTTCTTCTGCTCCAACAGACAACAACAACATTTTATTATTGTCTGACGATAAAAAAAAACTAGATGATGACGATGATGATGCTACCGCTATACCGGATAATGCATCTGCAGTCGGTGATAAGCAGAACTTAGAATCGGATAAGGATAACACAGATAAGAAAATCGAGGATACAACAGAAGATAAGGATAACGTCGAGAAAGACGAAGAGGGAAGGAAGGAGGAGGCCGAGGAGCCACAGGCTGTTAAACAGCCCGAGGAACGGCAAGAGGATGAAAAAAAACCTATGGAGATAGAGGATGAGAAGCCGGAAGAGAAGACGGAGGATAAGCCAGAGACCAAAGAGTCGAGTAGCGAAGAGGAGAGAGTTAAGGTAGCGGAGAATCAAGCGAGCGAGGCAAAGGCGCAAGCTAAGCTGAGAACTTCGGCTAGGACATTGAGGAGGAAACATCGAAATAAATATCACGATTCTTCGGACTCGGAGAGCGTTGAGTCCGAGGAGGAGGTACCTGAGGTGACTGAGAAAACTGAAGAGGATATTAAAGAGAAGGATGAAGATAGGAGGGAGAAAATCAGGAGCAGATCTCCGTCGGTCGAAAACAGACTGGGATTCGATCAGAAAGAGGAGAGCGAGAAGGAAGATAAAAAGGCAGAGATTGAGGAAAGAATTAGCAGCACGAGGGACGAGGTTGTCCAGGCTGTTAAAATTCCTCCCGTCAAAGTCAATCTGAAAAGATCTTTGTGAGTATTTCATCTTAGTTTTTCAGGATTTTCGATAGAATTTTTCGACTTTTCGTTTCCACAGCTCTGCTAGAGCCGCGGAGACTGAGGAGGTGAAAAAAGAAGATGCTGAGAAGAACGGGGAAGCAGAGACTCCAACTCAGGTCAAGGTAGCTGGAGATCTTTCAATCACGACAGTAAAGAATCCTTCAATCTTTTTATAACTGTTTTCTGTTGGTTTTTCTTTTCAGGAAAATCACGAAGCGGTCGAAGAAACTGGGGACAAAAATTTGCCACGTAAACGACGATGGGGAACGAGCGTCACGACACAAGCTGCCGTAGTACCGGAGTTCACAGTATCTACTGATTCTTTGAAGGTGAACATCGAACTGAGAGAACGATTATTTATTATAGGTATTACGAATACTTGGAATAACAAGTCTATCTTCTTTGTTCACAACAGGCTTTGGTACCGGGGGCTAAACCACTGTCCATAACTGAGGTCAAGCTTTCTAAGGACGACGACGAGGGGAGGACGAGGCGTAGAGAGAGGGAGAAATTATACTCCATAAGCGAAGATCACGGAGATCACAAAAATCGCGAGGATGGAGCTGGGGTCAAGAGCGAGAGGGAGAAGAGAGGAGATCTCAAACACGACAATCACATTGGTAATTGATGGGTAGCAGTTGCTGAGAATGATTGAAAGCAGGTTTTATACGCCTGAATCTCAACTGTATCGAATTTCATTTTTCTTTTTTACAGGGGCGAAGAGGAAGATATCTATTCTCAAAGAAACACCGCGCGTCAAGTCTCCCTCCCCCACATCGGCCAAGGCGACGAATGTACTGCTGATCAAGAACCTCGTTCGTCCATTTACTTTGACTCAGATCAAAGAACTCCTTTCCAGAACAGGGACCATAATGGAAAATGGTTTTTGGATCGATGGAATAAAGTCAAAGTGCTACGTTATGGTGAGCATCAATTTTTTTAATCAAAATTTCAGAACTCAATATTATTATTCATTCGCAGTACGCCAACGAAGATCAGGGATTCGAAACGAGGCAAGCTCTGCATGGGATATCGTGGCCGGTCTCAAACCCGAAGCGTCTTCATGTGGAATACGCTACTAAAGAGGACATGGACGTTGCTCGTGAGTCGTCCAAGGACCAGCATCTTCCGGTTCGCAAGACCGAACCACTTCTGGGTGGCGATACTTGGCAGCAAGTGTGGACAAGGGATGAAAAGCCAAACGCCGCTGCTAAAGTGAGAGATGAATATCCTAGTTCCACCCAAATCTGCTAAACTTGGTTGCGACATCGACTACAATATTATCAAACCGTTTTTTAGGTGACCACTGTACGAGAATGGGACTTGGGAAAGGAGGACGGTAATCAAGTCAAGGAGAAGGAGCGGGAGAAAAAGGACTTGGACAACAAGAAGAGGAGACAGAGGAGTCGCAGTCCGCCTATTGAGCCTCACCTCCCTCCGCCGGCTAGGAAATTCAAGAAGAAGGAGGACGAACCGCCTCCGGCTAAACTGCTTGACGATTTGTTCAAGAAGACCAGGGCCATTCCGTGCATATATTGGCTGCCTCTTACGAACGAGCAGGTAAGAATACCCGAGGTAAAATTATTTCGTCAATGAATTATTATTTCTGTCATATTTTTCCTCTTTTCGTATCGATAAAATCGGAATCGATTGGTCGATCGTTCTCTAATATATGATGTATTTTCTGTCAACTGTCTCAATTCCTTTAGGTGGCCTTATGGATTTTCTCAACACTTTGCCAATTTGTAATACTAATCGAAATTACCGCCTGTCGACATTTTCACACCTCCAATCATCATCGTTTCGTGATTGCCTTTTGCTCTTCAAACTCGTTAACACTCGCTATATCGCGGAAACGGGAATTGGTACAGGAAAAATGTTCGTACAAAAAGATCGTCGGTTCTCCTGAACCTGCTCACGCAAATTTGATTTGACCTGCAAACTTCAATTTTGGTGGAAATAATGTGAAATTACAACTATTCGACCAGATGGACACCTTTGACCCGATGAATACTTCACAGAATCTGTCTAAAGTGGGAAAACTGGGCAAGACTCAATTGCACGGTTGTGTCTGGTCTCGGACTTACAGTATGTATGGCTAAGAGGGTACGACACTGAAAATTCTAAATCGTTGAACCTTGAACGTATCACTTGGAGGATTTTTCAGCGTACCATCATATGCGAATGAGTTGGTAAAATAAACCGCTAGCTCAACACGGTCTTTGGTCATTAAAATCACCCTGAACTTGATACTCACCCTGATGAACAAGGAAGAATAGGTAGTGTAAAATACAAAATCTAAAAAACGATCTATCTCAAATCCGATTCGTACGTTTCTTTGGGGTGAGTATCAAGTTCAATGACGACTTCAGAGGTTCTTCGCAATAAAACCAGATTCTTCAGATCGCTAGCTCAACACGGTTTTGGTCAAGAATCTGGTTTTATTGCGAAGAACCTCTGAAGTCGTCATTGAACTTGATACTCACCCCAAAGAAACGTACGAATCGGATTTGAGATAGATCGTTTTTTAGATTTTGTATTTTACACTATTCTTCATTGTTCATCCGGGTGAGTATCAAGTTCAAGGACGATTTTAATGACCAAAACCGTGTTGAGCTAGCGGTTTATTTTACCAACTCATTCGCATATGATGGTACGCTGAAAAATCCTCCAAGTGATACGTTCAAGGTTCAACGATTTAGAATTTTCAGTGTCGTACCCTCTTCGCATACATACTGTAAGTCTGAGACTACAAGAGGTGCCACCGTGCAATTCGGTGCGCGAGTTTTCCCCACTTTGACAAAGATTCTGTGAAGTATTCATCGGAGTCAAAGGTGTCCATCTGGTCGAATAGTTGTCATTTCACATTATTTCCACCAAAATTGAAGTTTGCAGGTCAAATGAAATTTGCGTGAGCAGGTTCAGGAGAACCGACGATCTTTTTGTACGAACATTTTTCCTGTACCAATTCCCGTTTCCGCGATATAGCGAGTGTTAACGAGTTTGAAGAGCAAAAGGCAATCACGAAACGATGATGATTGGAGGTGTGAAAATGTCGACAGGCGGTAATTTCGAATCTGACTACAAACTGGCAAAACGTTGGGAAAAGCTGGAGGTTCGCCTAGAATAAGGTGGCACAGTTGAATGAGAATGCCTCATATTGATCTTCCTGTTTCTTTTGTGCGAACAATGATACTAATTCACTTTTGTGTCCATATTTCATTACCAATGAACGAAAAAAATAGATCGTCGTGAAGGAGGAGATGCGCAGACAGCATATGGCGGAACACGCGCGAAGACTGGAAGAGATGAAGCGCGCAGAAAGGAGCAGAGATCCTGCATCACGTCGGCGACGTAGTCCGAGGAAATAGAGAGACAAAACTTGTTCACTTCGTTTAACCATTCTTCTCCTTATTCCTAAAAAAAAAAGAAAAAAAAAATTACAACGAGACGCACGGACCCCGAGTTTATTTTGACAAGGAAAAAAGATACAGCATAAAAGAGACTGGACGACGACTATAAGATCGAAATTTTTAAGAAACATTTTCTATTCAGCTCTGGATTAATTTTATACTTGTAATTTCAATTGTTCGCGATTCTTTTAGCATCGTGTTTATTCCTTTTTTGTTTTTCATGTTTTAATGTTCAACTATAATTTTTGCGTTTATCGAATAGAAAACTGTTGGCTCATGGTTTATTAGACCTTTTTTTAAACAAAGTTTTATCGCGAATCCTGCTGATCCCAGTAGTCCTGTATCCTCAATTTCAGGATTAAAGCATATTTCTTACAGGTCTTCTCTGTCTACGGCTGTTATTGCACGCCCGGTCAAACGGCACGACTGTAGCCGGTCTTTGTGTAATACCTCGGTAACATTCGTAACAGTCACACAAATACCGCATCACCAACGAGCTGGGGAATCACGTCGTGGGATAAATATGAAAAGAGATAATATGCAATATTCAAAATATTAAAACGGTTGAACATTGATTAAACAAAAACACGTTCGGTGAGCTAAGCATAGTTTGTCGTGTGGACTATGTTAATACTCGTGGGTGGACTTGGAATAACTGTCACGCGTTTCATAAAACGATTAATAAGAATCGATCAGTCAAAGACCCCATCGTGTGTAGAATGACTCAAGAATTGTCGATGGAATAAAATTTTAGAACCTTATGTAATAATTGTGCTGTTTATGATAATGACGTGCCTAGAGAACACGTACCCCGGAATTTTCAATACCATTTTTGGAATATGAGGATGACGTTGAAGCATTCTTTTTTATTTATTAAGAAACTAAGACTCTAAGGATAACGTTCATTATTATTATTATTATTATTATTATATCTGTTCAATGATTTTTCAACAAACATACAACAATATGCGAATTTGATATCGATCGGGTTGATTGAGTCAGCAGCTGGTTTGAATAAAGTTAGGCGTGACAAAGGCGAGAAATGTGTGTGTGACTTTTGTAACTATTCCAACAGTCGTCTATAAAATGTACTGTACATATTATGCATACGATAATAATAATATGTATCTGAATAATATTCCAAGAAAATTTGTGGTATGGAACATGTAAGATGATAAATCAATAAATACCCTAAGTTCAGAATATTCAGCGTATCTGAAGTGGACATATATATATTTTTGTTAAAAACAATCTAAGTAAGTCGACATATTATCTTTATTAATATTAATGTTAATATTTTTATATGCTAATATTATACGATAATTGATATCAATTTACAAAATCTCTGCCATAATCGACATAAATTAAATCTTAAAAATTAGCGGTTGCTTAACTTAATGGCCAATTTGTACAAGTCGTTGGATACTGTTGCAGTAGTTCTGATTGTTGTTCATTTTTTAACAATATAATTTTTCTTGTCGATATGCAACAGCTGTTTATCACTCTAGATAGTAACTATATTTAGTTATCGTTTTTTTTTTTTCTTTTTAACTCGCTAGATAATTAATCATTGAAACAATTAAAATATACTCATTAATATTATTTATTAGTCAAGAAAAATTTCTCAATAGTTACTATAAAGGTTCTTTATAAGAGGGCCAATCTTTGTGCCTGCGAATAAGTCAGGTTTGACTTTTTTCAACCCTGACCTGCTTCTGACCTGTAGATATTTATTCTTCTTTCTTCAGTTGAGACTATCTTCGAGCCTGTAGACATTGTCCGATTCTTTTTCTTCGTTGTTGTTGCTTAATCAACCTTGACAACGCTGTAAATCTTTCGGACAAACCAGAAGCAGGCAAAGAATCCAATGGAACCTGATACAATAAGGGAATAATCAGCATACAATCGTATGAAATTAATGACCAAATTATGATCTGAGGATTCGCAGACTTACCCGTTAATAAGAAGAACAAGAAGACCATAATCAACGTGTATCCAAAGTACAGGAAAGTCGATGTTCCGTCTTCGATGTTAAGTTTGTCAAAGAAGTAGTGGACGCAGTAAATCAATAAGTAAAACGCCGTAAAACCAGAGGTCATGAAGCTTCTCCACCACCAGTGGTAGTCCTGGGGATAAAAAATAGATATTTAGTCAATCTGATCCTCCCAGAAGCCTGAATGAACGATCAAGCGATGCCTTACCTCGGCACAAAGATGGAAATAGCAGAGGAGAATCGTCGTCTCTGAACAAGTTATAACGAGGATGAGGAAAACGAGGAAAAGGAATCCAAACATGTAGTAGATCTGGCTTGACCTGCAATTGAGAAAAGAAACATGTGAAGAATTTTCTAATTGCCGTATCCTTTTTCCTAAAAGACTGGATATCGCCTTACCAAAGCGAATTCAGCAGGAAAAACAGCTGGATGAATATGCAACCAAAGGGTAAAACTCCTCCCATCACGACTCCGGGAACTGCTTGGGTGTAGAAACTCTGCTCTGGTATCTGGCGAGGGATCTGATTCGTCCTCACAGGGTGTTCTAGGGGCTGATGTAAAAAAAAGAGACAAATCGATAAAGTTTGCAAACTCAAGTCGCAAAAATAACGCTCTTACCCTCTTCCTGAATCCAAAGTAGGATCCGACGAACGTGAGCGGGACTGAAACTCCAAACCACAAAGCCAAGAGGGCGACTAACGTGCTGAATGGGACAGCGGCTGAGCTACCGTTCCACCAGAATACCAAGTTCATCACGAAGAACAAAGAGAATACGATTCTAAAAGGAAAATATTGCGTTAGATATTGAGTCCAGGTTCGAAATAGTTTGACGGACTCGATTGTTTACCCAGGGCTGAGCATAGAGGTCAGAAGAACGTTCGATTTCCATTTTTCACCACCAAAACTCTTGTAAACTCGAGCCGAGACGTAGCCAGCTGGTGTTCCTAGACATACGTAGAGAACCATGACGCAGGTCATCAAGGCTCCGCGGTTTGCAGGCGAGAGGAATCCAAGACAAGCAAAAGCTGGAATAGAAGGAATGGTCAGAGATCGTGGAACCCTTGCTCAACGGTTTTTACTGATTCTCAATTACCGAGGGTTATCAGCGCCATGAAGAAGACCTGAATCCCAGAGCCAAGGAGAACCGACAGCAGCATCCCCTTCCGTGGAGGACGGAAAACGTCGCCGTGAACGAGTTTCCACCCAAATTCTTCCTGCGCATCTTCCCCAGACTCTATCTGAAAGTAAGCCTGCGTTATCGAAACACAGACAGATTGTAAAATGACTATTTTTATAACTCGACGTACACGAGGAAGTTCTCTCACTCGTATCCACAAAGTTATAATTCGAATGACCGTTTGATCGATCGGATGTGAAATAATTACCTGAAAATATTCAACATACCTGATTGTATCGGGCTATGTCTTTGTGCAGGGTTCGAAGCATTATCATAGCCACCATTCCCGAGAGGAAGAGAACAATCACTAGCGAATTTAGAATACTAAACCACTGGATGTTCGTTTGCGGCATTGATTCAAGTATGTAATCCCATCTGGACGACCACTTGATCGTATCGTTTCTCTGTAACGAAGGATAAAATTATAACTCATTCGATGGATCTAAGTTCAGCTGCAACCCACCATGAATTTAACAGAATAAGTGTACGCGATTTCGAGCTTCTCCTTGGGCCCATTCAACGGAATTTCCAACGGAGTCGCATTGGAAAGGCTGCAGTCCAGGGTGTCGCCGCTGTGCTTGATACTGCGAGGGAACACCTTTACGGCTGTGTTAAAGAGAAGAAAGAAAAAATTGACATTCAGGTCGTTCTCTTGCTGCCGAAGGTGTTTTCATCGAATCCTTACATATTATTCTCCCCATATCCTCCTTGTATGCCATGCCCCAGTCCTCCTTGGCTCCGCTGTGGTACGTAACTATCAGATCGACGTGATTGAAGAGATAGTATGTGTTGAATTTCATGTAACGACCCATCTGCGAGGTAAAAGAATTATTCAAATTTACAATTATTCACAGTTTTGAGGGTGAGAAATTATCGGTAGAAAATTCACCCTGTCTATGTCGCAAATCTCTTGCGGGGTTCCAGGCTCTCTAACTAGGCATCCCATGGGGAAACCAGTCTTGCAGTACTGCCTCGAGTTCTGAAGCTCGTAACACCAAGTTACCGGCATGTTATCTGGAACAGGAAGTCAGGGCTTTGTTATCAACTTCCCAATTAGATAGTCGACCAAGGAAGTTCCGCCCTGCGATTTCTGGCTTACCGACTATCCAGTGGTGCTGGTAGTTGAGCGCCATTCCCTTCTTCAACAGCTGAAGCATCTTCTCGGAGGATTCTACTTTGGGCTCGTAGGTCTTTCTACAAGCCAATGTGCACGTCGTGTTCTTCATGAATTGAAGCTGGCGAATGATGAAAATTAAGTAATTAGAATTCAGAATTGCTTCAATCGTTAGTACCACTCACTTTGTAGGGAGATGGTCTTATCCGCTCGCCAAAGACCACTTGACCCAGGTTTTCAACCGGCGACGGCTCACTGTCAGCCGTACAGAAGTTGAAACTGTGGGCAGAGAAGGTCATAGGATTAATCAAAAACTGAACAGCCTCCGAGTTTCGGCTGATTGTAGGAGAAAAAAATTGGTTCAATTCGTTTTTCAGCTGGGATCAACCGGAAAAAATGTAATTTTGTACTCGCCGATGGGATACTTACTACTCATACTCGTAGGGTATCACGGACTGATCTGTATTGAGTCTATTGACGTAGACCTCGATCTCCGACTGAAATAAAAATATGATATTATTTGATATTTTATGTCTGTGGTATCTCTTTTTCCAGCCTGTTTTTTATTAAGTCTAGCTATTGATTCGAGTGGATAAGGAAGTGCAGTGGTTAATTAGTCATCGGGCGTAATGAACATTATCGATAAATCGTTCTTTGCCACGCAGCAAATGAAGTAGGTGTAGGGAAATGGTTGAAAAACGTTAAAGAGCGATTGGAGAATGACGGTTAGGGCGGATATGTGTACCTTGCACGTGCCGACGTCTTCGGTTGTCTTGCAGTAATTTACCGGTGCCAAACCTGGTAAGTAAAACCCTACGGTAGTTTTAATTACGCATAGCGAAGTTATTAGCAAGGCGGTGATAAACAGTCTCGGGTTCTTCGCCATTTTGATTGTTCGGTTTAACGCGAGAGGAGACACTCGCGGACTAGGCGCGGGCTCGTATTATCGAATACTCTCACCGTCGGGCACATGCATCGCCTGTTGTGTTTCACGTTGATAGAATACTATCGTATTGCGTATTAGCGTTTCATCTACGTAGCACAACTTCAGCGCACGTTTGACACACCACCACTGGCATCCATGACACGTCACGAATAACCTGAGACCATAGACGACCAATCGTCGCGACTGACGTTTAAACAGCCATTCGAATTTACCGCTCTGCGAGCGACATATCTGGTTCATTCATTTCCCACACCGTGCCCACACCTCATAGCGCGACTGACGCGCGAAATTTGAACCATGTCTGCTGTTTCTAGGTGAAAAATTGTGGGAACCAATTTTATAGCTCATAAAATTCTTTACAAAAAATTTCCCAACCTGTTGCCGCATAAAATCGACCGTTCTTATACAGATGATTGAAACCGGGAGTGTATGAAGTAGCATGAATTGAAACGATTAGATTGGTTCCTGGGTAGCGAATGAGACTGAGACGTCACGCTCCCGAAGGTGACACTCGGGTAAACTCGGCTCCAGTCGACTTTCACTGGACAGCGAATGAAACTGAGCCGTCACTCAACTCATTGATTCGGGTAAACTCGGGCACTCGGCTCGAGTCGATTAAAGCCAACCCTGGTGAAAATAATTTCTACGAAAAAACTACGAATTTCCACGAGAAACTACGAAACCAGAATTCGTAGAAAATCGTATGAATTTGTATAAATTTGTAGTTTCTCGTAGAAAATCGTAGAAAATTTGTAGAAAATTGTAGAAATGTGTAGAAAATCATACAACTTTGTTCGGATAGATACGAAGTTCTACGAAAAATTACGAGATTTTACGAAGAACTAAGAATTTCTACGAAATTTCTACGACTTAACACGAAAAATTACGAACGAAAAAGGAACTTTCAATTAATGAAAAGTGTTAAATGAATTTCATAAACTTTCGTAAAATAGTTAGAGTTTTTACGAATTTCTAGGATTTTTGACGATTTTTTACGATTTTTCATGAAAATATACGAAAATGAAAAAAGGCCTACGAAATCGTCATAACATTTCGTAAAATAGTAAGAATTTTCACGATTTTTTACGATTTTCTATGGACAAATAACAGAATACGAACTTCTGAAAAATTGCCATAAAATTTCGTAAATTTTCGTAGAATAGTAGGAATTTTTACGTGTTTCTATGCTCTTCTACGCCTTTTTAAGAAAAACTAAGAAAATTCGGATCCCCAATAAAATGTAATGAATGTCGTAATTTTTTTCGTAGAATACTCAAAATCTATTCGGAAAATTACTATCTTATACGATTTTTCGATCTTTAGAGAATTTTGAATGCTGCAAGACCAGTAAAAGCTAAATTACGTAAAACGGCGTAAAATATTACGAAATTCTACAATTTTCGACAGTAAAATAAGACATTTCAGTCTCTCGCATATTCATGCATGTTCCATACATCTCATTGACGTTCGATTGTTGATAAATGGGATATACGTCAGAAGGAAGAGTAAATGTAAAATGTAAATAACTTTATTATTTCAATTACAATATTTGAAAACGAGGAGAGAGGGGGGAGAGTAAGCAGTGGCAGTTAAAGTTAGAAACACTCGCATTCGCACGAGGGACAAGGAAAACTGCCGAAAAACCATGTCCGAGTGTAGCCGGCCTGAGCCCATACCCCCAGCTTGCCAGTGCGCCTGAACGGCGTGACCCGTCTTACATTTTTGCGGATTGACGTTCAAGTCAACACTGACACACTGGGGATTTGAACCCAAGCCTCCCGCTCGGTAGTCTCTAGTGCTAGCACTGTGCTACTACCGTCGGTTAAAGAGTTAGAGCGGGTCGAAGACCGAACACATAGGGATGAGCAAAGTTAAGGTGAAACGAAAGTCACGTGACCTCGATATGATTTACACTTGGAATTTTCAAACGCTACTTTCTCAGCCAAACCACATTCGATTGATGTGAAATTGATATCAGTGACGTAGAAAAACTCAATGAAGGGCATGACGCTCGTGGATTTTCGAAAATCGAAAGACATAATTAGAATTTTGTGTAACAATATCGTTCTGTAACCTAAGAAGGTGCTGCCCCTCGTGGAGAGGGGTAGCACTTCCTTGGATTACAGAACAATATTGTTAAAAAACTGTAATTACGTCTCGATTTTCGAAAATCCACGAGCGTCATGCCCTTCATTCAGTTTTTCTACGTCACTGATATCATTTTCACATCAATCGAATGTGTTTTGGCTGAGAAAGTAGCGTTTGAAAATTCCAAGTGTAAATCATATCGAAGTCACGTGACTTTCGTTTCACCTTAACCACAATTCGTCGCGGTCAGTACTTGGATGGGTGGCCCGTTCCAAATGGGCTGGGTTCGAACCTCTTTCGGGGTCGTTTTTTTTTTTTTTTTTTTTTTTAATATTTCCATAAACATGAACCTTAATTAATATACAGGTGTGAAATCCAGGTGAATTCCAAAATTGACATTCTTACTTTATTCTACGACAATTTACGAAAATCCCTGAAAAAAAAACTACGAAATTTCCTGTAGAAACTCGTAGAAATTCGTATTTTTTCGTAGATAATTATCTACGAAAAAATACTATTATCTACGAAAAAATCTATGAAAAACTATTCACATGTTCCAATTAATGTAGAACCACGTAGAAATGGACGTACAAATACGTAGAATTATTTCCACCAGGGAAGCGAGAAAGAGATGAGGCCTCGGTACCTGTTTTGTTGCTATTTGCTTGCTTGTTAACGATACGCATCCAGCAAGCAAGCCAGCATAACGAAAAAGCACGAAAAATCAAACCGTGTGCGGCCGAGGGCTTTGGTCAATGCGTCGCTGATCATGTATTATACGCAAAAAAACTAGGCTTGTTAGCTCAATAATTTCACACATGGTCTAATTATGTTTATTTAATTGTTTAATACTGCTCATCCATACATTTACATGATAACATAAACGGTTATTATATCTGTAGCTTCTATCTTGCTTCGAATCAGTCTTTGATCAATTCTTGTCGAATCGCTTCGGCCTCCTCCCGTTCTTCATCAAGGACCGGATCCTTGTTTATTCTTTTCAAATTTGGTATAGCCGCAATTAATTTAATCCTGTACCCAGGGGACTCGTCCTCGTCTTGTTCATCGTCGATTTGAGTAGCTGGATTTCCCGATACAATCAGAGTCTCCAAGCCTTTGAGTTTCCCGAGTTTAAAAAACTCGGACAGCTCTGACACTCCGTTGCCTCTAAGATTAACGTAGCTGAGTCTGACGTTGGTTTCCCCAAAACCGTCCAATGTCCACATCTCGTTATCCCTTGCATGGAGGGTCTTCAGGTTGACCAGGGTTTCAAAACCCTCTATCCTGTTGATCCTGTTGTTGGCGACGTAGAGCGATACAAGACTTGGAAAAAAAATTCCGTTGGTAGTCGTCAGAAGATTCCCTCGTAGTTCTAAGACCTTCAGGTTCTCCAATACGTAAGGATTGAGCTTCACGGTTGTTATTCTGTTGTAATTTAGCTCCAGACATTCCAAGAGTCTGTGTGAAATCCCCATGGTATCGGAAATATCGTTACGATTCATACTCAATACTTGGAGGTACAGCATGGGCCCGAATTCTGCCGATTTTAATAAGTTTTTATCCGCTTTCAGCATCAGAAGATACGTCATGGAGCTTAGAACGCTCAACGACAATTGGGACAGTCGGTTTCCAGACACGTTTACGAAAACTACGTTCCTGAACGTCGGTATCACGCTTATGTCCGTCAGGTTCTTGTTCGAAGCGTTCATCATCAGATAAGAGTATTTCAATCCCGAGTCGTTCTTTCCCAGCATGCATAAGCACCTTGCTGCTTCTTCCGAGGTTAAAAAAACTTCAGTCTCAGACAACTCTATCCTTTGTATACCATCTTCTTCTTCGTCTTGTTCTCCTTCTCCTTCTCCCACGGCGTTGATTCCACCAGTCGAGTTAAAAGACTGATCATCGCCATCCGAGGAATTATACATCGTAGAGCCGGAAACGTGTCGATTGATCGTTGACAGAAAATGTAATCGAGGGAAGAGAAACAAATGACGACAAATTAACGACTATAATTATTTTTTCTTCTTGTACATTATGGCCTCAAGTTTTTTTAGCAGTATAAAATTGTCTCGAATTATTTTATCCCGACGTTCAGACTCCAGCTGTTTTTTCTTGGCGTCGTGCTTTATGTGCGGTCGAACTTTTGGCGGAATCAGGTCTACCACAGATGTGGCACTTTTCACCTGAAACAATCAACACCGGATGATGATGGTACGCCCGGTGTGAATAATTCTATATTCTATAATTTCGCGTGTAATACTAACTCTGGTCCGATGATATTCGTAAGTTTTTCGCTGGCAAGGTGTGACGAATTCGTGACACGTCTTTGCAGACATGGCGTTCAGCTGCTTCACCGCGTGTCCAAATAACGAACTCGACTCGTTTATAGACTATGAAACTTCGGCGTTTCTAAGCAACGCCTGCAATGGTAACGTATTCGTCAATCAATACCCGTTGAATTCGACTAATATCATAACGATGATGGATAAAAAAAATGCTCCATGACTCTTCTTTGACCATTTTTTGGATTCCCTGGCTTTGGATTCCCTTACTTCCCGGTTTTCCCTGAACCCAATATGTATATCGCACTCCCAGAATGAAAGTGTAACATCTAAAAAAAAAGTTTTCGTGGATTTGCTTTCAAATGAAAGTAAAAGGAACTCCACGAATTTTGAAGAGAGTTTGAAAAAATCGAAATTTTTTTGAGTTGTTACACTTTGATTCTGGGGGTACAACACGAGGCATAGAATGTAGTCAAGTGGTTGCAACGATCCTTAGAATCTTTGTGACCACCAGTCAATACTATAAGAGTATCAAAGACGGTCCTTCCTTGAGCTGAAGAAATAAAAAGATTGATTTCACTGATTACTTCCTTACTATTTACATGATTGATTATCCAATCTCCAATATAAGTATCAAACCAGGTTGTTTTTATTTTTTACGTTTCCGTGTATAACATCATTATAGTTAATTAGAAATTCGATTTATGTAGGTACGTGGGATGGCGTGATGCGAAGTTCTAGAGGTTATTCTCATATTTCTGGTTCGTTGCGTAGCTCTTCGATCTCAGCCTCTGCAAGTTTCACTATCTGTGTCAGCCTTGCACGTTCTTCTATAAGTATATTAAAAAAAAAAGAAGAAGAAAAGAACGCAAAATAATGTTATTGATGCAAAATTAATCTGATTTCATTTCGTTTTGCCCCATTCATCTTCTTCCAAATGACTGTACAAACTCAGAAATACACATGAAGATTGTTTATAGTTTGGTTGTAGAGAAAGAAAATACGCCCTAGTATGTTTCATCACGGTTTATTATTTACTCTATAGATATTCAACTGTTATATCTGTGAATAGTATTCTCACAGCCATATATTCACATTTTGATTTTCACAATCGGAGAATCAAGCAGCGGCGAATATTAGATATCGTTGTCCTCTTGGATCGGTCCAGGATCGTTGATCAAAAGTAATTGAAAAGCGGCCGATTCGGCTGTGTAATTGATCGAATTGTGTGATTTATTCCGTAGAAGAGTAACAATCATACGGTAAAATGGTTTAAATTAGTTTTTTTTTTTTTGTCTTACCTCTGGCGGCGATCACCTTCTCTCGAGCTAATTTCTCACGACGACGTTCGTCCATGATTTTTTCCCGTTCCCGCAAAGGGGCGTCGAATATTTTTAATCGTTTGAGCTTTTCGGCGCCGTGTAATACGCCCGCGATCAGAAAAACCCATCTGCAAAGCTGTGCAAGTCAGCGTCATACATAGAAGCATTAGCAATCAGGGATGAGCGACAGCTGCCTGATTCATTCAGTTATCGATGATTCTTATCGCATCGGTGATCGGGAATCATTTGAATTTCAATATCCAATATTTATGATTACTTTTATGCCGGGATGCACCTCGTGGGGAATAGGAACAGGGACGTTAAGAGCCTGCCCTTCAGTCTTCATGCTTAATGTCCAGCTCGAAAATATGTAGGTTTGTAATTCTTTCTGTGACAGACATTCCTGTTTCCGTATTCGGTAGGATTAACGAGTAAAAAGTCACGTGACTTTTTATTCAGGCGTTTGTTTGACAAATGGCACCGTTTTTTTGTGCCATCCTGAAGGTAGCTGTGTATAATGCCCCGCGCGATTTCAAATTCTGCACGTTCGAATATCGAAATTGGAATATTAAAATGATGAGGTTACTTTCCCGCCAATCAAAGTGATTTTGGAGTCTATAGTGACTAACTTCAGTGTGGCTGTCCCGATATCTGATTGGCAGGAAACGTATAACCTTTTTTTATGGAAAATAATATTTGTTCAGGTTTATAAGAAATGTGCGGAAATGATCAATGATACAGTAGAATTTAGAAATAAAACGTAACCTAATACAAGAATTATACCAAAACATGAAGTTGGCTAGAATCGAAAAACAAGCTTTCAGACAGTTCCTGAACACTGTTCTGAACCAGATCGACTGAAACAATCCAACTGTGTGAGAGCCATTGGGAGCTCATCTCTCGATTCCGCAGCGAACTTTAAATTGATTCTTCGTTATATAGAAAATCATTCATAGGCGTTCAAGTCGAATGCGGAAGCCGATCATGAAACATAGAAATTGAGATCCTTCAGAAATTCGATTTTTATATCAATCCGCAGTGCAGGGACGAAACCCCGAAATCGTGCCCAAAAATCAAAAACACGTTGAATTCGGGTGAAAATGAAAGTCTGGAATCGGGGGTTTTTGAGGTCGCTGATTACGAATCCAAAGTCAAAAATTTCAAAAACAAAATGGCTGACCCAATACGGTGAAAAATTTCTTCAAAAACCCAATGAATTCGGGTGAACGTCTGGACTCGGGGGTTTTTGAGGTCGTTGATTATGAATCCAAAGTCAAAAATTACGAAAAAAAAAAAATGGCGGACCCAAAACGATGGTATGTGGTACAATGATGTCAGTTTTCTTAGATAATATGTATGAAATTAGAAATCCCTTTTGAACAACCCTCTTGCTCTCTTGTACAATCCGCTTTGCTTCCTCAGTACGTGCTTGCCATTTTTTAATTTTAATTTTGTAGGACAAATGTAAACAGCATTCGAAGAAACGTATCCACCCATGCAATGTAGATAGTCCGAATTTGAAATTCTCTTTGTTGACTGTTCTTTCGAGAAGAGCATCGTTCTCGTTGAAATTTTTGGATGTAGCTCCACATAGGTAGCAACGTTGAGCCGAGCTCGTTGATGCCAACGCGATACAAACTTTCCCATCGATCATTGTTAATGTCATTTGGAATTCAACTGAGATTTCGGTCTGATTTATGATTGTTTCGTAAGGAACAAGTGTCTTTATCTGGTCATTGATGTAGCGTTCTTTGTCGACTGTTGAATCCGTGTTTTCGTGCAGAAACTGTAATCTTAGTGGTCTAAAAAATCGTGGAGATGAAGGCCTAGGGTTTTTCCAAACCATAATTTCAGCATTCGATTTACAATCGACAGATACGAGTTGTAATGGCACAACCGAAGTGAAGAACACACTTGTATCTGAAATGCTGTCATCTTCGAATTTCTGTTTGTATGCACTTTGTCCAGAGCTTCCGTCACAGCCCCACTTGCAGATGAGGGTCATCTTTTTAACATTCTCCTCAGCTATACTCGAAATCACTTCACGTTGAAGTAATAGAATACGCTCACAGTATGGTTCAACAAAGCCTGTAACTGAACTTCTGCTTTGCTCTCTGTAATAATAATAGCCGTATGGGGTGGATAACACAGTTTTTTGGCTTCTGCTACTTTCGAGTACGGAGGAATCAGACGACAATGCTGTCCAATACTCAGTGATCTCAGTGCTTGGTAGTCACTCTTCGACAATTTACGGTCCGCCAACTAGGAAAGCGCAGCATCTGCAGATAATGGTTCTTCGGGTTTCGTTTCGAAAGCTGTTCGATACTTTGAAGCTCTCGTTGGACTCGTCTGCGTTGCATCCTTGACAACTTTCGCAGCATCCAGTTGTCCTGAAGGTCGAAGGCATATTTGAGTAGCATATGCCAACTCGCTCGCAGTCAACGTTGCACGGACTTCTTCGGTCTTCCTTCGTTTATGTTGCTGTATAAGAGTATACAAGGTATACAGCTAATGAAGACTTGAACCATGAGTCTATTGATGTATGAGTGAAGAGTGAAGTGAAGATACACATGTGTAATACTCCTTTTGTGTGAGTCTGCTTGACGACAGTTAGTCCCGAGCTAAGCCTCGACGTATACACACCATCCCTGTAATTGTACATTCTTGAATAAAATGTTATTCGCATCATATTTGATCCACTGCCTCATTCCTACAGTTTAGATTTTTCACTTGATGCCTCGAAGTCCTTAGAAGGGCGACCACGTGCAGCGGTCGCGGTCAGTGCAGGTGTCTTCTGAGAAAGAGCAGGTACCGAAAAGGACACGCGTCCATCGAGCCATTCCTCATAACTCTTGAAAAAGAGATCTTCACGCCTGCACGCCGATTGCCACTTTGCTCGCATTTTGGCGAATAGGGTTGAAAAAGACTTCTTCATATTCTCCCGAATGAGCAACGAACGTCCACTCTTCTTGGAAATTTCGGCTGAAAGTTGTTCCGATAAATCGGCGAATGGTTCATTCAAACGCCCTTTTACAATAACGAAGACCTCCTTCCGGGTGTATAGTAAAATCGTTGGTAGGTACAAGACCCTGTAACAAAGCCACAGAAAATTAAAAATTGATTTCCATATGAAAACTTGCAACATTTAACGTAAACTACAATGAATAAAGTACCATCGAACTCATTGCGTAACTAAATTCTGTCTGAAATTAATTTTTTATTCAACTAAATCATGAATATAATTCATCATGAACAATGTGACTCTGGAATAACTGTACTACTTTGTTACGGACACCCTAGGGTAGACTGCTCTAAGATGGCGCGGAAGATAAGAGTGCGCAGTGGTCATATTTGACAATGCATTTGCGATTTGCAGCCAACTTCGGTTCCTAGCTGTCACTAGAGATGCCAGGGTTGGGGTCATGAAGTTTCGCCGGGAAAGAATGAAAAATACGGAAACCAGCTGAGTTTTAGCTATTTTTTGTATTTCATTAAAATATTTTGACGTTTGGAAAACTGTATCCAGTTCAGGATTATGCGAATATCGACTGTATAATATGAATAGAACCTTTATTATACATTTAGCTAAGCGTATGTAGTAGGTCACTTATTTTGTTACAACATGGAGGGTGGCACTTCATTATCTGTAATGAATGCTGCTAGCATGTAAGAGTGCGCACTCCTGTAGCTCCTAAGAGTGCGCGTGGAAAACCCATATGCTTGAAGAGTGGAAAAAGAAAAAACCCAAAAGAAAAACTGAACTAAATTTCGATGAAAACATACAAAAAATCGAAGGCAAAGAAAACAATATTAACACCCAAAAACTCAAAATTCCCCAACAAAATGAAGATGTGGCGGTGTCCAGGGTGTAACGAAATATACAGCGAGCCAAGAACCAGAGAATGGATACAGTGCGTAACAAGTATGCAATGGTGGCACGATAGATGTATTCTATATACGTATTGTGATCTGGAGCCATATACGTCTGATATTTTTGCGTAAAACACCGTGCGCACTCTTACAAATCAGAGTGCGCACTCTTACACACTGGTATTTGTAAGAGTGCGCAAATAAATTTTCATGCATTTGATTTTTCTGTCGGTGACAGTTGACAAATTAATATAAAGTTAGTGTGCAATAATGTCATCGAAGGACCAAAGATTTCGTAGAAAAATTTATAACTTTTTAATGTTGTTATTTTTCATTGTATAGTTGAACAAACCTTAAGTGCGCCATCTTAGAGCAGTCTACCCTATATGCGTTAAAAACAGGTATAAGTTCCCTATTGTTCGTATTGAACACCTGGCAGATCTGCGGCCGGCCGGCTGGCGTGGTTAGCACGTTGCGTACCCGCTCACGCTATGCTAAAAATTGCTTTTCTGCCACTTTCTGCACACTGAGAAAAGAGTTTCTTTATACCAAATAAACGCATTTATTTGAAAATTTTGCGAAATATTCGTTAGCTGTTAAAGAATATCTTAACATGAACTGAATATAGATGTTGTTTCAACTACTGTGGAAATTCCGTAGTATTCGCAATAAATAAAGCATTCGTTTGAGACAAAAATCACACCATGTCTCCTCAAATACAGATTTATTAACAGTCAACAAATCTTACACGAGGGTTTGAGATTTAATGTAATTCGTGCGTAGTAGTCTGTACGCTTGCCGCTAGAGGTGAGAGCGGCGCTGAATACTCTAGCTACACTCTCGCGAGTAAAAGCGCGCCAGTCATAATACATTCACCGACGTGAGGCGCGTCATTCTAAGCTCGAGGCGAACCCGTTCCCGGGCATTGTTTGGGCAGCATATTTTAGGCATGCACTATCTTTTTCGGTGGAAATAGTGAAGACATTCCAACAGTCACTCATCACGTTAAAAAAAAAATGGGACGTGACTTCTCAGTCAATACTGATTGGTCCAAAAAAAGATCATCATTCGTGGATAACTGCACTGATAGAAAAGCACAATTTATTTATTATTAACAGTTGAACTTCACGATCGTCTTGCTGAAACAACAGACGTGCGGTTTGAAGAGAAATACAATATTTGCGAATTTTAAGGAAAATTGATGATTCGTTAACTATTAAGAAATCTTTATTTGAGACAAAGAAATACACTCAAATGAATGATTTCTTAGCTATGACTGCATGTATATTTGCTCATATACGAATATACGATTCGTTAACTGTTAACGAACTTTGTTAACAACAAGAAAACTCTTTTCTCAGTGCAGGCAATCTAAAGCGTTTTCGATAGCTGATAGACTGATCTACAGCCTCAAACTTGAATGAAGGTGGAGTCTCCTGGAGTTCTCTACTTTTTGTCTACGTGAAGGTAGAAATAAAAATAATCATATCGTCTTCGGAGGGTACCGAACATGGTCGTATTTCAAGCAGATAAACATGTCTTTTCAATTCAACTTATACAGAAATATTTTCTACATACCTGCAGGAGTAGAATCCATGTTGAAAAATTAAAATCGCTTCAATCTCTTTCGAGTTATTGGTCTTTGAAGTTCACTGGTTTTCCTTACGTTTTCACTCGCCGCGTGCACTCTCAACGAAGGCTGACTTTGAACTAACGTATCGAGCAGTGTTGCCAGATGGCCTTGGCGGCTATCTCCTAGACCATATCGCTGGTTCCTCCTAAAAAAAACTCCGAAATAGCCCCCACCCAGCCACTGGCCTGAATAGTGCGGTAAATTAAGGGTAATTTTCACGATTGGTCAAATGTCGTCGAATATTTTTAATACATTTCATGCTTGTGTATTGAGTATCTTGCTCGGGTCGCGTTCGAATACCAGAAGCTGGAAAATTCTACCAATATATTTTTACGGTCCGCGAACTGAGGACAACGATAATGATGATTATAGTAATAACAATGATGTCGTATAGAAACATGTATTTGAATGTGTCTGTTCGCTTTTGCCGAACCAGGCACAAAACGTAGCGCACGCGTGCACGATATAACGTTTTCACCACACCTGCACGGAAAGTACGACTTTCGGCCCGCTGCGTGAACGGGAAGTCGTGCTTTCCGATGCAGGGGGTGGTGAAAAATAGTATACAACCCACGGGAGTGAAAAAGGCCATCCCAAATTGCGTTCTTGCCACCCTCGCCTTCGGCTCGGGTGTCAATCTCACATGCAGTTTGGAATAGCCTACTTTCCCGCCCTAGGTGTGTAATATACTATT
>JAEUYN010001814.1:0-349767 GCA_018257835.1 Euura lappo
GCTGTCAGACATTTTTTTTTGTTCACTTTCACAAATTTTGCGGTGATTCGTATTTTGAATTATATACATATATAATGACCGAAACAATGTGAAATAAAAAAAAGAAAAATTCTGAATGATAAAATCAACTTGAAATAAAAAGAATGATGTTGAAATAAGTGAAATAATTTGAATTATTTCACTGAAAAAAAAAATAACGTTACAGTCAAATATTGATTCATTTCCCCCTCGCATTTTTCTAAATCATATTAAAATACTTTACAATTCTGGCATGAAACGTTACTCGATGTGTTCGGTTCGGTCACGATTCTATATCGATGTTCTTATGAAACATCAAGTTTTTTGGTATAATCACATCGTAATTTAGCAATCTACATATATTCACGTCATATTATAGGGTAAATGAAACACAGGAATGTTGCGCATTTTTTGGATACCATCCAGAACTCTCCAGACTGTTATTAAGGGGAAATGAATGTCACGTAACCTCGATATGATTTACACTTGGAATTTTCAAACGCTATTTTCTCAGCCAAAACACATTCGATTGATGTGAAATTGATATCAGTGACGTAGAAAAACTCAATGAAGGGCCCGCCAATCGTGGATTTTCGAAAATCGAGACGTAATAAAAGTTTTTTTTAACAATATCGTTCTGTAATCCAAGGAAGTGCCGCCTCTCTCCACGAGGGGCAGCACCTCCTTGGGTTACAGAACAATATTGTTACACAAAATTCTGATTATGTCTTTCGATATTCGAAAATACACGACTGGCAGGCCCTTCATTAAGTTTTTCTACGTCATTGATATCAATTTCACATCAATCGAATGTGTTTTGGCTGAGAAAATAGCGTTTGAAAATTCCAAGTGTAAATCATATCGAGGTCACGTGACTTTTATTTCACCTTAATGAACGCGTGTAATAGACGCCTCTCAGAATAATGGGATTTTTCTAGCTCGAGTGATGGATTTCGTTTTTTTTTATTCCACAGCCCAATAAGCGTGGGATGGTAACGAAAACAAGTCAAGAATCATAGCATTCTTGGTTAATCTCTGGTCAGGGTAAAACCAGATTTTAATTAGCCACGGTTCAATCACATATCAGTAAAATCTGGACAAAGAAGCATTCGTTTGACGTCCTTTGACTTCAGTCTTGGTGACCGGTCAGCGTCAAAGTCCATTGACCATTTTTCAAATATATTGGACGAAGTAATTTCTTCGGCCACCCAGTGTCTGCTCGCACAAACTGCACAGTGCGTCACTGTTAGCCAGTGATAAGAAGGACGTAAAAACGAATCTTTTCAACGACAAGATGACAAAGATGTCACATAGGTCGTTCTAATGGTACTTACCCTACGGAAAAAGATGTTGTAAAATATCACATGAAAAAGTACATAATAAATTACATAATAAATTTTAGAAAGTTATGATTGGATTCCACATTAAATTTATTACGTGCATTATTACATAATTTTTCATAAAATTCGTCATGTAATTGGTTTTACCTTATTTGTCACGTATATTATGACGTAATCCAACATACAATCCCTTCTGAACCGATAATGTATTGCAAATTCAAACTAAGTAAAGAACTTATTGATCGTCAAGGCTAGAGGATAGTTGAGAAATTAATTATTCATATCAGATTTTGGAAAATATTTTAATTTTATAATCATCGTTCCTGTTTTCAACCATGCACATGAAAATTACTTTTCGTATTTATCAATACTTACAATATACAAGGTGGGGTAAGTGTACCAGCTACTGACACTTACGTTTCGTTACATTCCTAATCAAACACGATATAGGAGTCTAATTTTCTATGACATGCATGACCAAAAATATTGCAAGACTAAAACGAGAAATGTCAGTAATTGGGCACAATTCACTTTGGAGGACTAGTTGCGTCGACGTTTGATTCGAATAGACAAGCACTCATTGCATTGACTCTTTTTCATCTTTAATGCAATAACTGCATGTCGTTTTCTTCATGCAGTCTTTTGAGTAACGTATTGGCAGGTATCGCACATAAGCTTATTGGAAGCTAACAAGTTTTTACACGAGATTAATTACAAGTTTGAATAAAATAAAGTAAACAAAGTAAATATGCATTTGATCGTTAAAAATAAACAACAAAAATGTGCTATCGATGGCACTGACTTTTTTCTATCTTTAATGCAATAAATGCATTTCCTTTTCTCCATATAGCATGTGCCATGAAAAAAACTATAGCACTTTCCGTATTTTTTCTTGGACATACGCAAAGCGCCTGTTGTTTTTTCAATTATGTAGCTTTATTATAATATTTGGAACGCAGGTAGTTAATTTCCGTAGTGATCAGGTATGGGACCTTCACCGAGCACTTCATTTTTTCGGCCCCTTTGACTTTTTTTAGTCTCCAGGTAATCCGAATACAATTCTGAAAAAGAAATATGACAGTTATGTCTCCAAAAGTTCTAAGAACTTTGAAATAACTCGATTCTCTATAAAGACAAAAAAAATTCTTACTATAGGATAGCCTTTTTTTCTCGGAGTTAGCACCTTCATTGGTGACCGATCCCGAAGGTGTGTAGTCACTTTGTCCGAATTTTCACAGCGATTTACAAGAGTGTGATGTGGCCACAGTAACTCAAGCATGCGAGAAAAAAATATTTGCGGCTTTCCCATCCTGTTGTATAAGGAACCATACGGCTGCAGGCACTTCCTGTCGTTCTCCCAGATATACCTGTGAATAAACGATTTTGTACAGCTTTTCTATGTTCAAATTATGGTTTGTTTCATAGATATGTATACTAACGAGCAAAAGTTAGCGTATAATTATATTACAACAAGCCATCCAACAGCGGATAATTCCGGTTGAAAAAAATTATAATATTCGATATTATATCATGTCACCAGTAACTTGATACATCTTTCTCCCGTCAGGGCCAGCTTCTCGATTGTCGTAATATTGTAGAGCTTTATATATTTCTCGGTGTAATTTTTTTTCAATCCACGTACAATATTCCCTGGAAAAGACCAGAACAATGTTACACAACAGTAATAGTATCAAACTTAGGTATAGTTATCAAAGGTAATGTGTAATGTTTGTAAAATTGTTGGAAGGACAAAAGAAGATTCTCATCAATAACACAGAAATTCACGTTCAGGTGGTGTGAAAGATGCTGCAGTAAGCCATCTCAGATATGGAATGTTATTTGAGTTGCCACAACCTGGCCTACGGCCATGAAAAAAAAAGGTAATTAGAAATACTGAACCAAAATGAGCTGCAATCAAATGTAAGAGATAAAAACCGTGAAGATTCATACATATACTATGAGAAAACTTGGCTATGAAAACACAACCCTGCACTACGTAATGGAGTGTGAGTCAGTCATAGAGGAAAATTCAATTCTAATGCCATGAGAAATTAAATGCCAAAGATTTTCCTTGAACAGAAATTTCGTATGCACTCAATGTATCAACAATCATACCCGGCTTTCTCTTCTTCCCGCGCAGTGGAAGACGATCTTTGACTGCCTGTTCTTCATTTCTATCATCGTCCTCTTCGGCGTTATCGTCCTCGGCGTCATCGTTGTCTAACGGAGTGTGACGCAATATACCAATTCTTCAGTTTCTGGACAAGTTCTTTCTTTCCTTTGAACGACCCCAGCAGTCTTAGTTGTCGATCTTCTATCTTGAGAAGTACAATTTTTTACTGTATCTCCAAAGATGAAATTGTACAACGAGTTCCCGCCCCAAATGAAGGCAAGCTTACATCAGTCGCGACTAGACACACGCAAGCGGAGAGTCGAGCTGAGATTTTTTGATTCTGTGAAAAAGTAAGGATTGAGGATATTTAATGAGAAAGGAGAAAGAAAAAAGGAAAATAATTATATAAAATTAAAAGATTAAAATATTGAATTAAAACTAGGCTCAGAACTCAAATTTCTGATTTATATTATTTTATTTTATACCTCCCGCACGGAAATTTATACATTTAAAATATATCAAGACAGAGTATATGTTTTATATACTGCATATATTTCATATATATTTAAAATTCTTCCATTTTTGCCGCTATTAGTCTATAAAATATATATACAGGGATGTATATTTTATGTATTCTATGTATGTACGATACATATATGTTGTAATACATATTTCATGCATATTTTATCTCTGAAATTATCTCTGAAATATGTATCCAAAGATCTGATAGAGTTTCGAATCAATAGATATGTATATATGTTGAAAATGCATTTAGATAAGTAAACAAATATAAGTTCCATGCATTCATCAAACAGTAGGATGATTGTATTTGGCAGATATACCAGAAATATAGAGGTAGATATAATAAAAAAGTATCTCTTGAGTATAAAAAATACTTGCATCGATCTATCGCGAATTTTGTGATGATGTATTTGCAGATATTTTAGTTATGTATCCGGAATATATGACAAATCTGTTCCGCGTATATGTCAAATATAAGCAAACATACTTCAGATTAAGTATTTTGTGCATGTATGAAAGATATATTTAAACGAATAAACAATATGTGAACTCCATGTATTTATTTTATATGCGTAACGAAGTATCCACCTCGTATATCGAACATTTAAAAAGGATATAAATTTGGATGTATGTTGTATATATCCATAGCATATATCATCCACATATATCAATTGGATATATATGACATGCAAATTCGATATATTGTGATACATAACGAATGTATGTTTCATATATAAGTTTTTGGGATACACGTTGGCATATATACTGTGATGTATTTTTTTCCGTGCGGGCTATGTGAAATGTATATAGGTATTCTATATTATTGAGAGGTAAAAAAAAAAAGAAAAAGAAAAAGAAAGAAGAAACAGGGTAAAATTAAATAAATACGTTGTATAGCATTGCAGTTTTTGAAAATTTCGACATATCTAGAACAATAAGAAAATAATATTGATAAAATAGTATCTAATAATAATAGTGTGGATTCTCGCTCCAGAGGTTGATCCCAATCTGAGCTAAGACGACTGTCTTGGTCTAAGGCTCGGACGATACTGACCCCGAACTAAACCTTTCTCAAGCCCTCTGACTGTTTACCTTACCTCTGGCCGTTCTTGCCGCCTCGGTTCGTACCACTTGCCCCAGCTGAGTGGCTTATCTCACTCATACACTCGTGACGACTCGTGTACCTGTGCTCTCCCACACAAGAGTGGCGCACTGGCTACATGAGACTCACTACCACACGTGACGACTCATGTACCTGTGCTCTCCCACACAAGAGTGGCGCACTGGCTACATGAGACTCACTACCACACGTGACGACTCATGTACCTGTGCTCTCCCACACAAGAGTGGCGCACTGGCTACATGAGACTCACTACCACACGTGACGACTCATGTACCTGTGCTCTCCCACACAAGAGTGGCGCACTGGCTACATGAGACTCACTACCACCCGCTGCAAGGAAAACAGGGCTCACACCGTTACATCCGTAAACTTCAGGTTTTATTTATACTTAAGGCAACAACATATAAGGTTCCATACATATAACGAAACGTAACTAAACCGAGTCTCTAGTGGCCTCTGCCTCACTTATTCATATAATAACTCATAATTTCCATTTTGCTTCATCCTGTCGGCGACAAATAGTGTCAATAATTGAATGATTCGTCACTTGATGAAGAAACTAATAGTATATTACACACCTAGGGAGGGAAAGTAGGCTATTCCAAACTGCATGTGAGATTGACACCCGAGCCGAAGGCGAGGGTGGCAAGAACGCAGTTTGGGATGGCCTTTTTCACTCCCGTGGGTTGTATACTATTTTTCACCACCCCCTGCATCGAAAAGCACGACTTCCCGTTCACGCAGCGGGCCGAAAGTCGTACTTTCCGTGCAGGTGTGGTGAAAATAATATTTCTCTCTGTTATTATTATTATTTACAAGTAAATACATTGATCACACTCAACTACATTGAGCATAATAATGATAACGATAATTGATTTTAATTAAACATTTTCTGTGTCTTGTGTGAATAAATATTTGTTCAAATAACTTTTTTACATAGTGAAACTAAAAAAGCAACAATAACAGCAACATAAATATATATTATTCTACAAAGGTTGAAAATAAACAAAAATATATACAACATGTAGTATGAAAACTGCAACGCGTCTACGAATGTAGATTTTTATTATTGATTGTATTAGAATATATATATATATATATATGTTCTCTTTGTTTAATTGAATCATTTAATTTATAAATGAAAATGATTAACTTAAGCCTAAATTATGTTCATTTCACCCTAATACTTTTTCTGAAACGACAATAATTTGATATCCTGCCATTTTTTTGATCGATTAAATTTTCGCAACGGAACCGAGAAATAACAGTTTGACTCGTATCCCACAGTGTCGCAAACTTAGTTCAATTCAATTGTTAACAACATCCAAAGAATCATAAGAGTTCGATGACGATGTAAGATGATCGGGATCTTCCTATAGAATGTTGTCCGCCAAGTACAGCCAGCCACGATAATGGGGCAATGGTCAGTTCCATTATCGAGCCGATAAGGGGCCGTGCATAAATGACGTCACCACTGAAGGGGGGGGGGGAGTCACCGAAAATGTGACGTTTTGTGGCATGGGTACGGGGACGGGGGGGTTCACGCAAATGTGACATCACATTTCGAAATTTCAATTTTTCTTCAATATTCAGTCAAAAAACCCTGTCTCAAATTTGAAAAGCCCGCCCGAGGGGGGGTATGTGAAAGTTTTGTGACGTCACCTTGGGGTGGGAGGGTCCAAGCTTTGTGACTTGGTGTGACATGGGGGGATGGGGGGTCAAAAAAGGCAGAATTCATGGTGACGTCATTTATGCACGGCCCCTAACATTCTGTAGGAAATTTCACGCCCTTTTATCAATCGTAAAAATACCCATATGCAGGTGCTCATCAGTTATCATAAGAAACTCGATGGTCATCGTGAGTGACCACAAATCACGTCCTGTGTTACATAAAGGGCGGCATGTCAAAATTCATCCGAATGCTCGCCAAGTACCTGGGTATTCATTTGACAGAAAATCGCTTATTATTGGAATGTCGCTGTAGAAGATGATGCCTTTGTTGTTCACTTTTTAACGTTAATTCTGTGTGATATTGATTATTGTCAACACTAACTTTCCGAAAGTAGTAGAGTTAAAAATTCTTAGCCGTCGCCACTAGGAGATTGATCTGCTGACAATCTTGGCCTTCGCCCTTCGGATAACAAAATTAGAATCTAGAACCGGAGCATGTTTCGTCGGTGAAAATTAGTGAATAATCTTACCCGATCAAACAAGTTTCCCATGTTCTAGAGATTTGAACAAATGGGAAGGACTCTTGCCTCTATCCATCAATTTCATTATTTGCACCGTTCAAGTATCCAACTGCGATGAAACATTCGTTTGCTTCTTCTCATCGGTCAAATAATTTTAATATTCTTGTTGCGTATTTGTTTACGGGGCGCAAATTCAAGCACGGTCGAAAAAAAGTTAAGGACACACTTTCGAAGGTCTTGTTCATGATGCTATCGTGAATAACATTCAACTGAATTGCTCTTAACGTTGCGTAAGAAATCATGACTTTTTATAACAGTGGAATATTTCCTCAACAACTTTGTTAATGTAATTGAAGTTTTCATTGCGTCGTAAAGCTTGTTCTATAGCTGGAAGATAATAAATCGTGTAATAATTATCTTAAATGCAGATAATTGAAGATAATGGCATATAAGTCATGCAAATACAAGTAATGCAAATGAATTATAATTTGTCGCATCTATTATACTTTATTAGTGGAATGATAGAAAAATATTTGTTGCTAAATTATTCGTTAATGTCAACCAAGATGTTGATCACAGCGTAAAAGCTACCTGTACGTTAGTTTACAGATTGCCTGTAATAATAATTATTATTAAGTTTATTGAAAAGTTAGAAAATAAGATTGTAGTAAATTTTTATTGATTTTTTTTCGTGTTATTGAGAGACTTGAATAAATTTTATTATATGTATCGATCAGTAAAATTTTACAAATACTCAGTGTTAACAAATGCAGGAGTTGTAAGTTTTAAGTAAGGGATTCAGATATAAATCTGTTGATAATGATTTTCACCAGATTGTTGAAACATAGGACAGATTTTTGATAAGCTACACAAAATTTTTGTGATAACGTTAGGCTGAATACGTATGAGGAATATCGATCAAAAATATTACGAAGTCAAACAGAGTCAATAATTTATATGCATGCGAAGACTGCAAGAACAAAAAATTTAGTAAAATATTTGAATAGATCTCGAATCGATCACCAAATTTATATAGGCTCCTAAGTTATACCTATGACCTCACAAAATGCAGCATACCTATAATGTTATTCACAATATTGTTTCTCTTGCGAATAAAGTAAGTGTATATTGGTATTGCTGAAATTTTGTTTAATATGCAGCGAGGTGGATGAATTAATGTGTCACATCACAGTGAGGCGATGCATCTGTTGGCTTCGAGTTGAACTTGTGATGCTCCTTGGCGAACGATGCCGACCGGTATATTCATGCAGTTGATAGCATTCGCCAGAGCGGTCTTCGCTGCCGAACTTGAACGGGTTATGACGTTGTTCGTGGTGGTTTGGAACGCCCGAGCTAGCATCGCACCCTCTGTTACCAAGCCGATAATGCACGAATCCATCGGTTGTGGGTTGCTGGTAGAGCAGGACCGGAAGAGTGAGTCGTAAGAGGTTAAAACTTTCTCGCCAGACTGAAATAATGTAGATGTTTCTTTTATTGTACTTGGCGCGTTGCCTAGTGAGCCTAGCGAGCCTAGCGTAGGCTCTTCGGCTTCTCGAGTGAAAGTCACCCTCATCAGAAACTTGAACATACTCTGTGTAGTTATTAATTGTTCAGTTCTCTCCCGATTTTTATTATTATTATTATTATTATTATTATTATTATTATTATTATTATTATTATTATTATTGTTGTTATTATTATTATTATTATTATTATTATTATTATTATTATTATTATTATTATTATTATTATTATTATTATTATTATTATTATTATTATTATTATTATTATTATTATTATTACTTTTATTATTATTATTATTATTATTATTATTATTATTATTATTATTATTATTATTATTATTATTATTATTCGTATTATTATTATTATTATTATTATTATGTCGCATCGAAACGTTGGACCCTAAACTTTGTTTTTTTCTTGATTCGATGATCGCAAATTCCCAATAATGAAAAATAATTTCATTTAAGTTGATGCCATCTTCAAATGAGTTGGTTGAAGCTAATATAATTTGAGTGTTTTATGTGTGTACTTCAAACTCACCAAGATGACAAAATCCATGTTGACTTCGTACGGACTGACGGAGCTCAGAGCATCGTGGTAACAATCTTCTATGTCCCCATCTCCAGTTTGACTATATTTTCCAAGTCGAGCTCTGGCTGTTTCGAAGCACTGGGCTGCATTTTTACCCTTAGCCGTAGATTGCTTGGCTGCATCCTGTTGGCGCAAAGATTTCTCTCGTTATTTTAAAAATTGGAGGAGACTGAATTCTAACGACATGCTCGAAATTTTGGTCTCGCACAGATGTTTAGATCCTCATCTTCATGATTAAAACTCACCTGGATCGTCCTCAACGTTGGATTAACAATGCGCTTTATCTCTACCATGGATGCCATCTTCGCGGCGAGGAGATTGTTGTCCAAATTGGACGAAAAATCCAGCTTATGACGTCGCAGATGTTTCACCGTGTTCTGTACCTCTATTTTTTGACGGGCTACTTGATTTCTGAGGCCATCCAAATCACCGTAACCAAACACCATCTGAAATTGTCAGAGAAGATAAATGATCGATGAGACATTTGCGATAATCCATCTGGATTGAATTGGACATTTTGGATTTGGTGTATATCAAAAGGGAAAATTGCATCACGACTTTGTCATCGTATGTCAAATTGGGAGAGGCCCGTTCGGACACATCTGGATCGGACACAATCATTATCGGACACACTTTTTTCGGACACTTTCAGATCGGACACAAGATAAATATTATTCTAACAAAAATCAGATGGGCCATATCCGGATCGCACTTTGATGACACCTGGTCATTTCGGTGACTGTCAAAAAAGTGAAATTTAATAAATCGGTCATTTTGATGACAGGGGTTCCTTGGCGTGATCCTCTAATATCAAATTTTGCCGACATATTTTGGCTAAGTCCAGTTTACAATTCAGGAAGTAATAAGACCGTGGGGTTTACGTAGTAAATAGCTTGATTCAAAATTGCCTTGCGGTAGGGGTGTTCGATATTCGTAGAGTCTGGTAGTGTACGGCTGACGTTCACAGGGAGAGTTCTGAAGCAACAACGTAGGATTGAGAAATATTACAGTTGGATGTTCGCTTTAGAAAGGAAAGCCATGCAAGCAGCTACTACAGTTTTTTGATAAATCTGTGTCATTAGGTAAGACGTATTGAAGGGGGGATAGCCCAATGAGCAATAGTTTCTTGTACAGTTCGTCTCGTGCTTCCTCTAGGTCTGTGCACTCCCAGAAGATGTGGTCGAGATCTCCTGCTGGGTCTCCGCATGAACAGTCCGCTGAGTCCAATACCTTGATTTTCCGAAGATGTGTAAACGTCAAGCAGTGGCCGCTTCTGATACGGTTTATTGTCGTAATAGATTTCCTGCGCGCGGAGATATCGTGGAACCAGGGTTTTTTGCTTAGGTAAGGTGTTATCCTAAAACGACGCTTGCCTTTTTCCTTGGACGAAAATTCCCAGAATTTAATAAATTTGTTCCATGAGTCCACTTTTATCGAGGCTTTTACATCCGACGCGGGGTTTTCTCCGTTGGTGGCAGAGCGATTGTGGCCGCCAAGTTAGCCAGTTTGTCTGCCTTTTCGTTACCTAGGATTCCCCTGTGACTAGGGACCCAGATCAGTATTGTTTGTTTCCCTTCTTGCGATCTAGTCCAGAGCATTTTTTTAATATCTAGTATAAACGGGTTGGTTGCCGCTGTTATACCTGGGGTCGAGATGGACTCTAAGGCACTTTTGGAGTCTGCTGCCAGTACGATCTTTTCTAATTGCGCATCTTGGGCTAATTTGATCGCTTCAAGAATCGCCCGGGCTTCTGCTGTGAAGATAGATGCTTCGTGGGCCTGGGGGATTGTTCGCTCTATAGGTGGGTCTTCGCAGAACACTGCGCAATCAGCGGAAGGAGGGTTTTTTCCTTTCGAGCCATCTGTATATAAGATAGAGAAGTCCGTATACTTTAGTAGAATTTCTATATTGAAGTCCTCGTTAGGTTGGGCCGAGAGTTGCAGGGTTTTCCCTAGTACCAGGTCTATGCTGGCTTTACAGATCTGGGCTTCATAGGGTTCTGCGAAGAATGGGGCCTTCTGTTATCTACGGATGATGTTAGTTTTTGGTTGCCATTGAAGGTGGTTTTTTACTAGAGTGGGCATAGGCTTGTTTCGCCAGTACTGCAAAGTTCGAAGACTTGCCAGTGTATTGGTACACTCAACCAGGATGCTACTAGTATTTGCCAATTCTTTAATATAGATCCTGGCCCCGAGCTCCTCTCTTCTAATGTTGAGGGGAGGTTCTGTTGATTCTGCCAAGATTTAATTCGTGGGCGTAGAGTTCATGTAATCGTTAGGCGCAATGCGGAGTAGGGGAGACCGGGGCTAGTTGATACAAAATTTGGTTTCCAATTTTTTACCCCTCCAATTTTTGTGATAAAAATTCGAAAAAATATGGTAATTTACCCTAGTCCTTCCTCCATTAGTATACCGAAGGAAAATTTTATGATTGAAATTGTGAGCCTATGCCCTACCCCGGGGCAAGTTGATACCGACATGGGGCAAGTTGATACTAATATGAAAAACTGTTAAAAAATCCGAAAAAATTATGAAAATATTTATTTAATCAATCTACCTCATATTTTGCAGTTTCGATAACGATATACATGAGGCACAAGATTATCACAAAATATTTTAGTAGGTAAGAAATTAGATAGTTAGTACAATACGAAGCTTTTACAGAAAGTAACGACAGATGAAAGAGTTACAAATGACTTCGTTCGAAGTTAGACTAATAATCGTGACAAGACGAATTAGTATACGAATGGCGATTCGTGGTATATCTAATTAAATACTATTGCTCAAAATATGCAATGAGAAATTGAAAGTACGTATCAAAATTCAAATAAGACAGAGCTACAAATGATAATGACGAGTAAAGAGGTAAGTTCCAAAGGTATCTCGCCCCGTTTTGTTTTCTTAATATATTTCCGGACCATTTTTCTGTGAAACGAAAAAAAAGAGAGCTTGAACATAGTCCGGGCAAGTTGATACAACGTGTGTACTGTATCAACCTGCCCCCTTCGAAACGTATCAACTTGCCCCCGGCGACGCTGTTGGCGTCTCTCAGGAGTCCAGAGAACAAGAGTAGAGATATACCTCCGACGACAACGGAATTTCCTCACCTTTTTATTACCAAATAGAGTCAGGATCAGAAGAATCGCTTAAAATTTTGTTTCCAGCTGCTAACTGACTTTGAAGCACATCAATAAAATTTACTTTGCTCTACCGAAAACCATTTTACTGAAATAACTTCAACGCCATTGTTCACACGTGGTCAAACACACGTGTAGACTGAAGTGCGTTGGGAAACAGTCCCTCAACTCGAAGGACGCCATTGTGTACAGTCGCAGTTGCACACAATACAATTTGTATCAACTTGCCCCCGTATCGCAACTAGCCCCGGTCTCCCCTACTGGATTCTGTCGAGCTCTGCAGCCAAGGATTGCAGTTATTGGTTGGAGCAGGTGGGCTCCGTAGTCCAACTGTGATCGGATTGTGCCTTTATATATTGTCAGCATTGTTCTTGGGTCTGCGCCCCACCATATGCCTCGGATTGCTTTCAAAATTCGGAGGCCATTTTGGGTTTTAGTTTTGAGAGTATCATAAATGTGCGCTTTCCAAGTAAGAGGGATAGTTTCTCGTTACCCTGGACCCGTGCGCTTCACGCACGGGTCCGGCAACCCAGCATATCTAGTGAAAATATCGTGCCTAGGGACCCAAATGAGGCGCGTCACCGAAATACTCGATAGTTTTATTTTTACATATACCCGTGCGGAAAAATCTTAGGGCTGCCCTAACATTAACAAGGCCTTGATAAGGGTCGAATATGGCATCCTCTAGTGATGACACCCTACCACAGACTCAGTTGGCCTTGATTTGGGTGCAATATGGCTTCCTTAAGTATGGTTACCTAGCACATCGCCAGAATGGCCTTGCTTTGGCCACGATGTGGCTTCCTCAAGTACGGTCAGCTAGTGCATCCTCAGAAAGCCCTTGGTTAGGATCAGGTCCCTAATTGTGGGTCGCTAGTAAAGTACCACCAAGGCCTTTATTAGGTTTACCAAGGGCGTCCCTAATTAAAGGTTGCTGAAGAAGCGTATGCGGTTTATCTAGAAGTTGTAAACAAACTATATTACTGTAATCATTTTTTATAATTATATTCTCTGTCTTGGCCGTATTAACCATCGATTGTATATGTATATTTCACGTCAAGTTAATCTTTGTCATAAGTTAGTTTGGCGTAGTAGGTAGGGCGTGCGACTAGTAATCCGAGCGAGCGAGCGAACATGGTTCGAACCCCGGCTAGGACAAAGAACACAGCGGTGTTTTTCGAGCGAAAAAAATGCATTTTTATCCGGTAAGATTGATCACCAACTGTTAAAAAGTCGTTGGCACTCGCGAACAATCCCGAAAAATCAATCAAAAATATTTTTTACACTTTTTTCTTCTACATTAAATTCATGAGGCAACATCATCAGGCCCTTGCCAATAAGGCCTCACTAGGTAACCCCGATGAGGCCCCTCTATAATATTATGCCAACCAACAAGGGCCAGAACATATACAGGGTGTCCCAAAATTAAATGCGCAAAATGATAGGGGTAATAGAGGGGGTCGAGCTGAGTAAATTAACCCTGAGCAATTAACAAGAACGTGTGTCCTGCGGAGTCGCGTTTGCGAGATACGGCCGGTTAAAAAGTCGCGCTACGTTGGTATTTAACAGCCAGATTGACAGGGAAAATCAGTCGGTATTCTGGTTTGAGGTGCGCACGACCTTTTCATGAACAAATTTCAACGAATAAAGTCTTTGAGCTTATTATTATTAATCTGGGAATGATTGTTAACCGTATTAGTGATTAAGTGTGCCTAAATACCAGACTGCCGAACGATATCCGCTGCGAATTTGACTGCTAAATACCAATGCTAGCGCGACTTTTTAATCGGCCGTATCTCGCGAACGCAACCTCGCGGACCAAATGTTATTGGGGTCAATTTACTCAGCTCAACCCCCTCTATTACCCCTATCATTTTGCGCATTTAATTTTGGGACACCCTGTATAATATTATGTTCTGGCCCTTGTTGGTCAGGCCCTGAAAAGTATGCCTCAGTCGGGCCCCACCTATTAAAGCGTTACACCCCCGATGTGGCCTCATTCGGGCAGCCCGATCCGGGCCCGAATGATTGTTAGGGATGCCAGATCGGGCCCCGAATTCAGCCCCAATATTATTCCGCACAGGATATGTATAGGTATATCGCGTGTCTAATGGCATAAGGTCGTAAGCGCCAAAAACGCGATTTTGGTGGCAAAAGGTCGTATCATTTTTCTTTCACGCCATTCGCATTCCGAAAAATTTAATTAAAAAAATTCGTAGCTAAAAGCAGAAGGTCGTAAGCGCCATTATTATTTTTCGTTTTCATTTTTCATGATTTTTGCAAATAGCTGTAAAAACTCATAAAACGCAAAGATAAATTGATAGAACGACCATTTAAAAAAATTCGATAAAAAGTATTGGTAGTTGAAAGCAGAAGGTCGTAAGCGCCATTTTTATTTTGTTCATTTTTCATGATTTTTTCAAATAGCTGTAAAAACTCGTAAAACGCAAAGATAAATTGAAAGAACGACCATTTAAAAAAATTCGATAAAAAATATTGGTAGTTGAAAGCAGAAGGTCGTAAGCGCCATTTTGATTTTTTTCAATTTTTCATATTATCACTATCTATCGCGTGTCCGATCCGGATATGTCCAATTTGATTTTTATATTAATATTTATGATGTGTCCGAAAGCAAATGTGTCCAATATGTGTAAGAAAATGTATCCCAGATGTGTTCGAACGGGGTCTAATCGTCAAATTTACCTGGACTGCGCAAGAAGCTAGAACGACCACGGCAACGACAATCTTCATTCTTGAAATGGTAGAGGCAGAAATGATATGAAGCAGTGATATGTTCCCAGTCAACTGCGATTAGTTGCACTGAACATTATATCGCGAACAGCAAGCTATTTATAGAGATACAGCAGCACGAGCGATAAGAAATAGAACTAAAAAACGTCACTTTGTTCGAACGGTTCTGAGAAAATGCGACGGTTCGTGATGCAGTAAATGCCACGACTCACACTCTCTCATTATCGCGTTCACATAAACACTCGTGCTTTCAAGTACGTATATCATCGTCACATAGTTGATGTAGAGCATGATTATGTACAGTTTTTTGACACAATGATGCCTTGTGTGATAGGGGATCTGTTAACGATCTTTTAACGAATTGAAACGGCAAAGGCTATATTCGATGATGTATGTGTCCGTTTTTGGTTTCGTAGGTCATAAATAACTCCGTTGTTTGACGTTTCGGCCACCAAGAGGGCCCTCTTCAGAAATCTGAACATTGTTTTATTCAAAACATTAAACAATGATCAATACTACAATGAACATATATAACATAGAACATATAGAACATATATACATATACAACATAGTATAATAAACAATGAACTATATTCGATGAGTTTACATAGGATTGATGTCGTTGGTTTTTTTTTTGCATAAAATTACATTTCCAGGAATTATTAAAGGAATTTTTTCATTTCTGAATTCGAAGTTTTCACGATAATTAATCTTTTTTACTCACAATATTTGAGAGCTCGCTATATTTGACGCTGTTCAAACTGGAAATATAGGGACGACGGAATGTTCAATTTTTTATTAAGGTCATCGTCAAGCAAAAAGCGAAGCTCTTTGGTCAAGTATTCAATATGCTGCAAAAAAACTGAAGACATTTGGATTCTGATGAAAATTGGGACTTGAACATTCTTTGGGTCCCTAATCACGAATCTGAAGTCAGATTTGCGAAATTCAAATTGGCAGATCCGATTTGCTGGAAAAATCACAAATAAAATGCGAAATTTCATGAAAATTGGTGCCCAAAGGTTTTTGAACCGCTAATTGCAAATCTGAGGTCAGATTGGTTAAATTCAGAATAGTTGCAATGGAAATATAAATTAATAACGGGAAGTTCAAAGGCTGGCTCATAGTACCAAATACCCGAAAATTTATCCTCCTGTAGTTTTCTGGTCTGCTTCTACCCGTGCAAAATGGAAACGCTTGCCAAAGTCTTGTGTACCCTGGTGAAAATAATTTCTACGCCAAACTACGAAAAGAATCTACGAAAAAGTATCGGATTTCGGACTTTTCGTAGTTTATTTTTACGCCAGATTTTGTACAGAGTAGTAGTTTTTCGTAGATAGTTGTAGAATGAAATTCGATGTCTATATGAATTGTCGTTTCTAGGTATTCATAGTTTATCGTAGTTCCTCGTAGTTTTTTCGTAGATAGTTGTAGAAGCCAGTTTCGGGATTGTACCTGGATCCTACCCGTACCGCAATTTAATAAACGAAGCGATTTCATAGTAATTCGACCTATTTTTAGAAAAAATCTACTCAACGTTGATGGAATTATTGAATTTAAAATTAAAAAAAAAAAAAATTTACCCCCAGAAGGATTTGAACCTAGCTCACTTTTAGGGGCCACCCATCCAAGTACTGACCGCGTCCGATGTTGCTTAACCTCGGTGATCCCCAGATGTATGGTCTTCAACTCGCCCAAATTCATCTCCTTGCAGAACTTGACATTTTCTGGCAACATGAAGTTAGTGACTGACATGGAACTTCAACTGAATATTTGAAAAGCTTTGTCACGTTAAGCTTCATATTCTGCCAGCTTTTCGTAGAAAATCATACATTATAGTAATTTTGCGTAGAAATTCGTACTATTCAACAAACAATCGCCAAAGTTCAATCAAATCCTTCCGGCAATTAGACTTTTCACTTTTGTTGTAGAAAATTCTAAATTATCGTAATTTTTTGTAGTTTTATAGTTGCGATCTACGTAAAAAGATTCTCATACATTTCAGTCGTAAATTTCTGTAAATTTTAGTAGATATTCATAGTTTGTGCAATTCTTATCTACCATATTCCGTAAAATCTACGAAAATTTTTTCGGGTTGATCATGGTCGTAGATTTTCGTAAACTTTCGTAGATATTTGGTCCTATGGTCTCGAAGGATCCATGCTGGCTTGGGTTAGGTCATACCTAGAGGGAAGAACCCAATGCGTCAAAGTTGAGAGCTTTATTTCTCCTGCTATTTCGGTTCCTTCTGGTGTCCCACAGGGCTCCCATTTGGGTCCACTGCTTTTCATTCTATTTATTAACGACGTTGGTAACTCCATCTCCTTCTCCGACTTTCTCCTGTTTGCGGACGATCTTAAAATATATATTTCAGTTGAGTCCGCGGACGATCAAGTTCTTTTGCAAAGGGACCTTGATTCGGTCTCCCTGTGGAGCGCCAGAAATGGGCTTAGGTTTAACCCATTAAAGTGTAAGGCCATGTCTTTCTCTAGGTCCTCGCCATTAAGCTTCACTTATACCATTGACGGTTCGCAGCTTGAGTCGGTTACTGAGATGAGGGATCTTGGTGTTATCTTCGACTCACAGCTCTCCTTTCTTCCTCATGTTCAGTACGTGAAAAACTGTGCCCTGAGGAAACTTTACTTTATCTCCACTTATACTAAGGATTTTCGGGAGGTTAATACTCTCAAATCGCTGTACCTTGCGTTGGTGCGTCCAATTATGACTTATGCTAGCACGATCTGGTCCCCTTACTTCGCGTCTCATGCTCTAATTCTAGATCGTGTCCAGCATAAATTTCTGAGGACGGCGGCCTATAAATTGGGAATGCCATTAGCCGTCATGAACCACGATTATTCCCAAATAGCCTCTAGGATTAGCCTGTGCTCACTCGGATCCCTCAGGATATATACGGACCTTTTATACTTGTATAAAATATTAAATAATATGGTTGATTCTATTTCATCGGTCTCGTCTCTGAACTTTAGGGTTCCGGGTAGAAACTTCCGGGCCAATGATCACCTTTTTTGGATCCCGGTTGCGTCTAATGAGCTACAACATAGGTCAGTCACGGTTAGGCTCTGTAAACTTTATAACGACCACCCAAATATCGAATTATTTGTATCCTCAATATCCTCTTTTAAATCTGCATGCCGTGCTAGACTCCTGGAGTTTGTTTAATCTGTTAAATCTGTTTAACTGGTTTAATTTGCTTAATTTGCTTAATGCTTAAATTTACTATTAATTGTAGGCTAGTGATTACAATTGTATGCTATTGTTGCCTCTTGCTTTTTTCTCCCATTTGTTATTATGTAAAAAGGGAATTTTTTCCCGTGAAATAAATAAAATAAAATAAAATAAAATATTTGTAGTAAAGATATTCTGTTGCTTGAAAGATGTAAATTTCCATAATTAATCATGAAATTTTGTAGTTTTCTACTTCCGGAACTACGAAAGACTACGAAAAATTACGAGAAATTGCAAACAATTCCGATTTTCTGAACATTTCTACGATTTGACAGTTTTTGTAGTTTGACGTGAAAATTATTTTCACCAGGGATATTCCGTTGTCGGGAAACTGTAGATTTTTGTAATTGTTCATGAAAATCCGTAGTTTTCCACTGCCAAAACTACGAAAAACTACGACAAATCAAGACAAGAACATTCAGCTTCATTCCGTTTGTAGATTTTCGTAGATTCCCGTAGATACTCGTAGAACTGATATTCCGTTGTGGGAAAACTGTAGATTTTCGTAATTGTTCAAGAAAATCCGTAGTTTTCCACTTTCAAAACTACGAAAAACTACGACAACTCAAGACAAGAACATTCAGCTTCATTCCGTTTGTAGATATTCGTAGATTCCCGTAGATACTCGTAGAACTGATATTCCGTTGTGGGAAAACTGTAGATTTTCGTAATTGTTCATGAAAATTCGTAGTTTTCTACTTCCAAAACTACGAACAACTACGACAAATTACGAAAAATTATGAATTATTACGAAAAACCTCGTTTTTCTACGCATTTTTACGCTTCGGTATTTTTCGTAGTTTGGCGTAGAAATTATTTTCACCAGGGTATAGTTTGAAATACCCTTGAAGCGGCCAAAAAAACATTGAAAAAGCCTTGTGATCAGCTTGCTGACGCTTGGCTTTTGAACCAAGAGTTTTGCAAGCCTTGGGAAAAGGTTGGTTTTTACTCTGGCAAACACTTGATGACAACGCTTCCCTACTAAAAATGACCGATAGGTGAATACGGTCCTATCAGATTTTTAATAAGGCTTTTGTCCCCGTATTATATCTGGACCTATCTGAGGACCAATCGGAAAGTCCATTCTGAAAGGTCCTCAGATAGGTCCAGATACAATACGGGGACAAAAACCTTATTAGAAATCTGATACGACAGTATTAGTTATCTATCGGAAGTTTTAAGCAGGGTTGGCAACATCTCGGGCCAAAAATACCCTTGCGTTAGCTTTGGGATCAGCTCGTACATGCTTGACTCTTGGATCAAGAGTATTGCAAGCCTTGGGTAAAGGTTGGTTTTTGCCTTGGCAAACACTTGATCATAACGCTTGGCAACACCTTGGGTCAAAAAATTCTTGCGTAAGCGCTGGGATCAACTTGCGAATGCTCAGCTTTTGGATAACTCTTGGCATCACCTTGCGTTGAAAAACCTTTGCGTCTAGTGGACTTTTTTGCCCGGCAATTTACTTTTTTTCCCGGCAATCTACTTTTTTGCCCGGCAATCGACTTTTCTTCCCTCCGGTCCGAAATTGACGACTTTCGACCCGCGTTTCAGGGGCGAAATACGGTCATTTTGTCGCAGTCGGGTGAAAAGACCTTGTCACCACACCTGCACGGAAAGTACGACTTTCGGCCCGCTGCGTGAACGGGAAGTCGTGCTTTCCGATGCAGGGGGTGGTGAAAAATAGTATACAACCCACGGGAGTGAAAAAGGCCATCCCAAACTGCGTCAATCTCACATGCAGTTTGGAATAGCCTACTTTCCCTCCCTAGGTGTGTAATATACTATTCCTTAACCCTTGGTGAAGTCTTTCAGAAGCTTTGAAAAAACCCTTGGCAGTTTTGTTTCAATTTGCAAGCTTTCGAACAATGGTTTGTCAAGCGTTTAAACCAATGGTTTTGCAAGCGTTTCGCAATCTTATTTCAAGGCAAAAATTTTTGCACGGGTACGTAGACCTGATGCCACCTCAAATGACGACATGTTATTTGCTACGTTTATCCAGCCTTGATAGCACAATATTTGACCATTTGTGAGACTCTAATATCGCGTGTCTAATGGCATAAGGACGTAAGCGCCATTATACGACTTTTTGCTGTTCGTAACGGCAAAAGGTCATATGTTTTTTTTTTGTATTTGGGATAGAAACCCGAAGATTCGTTCATAAACGTCGAAATTTAATATTTGGTCAATTAAAAGCAGAAGGTTTTTTCTTTTTAATTGGCGCTTACGTCCTTCTGCTTTTACCGTGTTTTTTTTCTATGAATTTTCGAAACATCGTCGATTTCGATTTTTCTTTTCGTTTCAAGAGTTTTTATAACTACTTGCAAGAATCATGACAAATAAAAAAAAGAAATGGCGCTTATAGTCTAGGAGCCAACGACACTAAACCTGGTATGATAATCCTCCCAGAGGTCATGGGTATGATTCGTTACGTCATTAATGGGGGAACACAAAACGGCACTGCTGCCATGCCCAGACCGAACAACGTAATGAAAAAAAAATTAATTAATTTTTTTTTTTTCATCGGTATCTGGTATCACAAGTCTCCCGGATTCTGTTTGTTTCTCGAGACAGGGGAGGGGTAGGGCTATATGAAACGTCGATGCTGCCATTCCCATTGACAACCCGTATCAGCGGCAGCAGGTTGATAAGGGATCCCTCTGAACCCGGTATCTGGTATCATCGACCTCCTCAAAAAACCAAAGCTCATATGAAAGATCATCATTTCTTGTGTAAGAAAAACCACTGCTGCCTCTTTCAAACGGTGAAGAAAATGGCGGCAGCAGCGTTTGAAAGTCGCGCTCCGCGCGACAGAGTTTCACGTTTCGATACGGTTTAAACAGCAATAATCCGGTTCTTTTTGATGCGTGCTAATGAAATTCGTTTGCCACTATAATTTACAAAGAATTTCACGCGTCCTTGATTGTTTAAACAAATGGAATCGCACAAATTATGTGACGTTTTTCGATTTTTCAGCTGTTTTCATTGTTTTTTTCGTAGTCCAGAAGAGTCCAAAGATTCTGAAAAGTTGGCAATGGGTTATTAGAATACACAGACATTATTCAATACAAAGACACCTCAAATGGAATGGTATCAAAATTTTGGATGAGGTAAATAAAGAAAGAAAATTGGTTATTCAAATAATTTGATCGATAAATAAATGTTTTTATTACAATATTGAAAATTACGTATACAACCATGGGATTTGTTGGAAATATAATTATTGTTATACTAGGGGCTCCGCCCCTCCGCGCTTCGCGCGGCAACCCCGCTCGGCGCTTCGCGCCTCACTTTTCCTAGGAATGGCTGGTCTAACTTTTTTTAATCTTCAGTGGCTGTCCTAACCATTTCTAACCCTTCTTGGGACACTCATTCCTATCCGTTACACCCACTGTTACTACATCGAATCCCGTAGACCTGGAGACCGAAAACTATGGCGCGATAGACCTGGACACCCAAAACTATGGCGCGATAGACCTGGACACCCAGAACTATGGCGCGCGATAGACCTGGACACCCAGAATTATGGCGCGCGATAGACCTGGACACCCAGAACTATGGCGCGATAGACCTGGAGACCAAAAACTATGGCGCGATAGACCTGGGGACCCAGAACTATGGCGCGATAGACCTGGAGTCCAAAAACTATGGCGCGGTAGACCTGGACATCCAGAACTATGGCGCGATAGACCTGGAAACCAAAAAATATGGCGCGGTAGACCTGGACATCCAGAACTATGGCGCGATAGACCTGGAGACCAAAAACTATGGCGCGGTAGACCTGGACATCCAGAACTATGGCGCGATAGACCTAGAGACCAAAAACTATGGCGCGGTAGACCTGGACATCCAGAACTATGGCGCGATAGACCTGGACACCAGGAACTATGGCGCCGTATACCTGGACACCAGGAACGGCGCGATAGAACGCGAATATAACCTGGATGCAGAAAACTTATGGCGCGATAGACCTGGACACCAGGAACTATGGCGCCATATACCTGGACACCAGGAAAGGCGCGATAGAACGCGAATATAACCTGGATGCAGAAAACTACGCCGAAAACTCATGACCCAGATAATAATTATTATCATATGACAATGATTATTCGTACTCGAATATTCTTATTTTCATTTGTGAAGTCATGAAAGTATTTTATCTCTAATATTCTTCATCTGAATTATAACTAAGAGCGTCCAATTCAGCATCATCTTTATCATCATCCTCAACCGACAAACACAATATATCGTCCACCATTAGTGGCGTCGGTTGACCCGTATACCAAACGGGTTGTAGCTTTTCGCCCATCTTCCATCCGTACTCCTCGAAAGGGAGTGTTACGCAATCACGTGAGGTTGCATTTAGCCACATGCTGGTGACGTATATCGTGCGCAAAATTTTTTGTTTTAGCGATCGGTAACACGGCGGGATGAGGCTCGAGTCGAAGCCTTTTACTTTTCGCAAAAAAACGTCATCGGAAACGTTCCCGGCGTATAATTTTTGGAAAATCTCGAATCGAGCTATATCCACGCGTTTGCAATTTTTTATGGAGTACATTTGCGACGTGAACTCCTGCAATGTATCGTTGATATTTTCGTCTTGCAAATCCGTGCGATTCTCAAGAGACGCAAAAACCTTTTGCAAACGTTCGTTCTTCTGCAGGATTTTATACGGTCGCAACTTTCCTTTTCGGAAAAATGCTGCCGTATAATCAGATCCAGTGAACGCGTGAAAACCGGGTAGCGCTTTACATAAATCCGGTCCTAACTCCGTCGCTAACTTTGAGCAATCGACTACCGAATCATTCAACGCTTTTGCGGAAATGTTCTTCATCCATATTTTCATTTCTGGAAATTTGTGTATATTACCCAACACAATTACGAGAATGTCCGTATCCGACGCCTTTATGACTACTCGAGATTCGGGTTCTGCTTTTGAAATGTGAAACACAATTCTCGTGTCTGCCTCTTCATGAGAGCACGTGTAATTTGTTTCTTCTGTCTTCGCGATATGGTTATCTATTACTTGGTACGAAAAACAGCGATCTTCTACCGTCAAAAATTATACGCCGGGAACGTTTCCGATGACGTTTTTTTGCGAAAAGTAAAAGGCTTCGACTCGAGCCTCATCCCGCACAGTGGGACAGAATCCCAAATCTCTGGCCAAAAGACGAAAGTGCATTCAATTCGGGTGATAGTCTGGACTCGGGGGTTTTTGGGGTCGCTGAATACGAATCTGGAGTCAAAATTGAAAAAAACAAAATGGCGGCTGCGATACGGCAAAAAATTTATTCAAAAATGCATTTAATCCAGGTGAAAGTCTGTATTCGGGGGTTTTTGGGGTCGTTGATCACGAATCTGAAGTCAAAATTTGAAAAAACAAAATGGCGGCTCCGATACGGCTGAAAAATTACTCAAAAACGCATTTAATTCGGGTGAAAGTCTATACTCGGGGGTTTTTGGGGTCGTTGATCACGAATCTGAAGTCAAAATTTGAAAAAACAAAATGGCGGCTCCGATACGGCTGAAAATTTACTTAAAAACGCATTTAATTCGGGTGAGAGTTTGTGCTTGGGGGTTTTTAGGGTCGCTGATTATGAATCTGAAGTCAGAATTTAGAAAAAAAAATATCCACTCCAATATGAATGACTTGTACGGATAAAATATTTTATTTACACTTAAATGACGATGACTTAATCCAAATTAGGTTACTACAAAAATCTTAAAATTAGAATGATACATATAGTTAGTCTAAAAATAACAATGATTAATTTAAAATTAGGTCACTACGGAAATCTTAAAATTATGATGATATATACATAGTTAGTATAAAAATAACGATTTGCTTAAAATTAGGTTATTACAAAAATATTCGAATTATATCGAATGTTTATTTAATAATCAATCTGCACGGCTACGTGGAACTTTAGCAGCCACAGTCACTTTCATCGGAAGAATCACTCGATTGGCAGTCAGTCGAATCAACTGGAAAAGAGCTCGAGCTACCCTCACTTGCTGAAATACTTGGCGCAGTTAATAAACGTAATGCTTCTGGCAACAATAATTTCGATTTTTTGCAAGGTAATTTGCGCAAGCTAGATATGTATGGGTCGGATGTTAATAGAAGCCGTGAAAAAAGGTCTTCCATAGTTTTTACTCTGGAACATTTCCTCGTGAATTCTGTTCTGTACTTCTTGATATGCTTATTGCAAGACTCTTGAGCGTCTTCAGACATTTGTCCGATTGGCAATAGAGCCGAACTTATTATTTCCGCGCCATGAATCAAAATTTTATGCAGCGAAGTTGGCATATGATACCACGGATACAAGTGCACGAAGTCGCGAGCTGTTTGTATGGCATAATCTCGGAATCTGATTGAATGAATTTCATGACCACTCGAAAGTGCCTGCAATATGATATGAAAACGTTTGATCAAGTCTTCATTCACCCCTGTGATAGAAGCCGAAATAGTAGGATTTTCAAAAAATCGTCGAGCGGTATTTCCGTCATTCGAGCTACCAAACCCAGGCTTCGGTTGATCGACTATCAGTCCTAATCGTAATCGGAAACCTCTTTGAATTCCTTCCTTTCGTACTTTCACACTTTCTTTGTCATTTGGAGCACGTGCTTGCGACTTTTTGATGTCAAGTTTGTACCCTACATGCAAACAACACTCGAAGAATCTAATCCATGCATGCAAAGTTGACAACCCAAACTGTAAATGATCCCTCGTGATTTCCTTCTCCAACATCGCATCGATATTGTTAAAGTCTTTTGAAGTTGCATTACACAAGTAGCAACGTTGAGCTGATGCAGTTTCTGTGATCGCATTGCAAACTTTACCATCTATCATGGTGAAAGCAAGTTTAATTGAAACGGTTATTACTTTTGAGTTTACCACAGTTTCGAAAGGGACAAGGTTAGATTCTTGTTGTTTAATGAATTCCATCTCTTTAACAGTGGCTTCAGTATTTTCGTGCAAAAATTGAATCCTGATTGGTCGGCAAAAACGAGGAGAAGATGGTCTTGGATTTTTCCATACAACAAGTGTACTCTGTGATTCTGGGTCGACTGATAACAGCTGTAGTGGAACGAGTGATGTGAAGAAAATGTTTGCATCGGACTTGCTTCCATCATCATCGGAAAATTTTTGTTTAAATGTACTTTGGCCGGAAGTGCCATCGCAGCCCCATTTACAAATTAAATCCAAGTTGCGGACTTTTTCTCGAGGCATACTGTCAATAACATCTGCTTGAGTTAACAGGATTCTTTCAATTGTGTGATCGAGCAAAGTCTGCAGTTTTACTTCGGCACTACATTCCGTTACAGTGATGTCTGATTTCTTTGGGTAACAATTGCGCTTTGATTTATGTACTTTGTTGTAAGATGGAAATAAAGTGGAGTGATTTTCTCTGCTTGCGTTACGAATTGTCTGGTATTGTGACTTCGATAAATTCGCTTCAACTAAAATCGAAAGAGCAGCATCAGGAGAAAGAGGGGTTTCCGAAATCGATCCGATAGATCCTCTATACTGTTTTGCTTTGGATGGGCTTCCAAGTGTAACATCTTGGACAACTTTTGCAGCATCTAATTTACCAGATGCTCGAAGGCTCATTTGCGTTGCATAAGCTAATTCTTCGGTACTTGTCCCTGCACGCATTTCTTGAGTCCTTCTCCGCTTTGTCCGCTCACTAGCTTCGGTAAATGCTACAGAAGGCCGACCTGTGTTGCTGGACTCTGAAGGCTCTCGAGTTTTTTCAAATGGAACGAACACGCCCAGCCATTCGGAAAACTTCTCGAAAAAACGGTCTTCGTGCCTTGAAACGTTTTTCCACTTCTCACTCAATGCCGACAACAATCTGCGTATGCTAGATTTCACATCATCTGATAGGGTGAACGGACGTTGTAAATTTTCGGACATGGCCTTCTCAATTTTCTCATACGCTGTCGCTGCACTACTTTTCAAGTTGCTTTTGAGTAGAAGGAAAATATCCTTTCTGGTCATACCGGGTACCGTAGGTGCAGGATCATCGGTAGAAGATTCTGAAATGTCAAAGTGTAATACATATAAATAGGCGATTACATATTCAACCTTACTTGGTATTATTTGTTTCATAATATTATTCATAGCTTGTCATTAATCATTTTTCAATTAATCATAAGAGCGCATGATGCATCGTGAAGTAAATGGAACAGAAAAGCAAGGAAATGTTTTTTTTGGGGGGGGGTTTAAACATAATGTTTCTTAATAATCCATTCATAATATTCCTAATTGATAATTTTTCTTTTCGGAAGTGTAAAATATGAATCCACTTTAAAAACAATGAGGGTGATGGGAAAAAAAATCGATTTGGGCCCCACCGGGCCCACCTGGGGCATCAGGCCCATAATGTGAGTACACCCCTGGGTAGAAATATTGAAACCACAGAACTTTTGTCTGGCCCATTTCTCTATATTCTGTGATTTCCTTGCTCGAAAGGGAGAAAAATGCACTTTTCGTTACAAAAATTTGCACCAACAGCGGTTGCGCAAACATGCGCAATTTTTTTTTTCATATTTCACAAGAAAAAAGATCAATCTACAACCTCAAACAAGAAAAACCACTCCGCAATGCCCGGCAATTCAACTTTTCTCTACGTGTTTGCAATTCTCCGTTGACATTTTACGTTCATTTTGGGAGAAATCATTCTTTTTTTGATATCGCAATGCATTATTACTATAAATTCAGAATTTCATGGTGATATTGTACTTACTTTCCCCTTCCGAATCCATATTTTAGATATTTTTTGTGTTGATTTCTGTTGGCGTCAGTACGTTTTGAACACAACACTGAAAATTACGCTCGGACTGCGCTGCGTCTAGTTCGTGCGAGGGTCACTTTGGAACTGGAATACAACAGCAGGTATAAGGGATCATCCCCTCTTTAGACTGGAATCCGACCCTCGGACTATTCCTCTACCTGACCCACCACTTCAAAATCCCGGAAATGAAACTTCATGTTTACCCTTTTGGCCACCGATTTGGGTCTCTGTCCCACTGTGTCCCGCCGTGTTACCGATCGCTAAAACAAAAAATTTTGCGCACGATATACGTCACCAGCATGTGGCTAAATGCAACCTCACGTGATTGCGTAACACTCCCTTTCGAGGAGTACGGATGGAAGATGGGCGAAAAGCTACAACCCGTTTGGTATACGGGTCAACCGACGCCACTAATGGTGGACGATATATTGTGTTTGTCGGTTGAGGATGATGATAAAGATGATGCTGAATTGGACGCTCTTAGTTATAATTCAGATGAAGAATATTAGAGATAGAATACTTTCATGACTTCACAAATGAAAATAAGAATGTTCGAGTAGGAATAATCATTGTCATATGATAATAATTATTACATTATAACAATAATTATATTTCCAACAAATCCCATGGTTGTATACGTAATTTTCAATATTGTAATAAAAACATTTATTTATCGATCAAATTATTTGAATAACCAATTTTCTTTCTTTATTTACCTCATCCAAAATTTTGATACCATTCCATTTGAGGTGTCTTTGTATTGAATAATGTCTGTGTATTCTAATAACCCATTGCCAACTTTTCAGAATCTTTGGACTCTTCTGGACTACGAAAAAAACAATGAAAACAGCTGAAAAATCGAAAAACGTCACATAATTTGTGCGATTCCATTTGTTTAAACAATCAAGGACGCGTGAAATTCTTTGTAAATTATAGTGGCAAACGAATTTCATTAGCACGCATCAAAAAGAACCGGATTATTGCTGTTTAAACCGTATCGAAACGTGAAACTCTGTCGCGCGGAGCGCGACTTTCAAACGCTGCTGCCGCCATTTTCTTCACCGTTTGAAAGAGGCAGCAGTGGTTTTTCTTACACAAGAAATGATGATCTTTCATATGAGCTTTGGTTTTTTGAGAAGGTCGATGATACCAGATACCGGGTTCAGAGGGATCCCTTATCAACCTGCTGCCGCTGATACGGGTTGTCAATGGGAATGGCAGCATCGACGTTTCATATAGCCCTACCCCTCCCCTGTCTCGAGAAACAAACAGAATCCGGGAGACTTGTGATACCAGATACCGATGAAAAAAAAAATTAATTAATTTTTTTTTCATTACGTTGTTCGGTCTGGGCATGGCAGCAGTGCCGTTTTGTGTTCCCCCATTAATGACGTAACGAATCATACCCATGACCTCTGAGAGGATTATCATACCAGGTTTAGTGTCGTTGGCTCCTAGACTATTACGACCTCCTGCTTTTAACTACCAATAGTTTTTATCAAGTTTTTTTAAATGGTCGTTCTTTCAATTTATCTTTGCGTTTTACGAGTTTTGACAACTATTCGGAAAAATCATTAATAATCATGAAAAAAATAATACGACGTTTTGCCTTTAGGGGAGACCGTTGTTTTTTAATTTTCCTCGAAAATTGTAATGCAAGAACGACGTATCCGCCAAACTTACGACCTTTTGCACTTACATTTTTCGATCTCGTAATTTCAATTGATCTATACGTTTTGACCGTTTTCAGAGCGAATGGCGTGAAAAAAAAATACGACCTTTTGCCACCAAAATCACAATTTTGGCGCTTACGACCCTATGCCATTAGACACGCGATATAATAAAATCTATAGCTAATAAATCTCACAGTTACTGAAATCTGATCACAGACGATTAAGCCTGTGGTCTTGGATTTCTGTGATTAAAGTGCTTCACGTTCTTCAGTATCCTTTTGTTGATGAGCCCCAACGAGACGCCTGCAGATATGCAACCGAGATGACATTGATCATGCATTTGTGAGACCAATCACATTTCATTTCCCCATCACAGCACTCTGACAGTAAAAGTCACCCCGGTTCTGTAGTCGTAATTATAAGGGTGTAAAATATTTCTTTGATGTAGGAACTCGATGATGACATATTTAATGAAAACTAATCGGGTATTTCCGGAGGGTTGTTGGAGAGTCGACTAGTAGCAGACTTTCAGGCGTAGCAAACTTTCAGGCGTAGTAGACTAAATAAGACTTTCAGGTTTAGTAGACTTTTAGGTGTCCTTCAGTCATATATTCAACGGCCTGTTATGAGTCAAAGGGAATATCGTGCTACTTAGGAAAGAGTATTTCGAATTGTTCTCTATTTGACATGAGTAGTACCCAGTTCTGTTCGCTACATGCAACCCGTATCACACGCAACTATTCTCATTCAGCGTCCCTGCATTATCAACCGGTCCTACGGTTCTCGAACACTCTGCAACAGATAGAGCCACCAATCGGTCCAAAAGGTCAACCGATTGGTTGAAACTAAACGGAATACTTTTGCGCAAGAAGGCCAATGAGACTCGATTTGAAGACTATTCATTATTTGGTTAATTGATTTATAGCTGTCGCTGATCTCTGACGTTCTAGTCGCAGATTGGTGTAAGACCTACGTTAGTCATGCTTTCTTCCAACTGCAAGTAGTTGTAGGGTTGCAGACATTGTATCATTAATTGATTTGTTATTTTTTACGAAGCGTCCGACTTGATTTCATCCAATTAGAAGGTTTCTCAATTTTTATTCTTATTTTTTTGCGAACAATTAGTGATTGGGATTGATTCAAAACTTGTTGTGCTTAACTTACAATTTTTTATCGCTTTTGACAGTCGCTGAAAGTTCTTTTTGTCATTATCTCAAGTTACCTAGAATTTTATTACAGTCAACAGCATATTTTTGTTTTATAAACTGTTTCGATGTCGATCGAAACACACGAATTTTTTTCAACTAAAACATGTGGTACCTACTAACAAACCGTGTAATTTCCATAATATGGGTGCCTCTTCGAAAGCTACACTCGGGAAATGAACACATACAATGATATGTGTACGGTGTGCAGGTGTGCAGGTGCTTGTCTCAAAAGCAGCGTAGCGCCAAGACTACAGATAATTTTTTTGTTTTTTTTTTTGGACAAAATTTTTCTTTGTACGGATACAGGTGCAGCATGGCGGGTGTAAAATATTTGTTCACGGTCTCTTTGCCCGGAATAACTTGCTTGAAAAATGATTAAAACTGTTTTGGCTTATCGGAATGAGATTCAAACGTAGATAAAATATAGAATCAGAAAAATTAAGGGATCACTTGCTTGGCCTGAACAGTTTATTGATGATCATGAATTTATCTCAAAGTAACCGAACCCCCCTCACTTTGTTTTTTTATCTTTTATGTATAATTACGTAACGTCTTACGATTATATTATACGTGTCGATATGTCTTATATTGATAAAACTACTCATCAACAAATTACTACAAAAATTCTCAATTAGTAGTGGGCAAAAAATAAAATGTGAAACAAGCATTTATTTCATTGTTTTCTTGATTTTTTTGCACAGTTCTCCAACGTGTGGATCGTACAGTTTCACGTCATGGAACCCACCGTGATTCTATGATGCATTCTGTGCGACTATAACGTTAATTGAATGACAATTTATGATTACCAATCACATTACGCTTTGTAATACCCACTTCGATCGGCAATGGAACTTTCATCTCTGCTTCGGTTTCTATGGATTTTTGGATTTGGATTTTTTATTTCAATTAATTATCGTTCTGAAAAAGAGTGTCATTATTTTTACGAGCTTTTGTTACGGATAATCAATAGTATCTGATCCTTTGATCGTTGTGTGACATTTCAAAACGATTGAGAACCTAGGCCCATTTTTTGAACGGAGTTTTTTTTTCTCAACGTCAGCTGTGAAATAATGTTCACCAAGATGCATGCAAGATGTGAAAACGGTTGTTCAGATACTTTTTCGGGAAAACCTTCTTCACTGAATAAAGTAAAAAAATTGTATCGATTGGATCGAGACTGTAAAATTTATTAATTTCGAATCAATTCTAGAATATCTGGCGTCAGAATCGAACGATAGAAATAATAGCCGGAAATAGGTTGACCTATTCGCTAAACAAAACAGAAATATAAGTGAATTGAATTGTGCAAATTTCGGATATCTTATAGTTTATGAAAAACTGACCAAAGTTGTGATCGCCCCAACTCGAATCAAGCGGGTTTGGGCTGAATATGAGCTAGCCTTTGAACTTTCTGTTATTTATTTTGTTCCCAGCTATTTTGGATTTTTCAAGTCGGACCTCTTCTTGATCAACGGTTCAAAGAACCTTCGAGTACCAATTTTCATAAGCTTTCGAATGTTTCTAGTGTTTTTTTTCCAGCAAATTGGATCCGGCTCTTTGAATTTCGCAAATTCGACTTCAGAATCCAAAATCCGAGAACTTAAATCTAATCAGTTGATAGTTGAGAAAAGCCGCTTGCTCACTTATAGACGTGAAACTCAAAATAGTTGGAGATGATTATGTGGACCACAAAACGCGGAGATCTAGTGAAAACTCAACTTTCAACTTTCTGGGTGATTACAATAACTCCGTTTGTTATTTTTTTTTTTTGGAAACAGAGAAACGGGAAGTTAAAAGTGGACAGTTTTTGAGTGCCAAGCCAGAAACGGTGTGTTTTTCCTCAACGATTCGAAGCGGGTTATCGTGTCAATACCTAGATTAGCATGAGCGCGTGTTTTACATGATCATGTATCGCACAACGTTAATGTCGATAGCAAATAAATACTACGTGTTGAAGAATCCCTGACATGTAATACATTACTGATCGTGAAGTAAGAAGTCGAAAGTAAGCACGTGCATACTTATGTTATGGTAGATCTATTTTATATTGAGACTAAGGGCCTCGCCCCTGAGTGCTTCGCGCCTCAAAAATTCGTCTACCCCTTTTCCGGTATTTGAATGAGCAACCATTTGAAGCAAAAACGAAGTCAATGTGTCATCGGGCCGCGGAGATATCGATGAATCCGGGTAACATATTTCACCCCTTTCAACCCTCTTGGGGGACGAATTTCGAAAAATCGCTTCTTAGTGGGTGTTTACGAAGGGAAGGGAACATGTTGCCCAAATTTCAAGGTTCTAGGTCAAGGGGTTTGGGCTGGGCGTCGAGGCTACTTGTTCCTTTATAATGTAGAAGAAGAAGACAGAAGACAGAAGACAGACGATATAGAAGACATAAGACAAAAGACAGAAGATATAGAAGATAGAAGACAAAAGACAGAAGATATAGAAGATAGAAGACAGAAGACATAGAAGATAGAAGATAGAAGACAGAAGACAGAAGATATAGAAGACGGAAGACATAGAAGATAGAAGACAGAAGATATAGAAGACAGAAGACATAGAAGATAGAAGATAGAAGACAGAGACGGAAGATATAAAAGACGGAAGACATAGAAGATAGAAGACGGAAGACAGGAGATATAGAAGACGGAAGACATAGAAAATAGAAGATAGAAGACAGAAGACAGAAGATATAGAAGACGGAAGACATAGAAGATAGAAGATAGAAAACAGAGACGGAAGATATAGAAGACAGAAGACAGAAGATACAGAAGACAGAAGACAGAAGATACAGAAGATAGAAGGTAGATGTTACTTCATGGATACAGATTAAGATAGATTATAGATATAGATTTGGGACATTTTGAAAACAGTCTATTAGTATTAAACTGAAATAGGACCAACTCGTCAGTTGTCCCACCAACTGTCACACAGTCACAGAGCGTGATCTTCTATAACATGCACCTACACATACGCAAGATATACTGTAAAATAGTCCCAACATCAGGATCTGAACAATGCCGGTGAGATAATCAACGGCTGGGCTGATTATATTGCACATTATTTTATTTGACGTGCGATAAAATAAGTATGCTTGTTCTCGTGTTGCGTAACACAATTCACATCAAGATAATTCATAACTTTGGATGAATATCGACAGTTTCATGAATGGCTAATTTCTATTCAAGAAATCATTGAATAAAACTGTGAAAGTGAACAAAAAAAATGCCCAACAGTAATATTGAAACGCAAATTTGTGTATAGAATGGCGAAAGTATTATACGGGTTAACAAACGCAAAAATTGCAGTATTTTTTCAAACAAACGAATGAACTTGGCGATAATGAACATATTGATTGTTCTTCAAACTTCAAAGAAGAGGACTATGTATTTCCAGGATGAATTTCCGATCGATTTTTTTGTTTGTTCATTATTTTGAAAAAACACTGCCCAGCTTTTGGGAAGCCGTACAGAAATTTGCGATTCATTAACGCTGTCAGACATTTTTTTTGTTCACTATCACAAATTTCGCGATCATTCGTATTTTGAATTATATACATATATAATGACCGAAAAAATGTGAAATAAAAGAAAGAAAAATTCTGAATGATAAAATCAAATAAGTGAAATAATTTGAATTATTTCACAAAAAAAAATAATGTTACGGTCAAATATTGATTTATTTCCCCCTCGCATTTTTCTAAATCATATTAAAATACTTTACAATTCTGGCATGAAACGTTACTCGATGTGTTCGATTCGGTCACGATTCTATATCGATGTTCTTATGAAACATCAAGTTTTTTTGTATATTCACATCGTAATTTAGCAATCTACATATATTCACGTCATATTATAGGGTAAATGAAACATAGGAATGTTGCACATTTTTTGGATACCATCCAGAACTCTCCAGACTGTTATTAATGAACGCGTCTAATAGACGCCTCTCAGAATAATGGGATTTTTCTAGCTCGAGTGATGGATTTCGTTTTTTTTTATTCCACAGCCCAATAAGCGTGGGATGGTAACGAAAACAAGACAAGAATCATAGCATTCTTGGTTAATCTCTGGTCAGGGTAAAACCAGATTTTAATTAGCCACGGTTCAATCACATATCAGTAAAATCTGAACAAAGAAGCTTTCGTTTGACATTTGACTTCAGTCTTGGTGACCGGTCAGCGTCAAAGTCCATTGACCATTTTTCAAATATATTGGACGAAGTAATTTCCTCGGCCACCCGCAGTGTCTGCTCGCACAAACTGCACAGTGCGTCACTGTTAGCCAGTGATAAGAAGGATGTAAAAACGAATCTTTTCAACGACAAGATGACAAAGATGTCACATAGGTCGTTCTAATGATACTTAGTAACGTTGCAACTGCGGTGATTCAAAGAAATCACATTTCTCGTTGTTTACACGAGCAACCCTCGATATTTTCTTCTTTGTCTCGTCTTCTACGTCATAGGGTAGACTGCTCTAAGATGGCGCACTTAAGGTTTGTTCAACTATATAATGAAAAATAACAACATTAAAAAGTTATAAATTTTTCTACGAAATCTTTGGCCCTTCGATGACATTATTGCACACTAACTTTATATTAATTTGTCAACTGTCAACGACAAAAAAATCAAATGCATGAACATTTATTTGCGCACTCTTACAAATAGGTACCAGTGTGTAAGAGTGCGCACTTTGATTTGTAAGAGTGCGCACGGTGTTTTCCGCAAAAATATCAGACGTATATGGCTCTAGATCACAATACGTATAAAGAGTACATCTATCGTGCCACCATTGCATACATGTTACACACTGTATCCACCCGCACGGAAATTTATACATTTAAAATATATCAAGACAGAGTATATGTTTTATATACTGCATATATTTCATATATATTTAAAATTCTTCCATTTTTGCCGCTATTAGTCTATAAAATATATATACAGGGATGTATATTTTATATATTCTATGTATGTACGATACATATATGTTGTAATACATATTTCATGCATATTTTATCTCTGAAATTATCTCTGAAATATGTATCCAAAGATCTGATAGAGTTTCGAATCAATAGATATGTATATATGTTGAAAATGCATTTAGATAAGTAAACAAAATATAAGTTCCATGCATTCATCAAACAGTAGGATGATTGTATTTGGCGGATATACCAGAAATATAGAGGTAGATATAATAAAAAAGTATCTCTTGAGTATAAAAAATACTTGCATCGATCTACCCGCACGGAAAAAAATACATCACAGTATATATGCCAATGTGTATCCCAAAAACTTATATATGAAACATACATTCGTTATGTATCACAATATATCGAATTTGCATGCCATATATATCCAATTGATATATGTGGATGATATATGCTATGGATATATACAACATACATCCAAATTTATATCCTTTTTAAATGTTCGATATACAAGGTGGATACTTCGTTACGCATATAAAATAAATACATGGAGTTCACATATTGTTTATTCGTTCAAATATATCTTTCATACATGCACAAAATACTTTATCTCAAGTATGTTTGCTTATATTTGACATATACGCGGAACAGATTTGTCATATATTCCGGATACATAACTAAAATATCTGGAAATACATCATCACAAAATTCGCGATAGATCGATGCAAGTATTTTTTATACTCAAGAGATACTTTTTTATTATATCTACCTCTATATTTCTGGTATATATCTGCCAAATACAATCATCCTACTATTTGATGAATGCATGGAACTTATATTTTGTTTACTTATCTAAATGCATTTTCAACATATATACATATCTATTGATTCGAAACTCTATTAGATCTTTGGATACATATTTTAGAGATAATTTCAGAGATAAAATATGCATGAAATATGTATTACAACATATATGTATCGTACATACATAGAATACATAAAATATACATCCCTGTATATATATTTTATAGACTAATAGCGGCAAAAATGGAAGAATTTTAAATATATATGAAATATATGCAGTATATAAAACATATACTCTGTCTTGATATATTTTAAATGTATAAATTTCCGTGCGGGTATCGCGAATTTTGTGATGATGTATTTCCAGATATTTTAGTTATGTATCCGGAATATATGACAAATCTGTTCCGCGTATATGTCAAATATAAGCAAACATACTTCAGATTAAGTATTTTGTGCATGTATGAAAGATATATTTGAACGAATAAACAATATGTGAACTCCATGTATTTATTTTATATGCGTAACGAAGTATCCACCTCGTATATCGAACATTTAAAAAGGATATAAATTTGGATGTATGTTGTATATATCCATAGCATATATCATCCACATATATCAATTGGATATATATGACATGCAAATTCGATATATTGTGATACATAACGAATGTATGTTTCATATATAAGTTTTTGGGATACACATTGGCATATATACTGTGATGTATTTTTTTCCGTGCGGGCATTCTCTGGTTCTTGGCTCGCTGTATATTTCGTTACACCCTGGGCACCGCCACATCTTCATTTTGTTGGGGAATTTTGAGTTTTTGGGTGTTGATTTTGTTTTCTTTACCTCCGTTTTTTTGTATGTTTTCATCGAAATTTAGTTCAGTTTTTCTTTTGCATTTTTTTCTTTTTCCACTGTCCAAGCATATGGGTTTTCCGCGCGCACTCTTAGGAGCTACAGGAGTGCGCACTCTTACATGCTAGCAACATTTATTACAGATAATGAAGTGCCACCCTCCATGTTATAACAAAATAACTGACCTACTACATACGCTTAGCTAAATGTATAATAAAGGTTATATTCATAATATACAGTCGATATTCGCATAATCCCCAACTGGATACAGTTTCCCAAACGTCAAAATATTTTAATGAAATACAGAAAATAGATAAAACTCAGCTGGTTTCCGTATTTTTCATTGTTTCCCGGCAAAACTTTATGACCCCAACCCTGGAATCTCTAGTGACAGCTAGGAACCGAATTTGGCTGCAAATCGCAAATGCATTGTCAAATATGACCACTGCGCACTCTTATCTCCCGCGCCATCTTAGAGCAGTCTACCTAATTGCGGACCCCATGCGTCCGGATTGTACGAATTTAGTCACGTTGGATCCGATGAAATGACTTCATTGCACATGAATTTCTGTGTCCTCAAGTTGAGATGACAGTTGTATGCGTTACAGACCATTTAATGAATGGTAAATTAGTGTAAGGAACGGGTTTGAATATAGTTGGAAAAAACGCGCAAAATAGGAGAGCGTGTCCAAACTAAGTAGGCTTGGGGTCCATCATGACCCTTGTTGTTCTATCTAAGGTTGAATAAGTTGCACTTTAAAGATTAGCAATCTTTTTTTTCCTATTGTATAGGATTTGATGATCGAGATGTGTGGATTCTTGCAATAACTGCAGCAATCGAAAATTACCACCTCTGTGACATTCTCCTGATCTTGTTTTTCGGAAGAGTCTTTTTCAACTACTCTTATCACTTTCTAGAAGCGTGATTTACTTTTTATAACAAACAGCGTGGTCGAAGCAGCCACTTTGTACGAGGTTCGCAAAAAGAGCAATAAGGGGACACTGGAAGCTCCCTTCCCGCATTCTGATATCAAATGTCAATCTGCAAAGACTTCTCTGTCAAAACCGTGGTCCTAGATCCCTGCAGCTGCTGTCTTCGTGTGCGAATCTGATAATTTCACAACCAGTTTGTTTGGAAGTTATAACAAGGTAATGCTGAAAATTCTCAATCTCAGATCACTCGAGGTGTCAATTGACCATCTTTTTCAAGTACCTACTACGGTTGCTGTACAAATCTGCAAAAAGAGTCCTTCTGCTCAAATACTTTTTTCACTATCTTCATTTTGTTTTATATCATTTCGAAAACGGCTTCGTCAAATTATGCTGCTGCTGCTGCGAATAGTACAAGTATCGTTTTTTTTTTTTTTTTTAATGGGCATTGAGATTTTGACCATTTTCGTTTATATTAGGAACAAGCTGGGTAAAAACATCTCCCACACACCATGAAATACAGAAGGAAAAATGTATTTCTTACGACCTCCGTCATTCTAAAACCGATCAGAAATTTTACCAGTTTTCCAGACTACTGGCCAGTGGAAAAAATTCGATTAAATTTCATCAAATTCCACACAATTCTATGATGGGGAAATAACTAGTTCAATTGACGTGTCAGTAGATCGTGAATTATGGAAATTCAACTGAAATAAAAACCACCGAACATTGACGAAAATGATAGGCCAGTTTTCCTGGCCAAAAACTGGCCAGTTAACTGGACAGTAATACGGAAAACTGGTCATAGCCTTGTGAGTGACGGCTCAAAAGGAACTTTTTTTTCTGATTTTGCTGTGAAAGTAACTTTCACCAGTAATGCGGAAAAGTCCTCTGGGCGATAGCGCGAATGATCTGGAATTGAGAATCTTCATTAGATACAATTTTCATAGTAATCGACTAGGAATGTCTGTATAGTTACGTTTTTCCTGTTGCTCTCATCTCCATCCCACGCTTATTAGACAGCGGAATAGAAAAACGGAATCTATTGGTAAAAATACGAAATTCCGATTATTCTTGCAGAGTCCATCACACGCGTTCGTTGGGAAAATACTGGATTGTATCCAAAAAAAAATGTACAGCTCCTATTCTCCCTTCGACTGTACACTGTGCCCACTCTAAATGGGCCATTCCACTAAATACTGACTGTAATTTTTTTAATTTTAATTTTCTATGATTTCTTCACATTTTTTAGGCATCAACGAAGAGATTTCTCGAGTATGAAAGATCCTCGACTGAAGTTATGAGGAGTTTTCGTAGTTATTCGATTTCGCAATTTTCCAACACAAGTCAAACGATTCGAAAAATGCCGTACAAAAAAAAATTTCTGAATTTTTCGAAAATGATCATCATTTTGGTTTAACTTGTCATTTTCAGCGCGAAATTCGAATAATAAGACTCGAAATCCCAATTTCACCATGTTCTCCATCGTTTTCTGAGAATCAGATTTTTTTTCTGCAAATTCAGGAAATTTCCGATGAAAAGCATGTCTAAACATTTTTGGAATTTGAGCTTTCTTTGTTTTAATTTTTTTTGGTAATCATTCGAGTATTCCGATGTTAACATGGAAATAATGTATAAAAGTACTAATGAAATTGATCTGCTGAGTATCAGATCATGTTTCTTATCAAAAATGACAACTAGATGTTCTAATTCGTGCGCTAATCCAAGTTTTTCAGTGAAGATTCCGCAATTTGGCTCGTCACATGGAATTTAATATAAATTGATGCTGATTTTTGTAAAACAAAAAATAAGGATGTCAAGCTTTGATTCCAAAGTATTTGAATACTGATCCAAAATTGTTATCGGAAAATAAAATCAAATCAAAATTCATTGAGTCCTGGAAATAAAAAAGAGTTGTAGGCATAATTTTTTGAGACAACCTGTTAAAAAATGTGGAAAAAATCGTGTTTTTTAAAATTAAATAATATTGTGGTACACATAATTTCACATAAGTTTATCAGGATAACTTCGAGACGTAATTTCATAGAATTTTATGTTCTAAACCCCACAAAAAAAAAATAAAGCAAAAAAAAGGTCAAAGAACGTACTAATGAATAACAGAATAAAAAAACCGAGAATCGGTCTGAAACAATGTGGAAAACGCACAAGGACAACGAAGGAAGTCCTTTGTCTGATTTTTTCCAAACCCAAGCATCGAGATTTTGGTCCATCCTCGTCTTCTTCCCCGGTGACACGATCGGGCTAGACTCCCCGGAGCTAAAGTGGCGGCTACACAAGCCGACTACTACTACTACCTCGACCAGTTGTGCGTCTGGTGGGGGATATACTTCTCTTGGGAATCTTGGTATAGCTGACGGAGTAAGTTGGGACCAGCTATATAGCCCGCAGCACACTCCGCGCGCTCAAGTCGTCTCGGTAGGACTTCACGTTTCTTCTTCGCGAGTTTTAGTTTGCTCGTGGAAGTGGACTCGGCAGGTCTCGTCCTCGTCGTGAGATCGCAAAACCTCGCCCTGTCCAAATCCAGATCCATAGATTACCGAGATCGAGATCCCCGAGTATAATTGATGTATATTTGAAAAAAAGATACCCATCACGATATACGAGGAGGATCGTTCATTTTTTCGATTTTTTTTATTTCCAAACGATTATCAAAATTTGTTATCTCCTCCAAAATCCTCGAACCCCTCCAACCCGGTTTTGCACCCTTCCTCGGTGACGTTTGTGGAAGTTACGTTTAGTGCTCGGTGTCCCGTCGGATTTACCTTCGATCAGGTAGGTCGGAATCCGATTCGATACTAAAAAGCTCATCGTCTTTCCAAAAAATCACGATATTCCAATAGCGAATCTAAGGTTGTTCGAAAAGTATCGAAATGTATGCCGCGAATAACTGCGAAATTGGCGAAGCCTGTTTTTCGGCGGAACACCTGTGACATCAAATTGCACGCGGAGGTCTGCGATCGGGTCTTTCCTCCTTTTTTGGGAACCGCGATTCGATCTGTCAAACAGCTAAACAGATATTTATAGCGTCTTTTTCGCGGGGCGCTTCGGGTTCTAAAAGTTTACAAAAACGTTCATCACGGACTCGAAGAATATGAGAAGATGGCTTATGCGGAATCTAGGAATAGGTGGATCCCCAGCCCAGGCGAGTCGAGGAACATCGGTTAACTAGCCGCCGATGGCTCCCGCAGGCCTGGAAACGCGAATCGCGAATGTCGATTATTTTCCGCACGCAAAGATCCTGACTCGACTTTTTTACAATCACGATTATTAGGAGAGAAAATAATCCTTCAGAGTTGAAAATTGAATCGGAGGATTCATCACAATTTTATCTACCGTTTCCACGACAATGAGGAAGGAGTAGAACCAAATACATGAATATACACCGTGCGATTTGGTGGATGGTCGCCTGGGTATCTGCAACTGTGATGACACTGATTCTTGGTGACCAGTCGTCTAAGTTCCAGGAGTCCGCATGGTGACCATCGACGAAATCGCAAAAGAATGGTGTTCACGACACGTGCTTGAGAAACGGAGTGTCGATAACAAAACGAGACAAATAGCAACAGAGTTGTTATATCTGTGATGTAGCAATACGTGCGAAATGGTAGAAGAGAGAATAGAATATAATATCACTGTATACATCGACGTACATAGGTCACGGTTACGAGTTAGACGACCTTCGCGTATCGGTACTATGATCGTTGTGGCATTTTAGTCATTGTAGTTATATGTACGTCGTTACTAATTGCTGAACTTACTCAGCGTTGTGAGACAGTTGAATAAATGGGGGGTGTTTGATTTTTGATTTTTACCTCATCCTCTTCGAGAGGCTTTCCACGGAGAAAAGTAAACACTGGTGGCCAATGTTCAGACATTGCCTAACAATAATGTCTGAACATTGGCCACCAGTGATTACTTTTCTCCGTGTACAATTAGACTACTATTTCCAATGTCTTACATTATTCCAATGTTTAATTTTGTAAAAACAAATGTAAATAAAATTCAAAAGTATACTTATATAGCGAAAATATCGTTTTCTATAACTTGAGAGACTAGTGAGACTACATTATTGCTTCGTACAGGTACTGGTCTGTTGCACTATAACTATCTTGTTTCCTGTTGGCTGTTTTTCACCGCGAAAAGATGAAGAACTCGGAAATTTCCTTCCACACATAAAGTTTCCCACAATCTCGCGGGATATTCTTGCCAACAATTAGCCAACATTCCTAAAGAACAGCGGTACAAAATTTCATTGACGTCTAAAGTGCTTAGAGTTTGTATTGTATGTATTGTATTTTTTATCGTCACTTTTCTTCAAATGAAACATATAAAAAGTATCTTGAATTGTTCTTCATCGTTGCCCACTGTTCAGAGAAAAGTCAAGAAAATTTGGAAAATGGTAATGAAAGAGTCAAGAAATTCCCAGCAATTTTTTTGGTCTTCCTCTTCTCGATCTTGAAATCTTGATCAATGAAAATAGTAGATACTCTTGTGTAAATGATAAGTAAAAAAGTATTCGTCAAAAATCATTTTCTTTCAGCATGAAAAAATTATTATTTGTGGTCAGTAAGAGTCAGAGATTCTTCTATAGTTCTTTATAGTTGCCACCGAGGGGTAAATCACTAGCAAAAATGTGTACATCTCCTGACATTTCCCAACATTTCCCGACATTTCCTCACATCTCCTGACATTTCCTAACATTTCGTACCACATTTCCACATTACCACATAATTCCTTTGTGATTCACCCCTCGGTTGCCACCATGTCCTTGTTATCGTGATATTCGTCCAGACATTTTTCCAGAATAATTGCTAATTCGATAACCCGATCAGATTTTCTCACATAGAGCTGAAACTTGCGATACAGTCCCATGCCGACTATATAGATAAAAATTTAGTGCCGAATTAGGAGTAGGGAGTAGTATAATACGAAACGAGACGTCGCGAAGCGCCGCGTGGAATTGAATCAGCCAGTCAGTTTTAAAATCGCTCGCGTATATGTGCTGGAGAGAGAGAGAGAGATATAGATATGTATAACGTTGAACGTGTGTTCACAAGAACAACCATTGATAACGCGCGGTGTTATATCACACAAATTTACATATCGTTGGATAAGAGGCAGTAACGCGAGTATCACCGTACGTCTAGGAGAACTTGGAACGTTCGTATGTAACGTACCGTCAATCAACATCATCGAACGGTATTTCGGTCCCAGGGTCTCGATATCGGAATATTTATGATCGTTCTTTGAGTTTTTTTGTTTTTTTTTATCAGTCGATTCTCTAAGAACCGTTTAAAAACCTCACAATTTTGGCCGAACTTGACATAACCGCGGATCGCGAAGTGAAGTGAAGTGGAATGAGGTAAAGTGTGTAAATGATACGAAGAAAGTGTCGCTACCAAGTAGATATAATTCGATTGTGTAATACGTTGAATATCATCGAGCAAATATTCGCCTCCGACGAAATCACGCGATGATCGGGGTCGGGCGCCACGTTCGTCTACGGATAATTTTTTTTTTTTCCGGAATCGACGATAAACTGTTGATTAACTGCAGAAATTCGTGAGGAGACACAATGAGCGAAGACGAGTATCGACAGTCATAAAGTGTGGATTAAAATAGACAAGCCCAGAATCTTCTAGCGTCTTCAGACGCAGCTTTGATCCATTTTGAAGAAGACGAATGAAGAATAGTTTATAGATTTTTATCTGAGAAAATGAATGGATTTTTCCACCACGGAATTAAGTAACGATTTCTTAGTTGGCGCAGCTGCAACCGCGAGAAACGTTTTTCTGAAAACTATATTAATATTATTTTCCCACTAGTCTGGCTGGCACGATCCTCTCTCTCTCTCTCTAAGCTTGATGTCAACTTTAAATTTCTACAAGGTTATAATTAGATATCCACGAGGAAAAAAAGAGAAAGACTTATCTGGGAGTTCATAAAAAAATGTCCCAGGGCTTGAGTCTTATATTCGCAATCGACGCGCGATGACAGAGACTGATTTCCTTTTTTCCTCGCATTCTATTTCTTCTATAAATTTCTTTTTTTCTTCTTGTGGTAGACATAGCGAAGTAGATAAACACACGCGAATTTTTTACGATAAATTAGAGATGGGCGTTGAATATATTACATAGTATCTGGTAGACAGTTGGAGGTCATATGAGAATCGAGGAATTGAAAATAGAATAATGACTTTGATTTTGAACTTAACTAACAATAAATGCAATTATCGCCAAATTATTATTCCCAATTGTGTTGTTGTATCGATAATTGCCAACGATTACGGAATATCCATCGACGTTAATTAATTAGTTTATAAAATTATTGTTCCACTAATTATAGAGAGTTCGAGACGGAAGATAGGGAAAGAACAACAGAAACATAACATTTATTTATATATTCTATTCGACCCCGAGACTCTGTTCAAGTTTCTTGATAATTGACCAATCGGAAGGAGCTTTTCATGTAAAAAGAATTTACAAGTGTTGATTCCTCTTCCGCTTATAATTGTGTCGTGTGTCTAATAGTCCCGACACGTATGACCCACACAATAGATTTGGTAACCCCCAAACCTCGTAGTATGACGTCAATATTCTGGTTGCTATACAGCTTTTAATAGAATAGTGTGAAATTAGGTTTGGTTGGGTTAGGTTGGATATAATGAACTTAAGCCACCGTCGCTTCTAAAGTCAAAGAACGCCTGTATCTTACGCAATATTATGTTAGCATAAAAGAGAACTCGACGAATATATGTCCAAACAAAATTAAACCGGGTGGTAAAAGATGTTCGATTGTTCTATTTTTGAATCACTCCTCGTAGTTGATGCGATCATTTCTCATTTTCTTCGGAGAGCAATTCTTGGTCATATGAACGAGGGAAACTGAGACAAAAAAATCATGTCACGTGTCTAATGACATAAGGTCGTAAGCGCCAAAAACACGATTTTGGTGGCAAAAGGTCGTATATTTTTTTTTTTTCGGCATTCGCTCTAAAAATGACCAAAACGTATTAGATCAATTGAAATTTCGAAATCGAAAACTGTAAATGCAAAAGGTCGTATGTTGGGCGGATACGTCATTCTTTCATTTCAATTTTTGAGGAAATAAAAAAAAAACGGTAAAAGCAGAAGGTCGTATCCGCCATTTTTTTTTTATTTTTTATTTTTCATGATTTTTTCAAATAGTCGTAAAAACTCATGAAACGCAAAGATAAATTGAAAAAACGACCGTTTCGAAAAATTCGATAAAAGATATTCGCTGATAAAACCAGTAGGTCGTATCCGCCAAATTTTTTTTATTTTTATTTTTCATGATTTTTTCAAATAGTTGTAAAAACTCATGAAACGCAAAGATAAATTGAAAAAACGACCGTTTCGAAAAATTCGATGAAAAATATTCGCAGATAAAAGAAGAAGGTCGTATCCGCCATTTTTTTTTATTTTAATTTTTCATGATTTTTTCAAATAGTTGTGAAAACTCATGAAACGCAAAGATAACTTGAAAAAACGACCGTTTCGAAAACTTCGATGAAAAATATTCGCAGATAAAACCAGAAGGTCGTAAGCGCCAATTTTTTCATTTCTTTTTGGCAGATACGACCTTATGCAATTAATGAGAACCATTATTTTTTTGCGAAGTTAGGACTGAAAGGTCGTATCCACCAGTACATACGACCTTCTGCCTTTAATCGACCTCGTATCAAATTTCAACGTTTATGAACGAAACTTCGGGTGTTTAGTCTAAATACGGTTAAAAAAAAAATATACGACCTTTTTGCCGTTACAAAAAGCAAAAAGTCGTATATTGGCGCTTACGACCTTATGTCATTAGACACGCGATGTGATAAGTTATGGTCAGTTATCGAGAATTTAGCGACAATCTAGTTACTCTTTTGCTGATAACTTGGTCCAAAAATTTTTGTCCTCAATTTCCCTCGTTCACACGACGGAGGATTTCTCTCCGAAGAAAATGAGACGTCGAGAGACATAATCGGATCGAACCAAGTGATTTTTGAAAAATTCCATATTTCGATGTATAATGAACTTTTGGAGAATTGAGAATTTGTTGAATCACGCTGTAACCAGATGGAAGCCGATTCCAACGTCTTCTCATATTCCACTAGGAGATACGTGTTATTATCGCGGTGATTGTTTGACAGCTCGAACGTAGATAGCGTAATAATTAATGGCACGCAACCCGCTCAATCCTTGACTTTTCGCTCGTTTATCGGCGACATTATTTTTCTTATCCTCTTTACATCCTTGTTTCTCATATTTTTATATCCACACAGATACTAGCTACATGCATCGATTACCATTCACGCTATGCGTAAGTAACGACGACTCGATTCCTCCGGCGCTAATAGTTTTCCCGCCAAATTCTCGGCGTCCTAGGGGGCGCCACGGTCGCGCGTCACTTGTCAGGCGGTGCCGTTGGGCAATCGCCAACAGGTTCGATCGATCGAGGTGTCCGACAATGACGCCGATCGTCAGGAGGGAGGGATATGAGTTGACCTAGACCACGGACTCGCGGGGTCACCAGCCTTGACGTACACACACGACTCCCGCGAGATAGTATCGAAATATGAAAAACCGTTTACGTATGATTGTGCATATCGTTGACGCCGGTGTATCTACGACTCGTTTCATTGTAACCCAGTTCCTGTTCGGAGATTATATCTCAACGACACACTCATTGTTGACTGATACCAAACACGACAAGGATTAAGAGAAGATTGGAAGGAATTGTTTCGTACCCGATGACTTATAATTGATACGTTTTTTTTTCTACCTCGGATTCCAGTGTTTCGATAGATCGCGGATTGATGTAGCCGATTTTTCGGAGTCGAAGAGAATAGGCGAAAAGAATTAGCCGAATTGGCAGGCATGAGAGGAGAAGGAACAACGTATCTCGGAAAAAAACCAAGAGTAGTAACAAAAAAAAGTTATTGGCCATACAATCTCGACCAAAAATGATTCTCGTCGGCAAATTGAGTACTTTATGATAAGATAAAAATCGGGAAGAAATCAACCGTGATAAAGATGATAAGAGTATTCATTTCGAATAATAATAATGCCCGAAAGTTATCAATAAATTGTTTAAACAAAGCATTGTTTGACAAATTCTCTGGTAACGTTATTTTTTTTCATCTCAAATAAATACCCTGATTCTTCTGAACACAAATGCATTTTTTAAGAATTTTGTCACTATTTTGAAATTTCCGTTTTCGAAAATTTGTAAAGGCTGTATTTACGAAACTATTTGTTCCACGCTCCGGAAACTTCGAAATTGTGATCTACATCGTTTTCACAAAAACATACCCAAAATTCAGATTTTTTTCCATTTTTCAAAATTTGAAAACTTTTACAAAATAGTGACAAAATTCTCAAAAAATTCATGTGTATTCAGAAAAATTAGGGCATTCATTTGAGATAAAGAAAAAGTAACGTTACCAGAAAATTAGTTGAACAATGTTTTGTTTAAACAATTTATTGATAACTTTTGGGCATTATTATTATTCAAAGTTATTACTTTGATCGTCTCGATTGTGGTTGATTTTTTTCCGATTTTTATCTTATCCCGAAGTACCTGATATCGTCGACGAGAATCACTTTTGGTTGAGATTGTACGGCCAATACATTCTTAAACTATGTGTGGCGGTTTTGGTAGAGGTAAAAAGGTGTCTGCCGCATTACGCTCATTGTCACGACGACGCCGAAAGACAATCGGACTCCTACGCGATTTGATTACAATACCGTTACCAAATAAATCGCGTTTCGCAATACACTGCAGGAGTATTGGAATTATAATTTTTGATGATGTTAGCACGCCGCAGTCTGATCGAAGGATCAATTCTGGATTCCGCGAATCAATCCTCTCGATAATAATTGAAACATGATCCTTGATTGAACTTGTACACGATTTTTTGCTTCCGCCTAACATCATCGGTTGCCGAATATAGCGGGGATCCGATCGTACATAAAGGCAACACCGTGACCTCCGAGGGTCAGAGCTTCGGTCTTAACTCTTAACACACGTACATCTAATTAAGGCTGCGCGTGCAAACTTCAAGGAAAAAACTTTTAGACTATTGAGAAAGGGAAGGACGAGGAGACTAACGTGAGCGAAGATATAAGCCAATCAGGTCGCACCCATGTAGTCATGATTCTCTTTGAAAATTACTAGACCGATGCGCGTGAGTTATCGACGTACCCGCTGCGAGGAGATAATAATTATCCCCAGACACCTTATTCGAAAGTTTACCAAACTTATGTGCCTACATACGTGAGCACCTTCGGCACGATTGCCACGTGCAGTATTCAGAATCGCCAATGGAAAGTCTGTACATCAGAGCCCAGAAGAGCTGCGGAATTTTGTCGTAGTTTGAAACAGTTTCATCATACGAATTCTCCATACGCCAAAAATCATTAACATCTTATCCAAAGTTCATTACACAACGGAAAATTGAATTGACTGAAACTGAGAAAAAAAAATCCTGTGATAAGTTGTGGTCAGTTGTCGAAAATTTACCGACAATCTAGTCACTCTTTTGCTGATAACCAGGTCCACAATTTTTTTTTGTTTAATTTCCCTCGTTCATACGATGAACGATTGCTCTCCGAATAAAATGAGACATCGGATCAACCGTATGCCTGAAACCTTACGACAACTGATTTAAAAAAAAATCCATTTATCGATATGAATGATTTTTATTGAATCACGCTGTACTGGTCCCTTTAGGTCGTTTTCAATGGTTACATTCATAGCTTGATTGTCGTTCGTCTCTCTGTTTCAGGTTCAACAACGTATCAGTCAAATAAACGAGGGGAGAAAAAAGTATCGAGATCGAAGTCTACAGTCATCGCCTGAGATAGACCCCGATTTCAGGGTGTAATTTTTCACGGTTATACCCTTCAAGTCGTGATTCGTTTCTACGTAATCCAAAGTTAATAAATAATAATCGATCAACCGAATTTATAATCGAAAATGTCGAACGGAAAATTATTATCAACCTTCATCCATTTTTGGTGAAGTTAATGTTACGATAAAAGTGCACAGTGTTAGGAAATAGTATAAAAGTGCAGCCATTTTTTTTTTAGAAACACTCGTTATTACGGACTGTTAAAAAACTTGACGGAGAAATGATGATCCATAAATCACGGTAATAGACAATGATCAACTAGCGCCGATACTCAGCTCATGGTCCTGTGATATCACGCGTACGAAATAGACTCGTCGATAATTTATTCTCGCATGCAAATCAAACGTCGCGTTATCCATAAAAAAAGAAGTAACAACGTTATAAATTACATCACAGACTCGTTCACCGTTTTAATTCGTCTTAAAAAGTGAAAACCGGCCGGCGTCACTGGGTGACAACTCGTTATCATGTCGCGGTTTCTGGCACGCGCTGCGACCACGGCAGCTTGCGTGGCCATCGTGCTTTTGATAGCCCTCCTGGTTCTCCTTTGGACGGGAGTCCGATCCGGTTCGATTTCGACGAGGCTGACTCATCCTGATATCCGACACGAAACTGTGAATTCTCAAGGTCATGGATCTTACGAGGAACCGGCGAGAACTATCCCAAGCCAAAGTTCCGTCATGTTCGATCGACTCCAACACCGTTTTGATGTCAAGCCAAAAACGTCGTGGGAACAAGAAAACGCGACCAACGGTGGTGAGTACTCCTCAAATTCCATCCACTAACGTTCAAAGTCTGGTCACTTGTCGTTTAACTCGATTGCTGTACTTTGGCGTACATTTGCCACTGTTGAGGGTACTTCCTCGTTGTAACGATGCTTTGTGCGATGAGTTCTCATCCCGAAGCATCAATCAAGCGATTACAGGTGAAATGACTGCACGGTGTTCCCTTAAGGGTTTCTGGCTTTTAAGACTGACATGCCTGCCCCTAGTTTAGGCAAAAGGCTTTCTTATCTTGAGTGTCCAGGGTCACCCGCTTTGACAAAGCGTCCATTATACCTGGGATAATTTCTATCGACGTTGTCACATTCCGGAGATGTTTGACGCTGGCATGTTGGTAAAAGAAAAAATCGAGGTAAAGGGACAAGTTTATGATTCAGGGAGTTTAACGGCCTGTGATTCATAATTTATTAACGGATTTTCGTTACACGGAATGACGGAATTTCATGTCGTATAATATCCAGGCGGTTGAGCAAAGCCATACCGTCTTTTTTTGTACCTTTAGGGAGCAGTTGGCACCATCGATGACCATCGAGTAAACCTGAACCTCTTAACAAGCAATGATGTATATAATTCTCGCGTGTAGGTAGAATAACTGATATTTGACGAAGTAGGTATAAGTAACGACGCTTACCTAGAGAGTTAATATAGACTTAACCATCGCTCGTTGCAGGAGGCCGGCCTTACAAGGTCGCCAAGCTTCCCGGAGATGGTCACGGTATAAACTATAAACCAACACCTCTCTAACTCGGTGCCTCTACCTACGGGTTACGTCTTCGAGTTACATAACGGTCCTCATCGATGCTGACCAAAAAGTAGAAATTCCTTTCTTTTTCTATCTTCTAGCTTCCAAAAACCAACATTGGAGAACAAATGGTGTAACTGTTTCACATAGGAACCGACGTCTTGTTCGTCCTTTTTCTTTAATTTTTGTTCTTCATGCAAGATCATCGAAACGATTTTAACAAAGTAAGCAATGAAATAAGTTTCTTTTGAACGAAGTAGCAATATTTTTATTACCATGCGGTGCGTGTCGTCGCCAGGTACTGGGTTCGAATCATATTTCTGCACTTGTCAGCAGACCAGGGACATCACGTGATCTTAGTTTGTTTCCATACGCAAATCTTTTTGACGAGTTCATTTGAACGGCTTATCGCCTTTTTTTGTTGAAGGACGAAGCAAATTCGAAACGAAATTTGAAAAAAAAATGTGCGTATGGAGGAGGAATAAAATCGACGTATCTCGTGGCAGACTGCGCGGCGCTGTAAAAGTAAATGTATGCAGGTACGGAGGACCGGTATCTTCCGCAATCACTCTTCACTCTTCCACTCTCGCGACTCTTCAGTTTGTTAACCAATATATTATCTGTGTACCGCTGATTTCCTTTCACGTAACTCGTATACATACATGTAGTCATGTCGTGTGTACACATTGTATACGTAGAATAACCAGAGCTATGGTCGTTGGACACGTGCTAATCGAAGTCGTTGACATTGCTCTCCTAAGAATTGAGTATAAATTCTCGTTTAATTTTAAACGGTCGTTTAGACAAATTATTTTCATGCGACAAATTTGAATTATGGTACTTTTTAAGGAACGTTCAACGAGTCTTTCAACCGAGGACATCGAAACTAAGCATGAGACCGATTGTCAATCTCTCGCAAAGTCCGTTTCTGATGACACTGTGTTACGAATGGATTCACATTCACAATGATTCTGACTTTGATTGGACAGTTTTATCACAAATTTGAGCATGTCTTGTAAGGGGCAAGGAAATAACTTATTACAATTCGAAATGTGAGTATGAGGGACGTTTGACTTCCAAATACTCCAAATTACTGTCAGGAAATCTGAAAAAAATTCCAGCCAATCCTAGAGGCTTTATAAAAATTCTGGAGACTACCAGCTGACACTGACTTTCAAGGCTCCCAAAGATTTCCAAAGCAAGCATCAGAGGATTTACCAAGTGGCTAGAAGCATCCAGACAGCACAGTACTCAAAGTTGTCTAAAAGTCGTCGTAAGGGACCAAAAGACGTCTATAAGAGTTAAGACAAGATTGAGACGTCAAAAAGTGGGACATTTGACGACTTTTAGCTCGTGCCGTGAACATAGGTTCTTAACTTTATCACCTCGTCTGCAGCTGCCTAAGACGCTTTCACCAGTATCAAAGAATTTGAGGAGGAAAAAAATATATATTCAAGAACAATTATCGCTAATTAACAGTCTCGCTTACTTGCTGTATAACCTGCGGTGTGTATACTACGTGATTTGAAATATATATATATATACTATATCCAATGATTAGGTAAGACATAGCTGCAACTATGAGTGAACGGTGAGAATCGTAATTTAATCAGTGATCATTGGCACAGCAATTCCGACGCTTTGATGCGTGCAATTTGTTCCTTTTTTTATCAGCTAGTTATTCCAGGAAGACAATTTTCAACAAATACATTGTAATTATACTGCATCAGTATTTGATTACAAATTTTTTACGATTTGTTCTTCTTCTTCTTTTTTCTCGAGTGCGATATTCAAGGTTTTTGTGATATCCTCGTAACAATAAACATATAGGCAAGTGTGAAATGACAAAAAACGCCCTAGCTCTGTTCAATAGTCAGTAATGATCATATCGACCTGGAAAAAAATGATCCAACAATAATGACGAAGAGAAAAGTTTCACAATCACACCGTGTCTGATATGGATTGACTTTTACGGAGAGAAATGTTGAAAATCGCTATCAGAGGCCTTATAAAAAAATCCTGCGAGCAGTTGGAAGCTGGAAGAATTTTTTATAAAACTCTTTGAAACATTGTTAGAATTTAAAAAACCAATTTTTGGCAAAAGTTTCACTCAAGTCTCCCCTCAATACGTCAGATTATTCGTAATTGACGTATTGCGGGAGTAGGCCAGTTTCCCTGAAACCCTGTCTTGATCCCCTTCAAAGAATTTGCATTAATTAGCATATCATACGATACGATACCGATCAGCTCATTTCTGTCTGCATTTCTGTATACCTGCGTGTGGCTGCGGAGTGTAACTCACGAGTTGATACAGGTAAACAGAGAATGAGATAAAGAGAAGTAAAAAAAGTAGAGAACCGTATACAAAGACGGAAAGGTAGACATAGGCAAACAGACAGATAGACAGATGGACGGACAGCCGGACGTTGAATCTCTTCCCACTGCGATACGCCTATACGATTGTGTATTTCTTTCCAATCAACTATGTGCACCGCACCGAAGTCAAACGTCCAACGAGTTAACATGTTTCCAAATTTTCAGGGTCAAAGTTTGAGACATGACCGCATCAACGTTCATTTTTTCCATCTTCTATTCCTCGTACATCGTGTTTCCAACCAAAAATAGAACGAATGACGCGGCTGCTTTTTTTTATCAGTTCCTCCTACTATATATATATGGGGCATTCCACGCCAACTCGACCTTCTACTCAGTAAAAAACGCGTCCCAAATTTTTTTCAGATTTTTTTTTTATCAAACCGTTAATTTGTTATGAATTTTTTAAGTTGATTGAGAATGCCCCTTTTTATAAAGATGAAAAAAATTCTAAAAAATCCAGTGAATGACACAAAAAACGCCCCCGTTTAGGAAAACGTGGGCCGATTTTTTTTTTCTTTTTTTGGTTTTTCACTCAATTCGGAATTTTCTAATTTTTGAAACTAAAATTATCTATCACAGGATCAAATTTCAAGCGTCAAATAAGGTTCAATTTACTCGGAAACGTTCGGTTTCACCATTTATGACCCTTATTTGACGCTTACAATTTGATCCTGTGTTAATTTCAGTTTTTGAAATTAAAAAATTTCTAATTAAGTGAGAAAAAAAATTGAACAAAAATTCGGCCCTCGTTTTCCCAAACGGGGACTGGATTTTTGAGAATTTTTTCAGATTTTTTAAAAAGGGCATTCTCAATCAACTCAAAAAATTTATAACAAATTTACGGTTCGATAAGAAAAAAATCTTTAAAAAATTCAGAAGAACATGCAATGATTTTGTGGAATGCCCCATATAAACCCGTGGGAAAGTTTTTCATATATTTATACCATTCATAAGCATGTAAGTATTTATGCAAATCAAACCTACTTTTTTTTTATTCCTTTTCTGCGACAGAATTTGGCTCCAGAATGTCTGACTCGTGTGTCGGATACCGGCGGTGAAGTTTCATAGCTTGACACGCTGTTCAGGATATGAAATTCAAATTTTATTTTCATTTCTGTGAATCATTTTTTTTTTCTCACCAATTATTCCGCATCGCTAGACTCGCGATTGAATAGAAACGAAAATTAATCCAGTGTTGAACTCCGATCCGAATCGGAGGAGGAATTCTTCTTCGATGAATAAGGTTCTTAATTTATTAATGAAATTCAAATCCAGCCACGTCTTGATCGGCTGTCCGATAATTTGATCGTATTTCACGCAGGTGTCCGCGAACAGATAGTGGCTTGTGTTTGACGTAACGTAATTAGTTGCTGATTCCCATAAGATTCTTTAAGAACGGCAATAACCTGTCATCCAAAGTGCTTTGAGATACGTGGCCTGGCCTTTAAACTCCGACCTCTGCGCCGATTTTTTTTTTTTTTTTGTGCTCGATTCAAACTTTAATAAAAAATTAACTTTTTAGTCTTTTACCACGTGTAAAAAGACGGTGCAGTAACTTCGGCCCGCGTGCTGTACGTAATCGTGTAATTAGCATAGAAGTGATGATGAATTAGAAATTTAAAACGTTTCCAAACTATTCGCGGAGTTTCTTCATTATGTCGTCAAATACTTAATCGGTGGATGAAGTAATTCGACAAAAATTTGCGAATTAGTAGGTGGAGTCTCACCCAACGTCACAACAGATAACCGAGTAGCAGCATGTGCTGATCTCCTGCTGAGAACTGACATATCCTCGGATAGCCATGGAACTGCAGAACGGTGACGAGACGAGACCTTTTTGCCCTCATTTTAGCAACTCTTCTTCTTCTTCTTGCATTTAGATGACAGCCAATGATACAGAATGCAGATATTATGGAGAAAGACGTTTGGCTGATTTATTCCGCCAAGAGAACATCTTGTAACGTGATTAGTTCTGTGTGCAACAGAGCAGTTGTTCAGTTAGTTGAAACGAGCTCTGGCACTTGTAGGCTGTCAGGTGTGATACACCTTCGCGATCTTGATGAGAGGTATTAGCCGGTGTTACACTATGACCTTAGGCATTCGGGCGACGTCACTCATGCACAAACTATGTTTCACAATTAGCATTCCGATACTTCGTTCATGATTGTTTGTGTTAATCTTCAGACGTCGTGAGACGTTTTCGAATCTCTTTGATGCGAATTAAAAAACGTCACCTCTTCCGGCTAATTTAGTCAATTTTTTCTTGATAAGATATTACTGGTCCCCTTGATTCAACATTTTCGAGTCATTTTGGCGTGACGCACTTACGCACTGACACAGCAGGTAGGCTCTTCTTCGCGGTGTGTCATATTTCGATCGAAATGAGGCCCTGTTCAAAGAGAGAAAGACATAGCGAATAAGATCACTTTACAACTCGTGCAGAAGTGCATACTACTCGACGATGTTGCGTGCCGTATCGGCAAAGGTGCGTTGAACCGTCGCTATAACCATGCTGCCCCGAGGTATTCTCTTTACCTGGTATTATCAAGCTTCCTGAACCACGTCATCGCGCTGTGTCAACCGCGTTCCACTTAATTGAATGCAGTTTTTCTCGCCGTTTCCACTCACGTCTTGGTAGATCGCTGATCGGCGATTGTCCGGTCGTAGACGTAACGGTGCTTTGATCAGCCGCTGAAGGGTCGCACGTCGCGATAAATTACTAGCTAAATTTTGGTCCACACCGAATGGTGGAGATCCAGAGGCGTTGGGTATTTGTATTCCATGCCTACACGACTAAAGGTTGCCAAGATTATTTACACGGCGGGGAATCGCATGCGCTCGGTACTGTTTCGCCCACGATCTCACCTATGCTTACCTATCTACTCCTTCAACCGACCCACGCTTCGATGTTGATGCTGCGGCGAAAGTGCATTTGATTTCCCTCTTTAGCGCAACCGCGTTGTGCAAGATCGTCGCGGTTTTTGCCATTAATTACATAGTCCGAGCCACGATGATCCGGCATCGGAAAAGTGAAACGATCGGGAAAATTGTAGCCCGATAAAACGAACGTGTGTGATTTTACACGCTCGAATCAGCGAGACCAGGGGTCAGTGTATATAAAACGTGAGGATTTTATAAAGGAATTTTTTGATTATGCAGTAAACTGGTTACAGACACTGGATCCTCACTCGTCGAGGTGTTGGTAGGTGCATCATGAATTTTGAGGTCATCGAACGCGTTGACCGAGTCTCAGTCTCAAAACTACGTTCGGTGTTTCCATCCGTTCCCCTAATACGACGATATCTAAACCCATGGTGTTCGTCCAAAAAGCAGCTGCCAGGGAGAGTTTCACCCACGAAGATAAAATGAGAATCGGAATTCCTGGCAAGAATTGCGATTGAAATCCAAGAAACTGGGTACCAACGCTGCATCGGGCTCTTGGCACTTCTTGGCACTCCGCAGATATGCAGTCCGCTGCAACCACGGACAGAAATGTAATCCCCTTACCGTACGTACTTTATCTGGCCGATGTCGTCCGTTGCCTGTTATACCCTCGCATTGTCCGACTACACAAGTGTGATTCTATTACATGCCGCCTATGCCGACTACAAATGGACTGCGGTCACACTGTTTCATCTACTCTTCAAGCCACTGTACAGGATCGGTCAAAACCCACCCAACACAATTACGTCCCTGTAATATCCTTTCGGACATGCTGGATATCCATCAATGGCCTATGGATCCCCAAATGTCCGCCTCTTTGGACCGTCCTGATAGTGTCTTGATTATATATCCATAGGACATTCCAAAATACGTTCGGGGACTTTGTGAGGCCATCGTGAGGACTTTGATGATGAATCGATCCCCAAATTGGATGATTGATGTATATCCCCACGATATATGATCGATTCTGGATATCGTGTGTTGTATGGGAAGATGTCCCTCGATTCCGAAACGCGAATATCGCGGATTCAACCGATTTTTTTTTGCCAGTCCGGAATCTTGGACAGAGTTAGAAGCAGCTGGCCCTGTCACGAACACTAGGAGTCTCTAGCATGTGTGTAATCTCGTGTTGCGAAAATTGCGTAGGAGTGGTACAACTGTGTTTACGGGTACATTCGCATCTAGACAGATATTTTCAGATCTCTGGGGCAACTAAAATATCCGCGGACTCACATCGGAGATGATTCGAAATAGTTACAACGTCGACGCGGTACAACCAAAGATACGAGTGAATATCGGCTACATCGGTTCGATAAAACCGTTAACAAAAGGAGCTTTTCCAACTCTCATTATGAGGATGTGTTCCGAACCCGTTAAGATACAATAAATCATGACGAGATAGAAAAAAGGGATACGTTTCTTTTTCGTCTACGATTTCTTTATCTCCTAATTGGATTGCGGACAGGTTTTCCAATCTTTTGTGTTGAGGTAGGTCCATTCCTCCTCCACCTCTAAAAAGTCAATCTTCTACGATGAAGTGGGACCACCGTAGATCACCTGGCGTTTCAGCCACGAAAATAATGAGCTGATGTGTAATTCGATTGCTGCCTCTTCGAATCTCCGACCTTTTTCTTCCCACTTGAAATTACATCACGCGAGAAAACTGGAATAATCGACACTGCGCACATGCTGGATTCCGATAAGTGAGCAACAACATCGGATCGGTGCCCTCAAATCGAGGCCTTGACAGCGGCGAGGAGGAGGACCTTCAACCGTATGATAAAAATCGACCCAGAACATAATGAAAGACACTGACAACGACTCTGTGTGAGATAGCAGTACAAAGACCCGTGCACACGTGGTGCTGTGAAGAGTCTGTAGCGAACCAACATGGGGCCGGTCAGATGTATTACGTATAGGTCTCGGACACCTTATCGACGCAATTAATCGGTAATTGTTGTATGCCAGCAGAGGGAGGCTCTTCTCTGCTTCTCTCGACGAGCTCGTATATCGAGCAGCGAGGAAACCCAATTGCATCGTTGATCCGCTTCTAGACATCGGCTCGAAGTTTGACGCTAAGAACTTGTCCGAACCTGTCCGCGACTCGCGCTATTGGTAGAACTGGAAAAGCTGTATTAGCTTCCGAGTCTTCGCATAATTATCACCTATTCGAAGTGAATTCCAGCCAGCATTGTTGATCTCCTTCTAGACACTGGCTCGAAGTTTGACGCTGAGAACTTGTCCGAACCTGTCCGCGACTCGCGCTATCGGTAGAACTGGAAAAGCTGTATTAGCTTCCGAGTCTTCGCATAATTATCACCTATTCGAAGTGAATTCCAGCCAGCATTGTTGATCTACTTCTATAGACACCGGCTCGAAGTTTGACGCTCATAACTTGTCCGAGCCTGTCCGCGACTCGCGCTATTGGTAGAACTGGAAAAGCTGTATTAGCTTCCGAGTCTTCGCATAATTATCACCTATTCGAAGTGAATTCCAGCCAGCATTGTTGATATCCTTCTAGACACCGGCTCGAAGTTTGACGCTAAGAACTTGTCCGAACCTGTCCGCGACTCGCGCTATCGGTAGAACTGAAAAAGCTGTATTAGCTTCCGAGTCTTCGCATAATTATCACCTATTCGAAGTGAATTCCAGCCAGCATTGTTGATATCCTTCTAGACACCGGCTCGAAGTTTGACGCTAAGAACTTGTCCGAACCTGTCCGCGACTCGCGCTATCGGTAGAACTGGAAAAGCTGTATTAACTTCCGAGTCTTCGCATAATTATCACCTATTCGAAGTGAATTCCAGCCAGCATTGTTGATCTACTTCTATAGACACCGGCTCGAAGTTTGACACTAATAACTTGTCCGAGCCTGTCCGCGATTCGCGCTATTGGTAGAACTGGAAAAGCTGTATTAGCTTCCGAGTCTTCGCATAATTATCACCTATTCGAAGTGAATTCCAGCCAGCATTGTTGATATCCTTCTAGACACCGGCTCGAAGTTTGACGCTAAGAACTTGTCCGAACCTGTCCGCGACTCGCTATCGGTAAGAACTGGAAGCTGTAACTTCGAGTCTTCGCATAATTATCATCTTCATGAGTGAATTCCAGCCAGCATTGTTGATATCCTTCTAGACACCGGCTCGAAGTTTGACGCTAAGAACTTGTCCGAACCTGTCCGCGACTCGCGCTATCGGTAGAACTGGAAAAGCTGTATTAGCTTCCGAGTCTTCGCATAATTATCACCTATTCGAAGTGAATTCCAGCCAGCATTGTTGATATCCTTCTAGACACCGGCTCGAAGTTTGACGCTAAGAACCTGGCCGAACCTGTCCGCGACTCGCGCTATCGGTAGAACTGGAAAAGCTGTATTAACTTCCGAGTCTTCGCATAATTATCACCTATTCGAAGTGAATTCCAGCCAGCATTGTTGATATCCTTCTAGACACCGGCTCGAAGTTTGACGCTAAGAACTTGTCCGAGCCTGTCCGCGATTCGCGCTATTGGTACAACTGGAAAAGCTGTATTAGCTTCCGAGTCTTCGCATAATTATCACCTATTCGAAGTGAATTCCAGCCAGCATTGTTGATATCCTTTAGACACCGGCTCGAAGTTTAACGCTAAGAACCTGGCCGAACCTGTCCGCGACTCGCGCCTATCGGTAGAAAGCTGTATTAGCTTCCGAGTCTTCGCATAATTATCACCTATTCGAAGTGAATTCCAGCCAGCATTGTTGATATCCTTCTAGACACCGGCTCGAAGTTTAACGCTAAGAACCTGGCCGAACCTGTCCGCGACTCGCGCTATCGGTAGAACTGGAAAAGCTGTATTAACTTCCGAGTCTTCGCATAATTATCACCTATTCGAAGTGAATTCCAGCCAGCATTGTTGATCTACTTCTATAGACACCGGCTCGAAGTTTGACGCTAATAACTTGTCCGAGCCTGTCCGCAATTCGCGCTATTGGTAGAACTGGAAAAGCTGTATTAGTTTCCGAGTCTTGGCATAATTATCACCTATTCTAGGTGAATTCCATCCAGCATGTGAACGTGACGTAGGCTAGAGACTTTGCACCGTTTCGTCGAGGTAGTTAATTGCCGTCGTTATTCTCTACCCGGAGTCCGCGCAAGTCTCTTGTCTATTATGGAAGTCGTTGCCTGGTATGTTGGCTGTTCGTCATTCTGCCGAGGTAGTCTCTATAGCTGTGGGGTATAGCTGCCTCAAAGCGGTTCGCTCTTCACGGCTGGGCTGTCCTTTTTTTATCCTTGTAGTTAATAATTTTCCTTTTCGTCTTCCGCGCTAACCGACCATGAAGCGTGCAAATTGAACTAATGAGAGTGAAGGGGGATTATTTGCATATCAGTTGATACAGCCGTTCGATTTAACGCCCTTAAAGAAAATAATTTCACTCTATATATAAATGGAATCTCATCTTGTGGCGAAACAAAGTCGTGGCTCCAAGAGCTTCCGCTTGTCAAAAAACTGAAAATGTGTTAAAAATATTCCAGATTTATTTAGATACTCGACATGCGGTGAGAATCACGTGAGGAAAAGTGGAAAATCCGAATGTAAAATTGAGTCAAGTCGTCCCAAATGCTTGATTCGTCAGTCATCTAAATTGTATTTATAAATCTTCATGAGAAAATGAGAATTTACAACTTCCTGAAATTTTCCAAAGCGGTGAGCACGAGGTTTGCGAAATATTTCTCCTTAATAGCGTTGAAGATCGGACAGCTCCACTCTTTGATCACGGCTAACCATCGCAATTAATTTTAAACCAAAGAAACGAAGCGGAAAGCACAGAGAGAGAGACTTCCAAGGGGTCGAAGGAGAGCATGGCTGGGATTTATCTGTTGTCATCTCTCAATTTGAACCGAAAATTAATTAGGAGTTGTTCTTGTGTACTTTGATCAAAATTTTCTTCCCCTCGCTTATCATCGTCTGCGGTCAACATTTGCGGATGTGTGTTTATTACACGGTAAATCCGGCTTCGGTAATTAGTCGTAAATATCAGAGCAGAGAAATTGCTCAACGCTTAACCCGATACGATAGCCGGCTAACAAGTCGTCCAGCAACGTAATCCGGCATTGCGTGTACCTTGGGAGAGGAAAAAAGGGAAAAGAGAAAATCGAGGGACTCGGAGCTTGAGATATTCCTAATTATAACGGTTCATATCGGATTAACAATTTGAGAAGATATTTTATTTTCATTACAGAACCACATCTGCTTGTGGACAGGGCGGGGGAATTGAAAAAATACTGACCATTTGTGTAAACGATCATTGCAGATTTTCCGCTATAGTGAATAGTTTGACGACATGGCGCCAACGTGGCGTGCGAAAAGTGAACGGCATACCCACTCGCTGTACAGAGAATATAGAAATATTAGTACTGCTAGAATATTGAATTAATAACGATCGCAATCAGGGTGAACATTGAATCAAATTACTAAAGGAGAAGATTCATTTTTTGCAATATAATTTCATGAAATAAATGTTGAAGTAATGTCAAGTTGATCCATTGACAAGGGAAAAATTAAATTGCAAAGAGGTGACCAGTGACATCGTAAAAGTTTCACGGAATTCTTATTCTTCATTTCTTCAGACATTGAGACATTATATCGATAGGCTTCGAATCCAACAAATTGCACGGTACACGGCGAAACAGCTTCTGCGATAAAATCAATTGTTTGATCAGTTTGAAACGTGAGTTTTTTTTTCTTATCAGCAAAAGTTTACGTAAAGTCTGAAGTTATCTCGATATCAGCAAAATCCTCATAAAATCGCAACAAAAAAAAACAATTTATGCGAATTAATACAGTCGCCTTCAAGATCCGTTTGAAATATAGATGAACTCTATGAAATGACACATTTTTGAGAACCGATCTTTAACAAAAGAAAAACTAGGGTACCTAATTGAAAAAAAGAGGAGTAAATCCAAAATTTCGAAATTTATAAAAAGTGAATCGTACTCTTACATTCTTGCAACTTCCTTATCGCCTATCGTAGGGTATCGAATTTTCAACCGATCGCATGAATATAAAAAGAATCAAGAATCACATATTTTTTTAAACAATCGATGCAATTTATTGTTTGATCAATTATTGCGTCTCGGTGTATCGACTGAGTCATCATTGCGGTACAATAATCGTATTTTGCTCAACGATTGATTACCGATGATTAGTCTGTAAATATGCGATGAAATCTGTTGACACGATCTACAATACTTTTCTTCGCGATGATTTTAGTGACTTTTGAAAATTTCAGAACGACACTGTGATCATTGGAAATCCAAGAACCTCGGAGGATATTATTTCCCTCCTCGAAGGAAATTGTTCAAACTATATACTTATCCTAGCAAGCCCCGCGCTTTATTTACTCTTCAATTTCGAGCTAGACGTGTTCTAATTTTATGACCGTTAGGTACACAGAGTCTGATACAAGAAACATGAAAGTTTTCTCATGTTTGGAGGCGCCGAGCGACCGGGCGTCTTCGAATCGAGTGATAAGGTGGTCCAAAAAACGGGATAAACCAAGTTAAACACCCTTTCCATGTACCCACATCACATCATACCGACGATAACGATTCTCGATGGATTTTGAACCTTGTGCAAATAGAATCAGGGGAAAAAAATGTCGTTCAGTCTCGTTGAAATTTTGAAGAGAACAAAGACGAGTCAAAAGACTCAGCGTCGTGGTCGTACTGCATCGTATTCCGATAAACCTTATCCGCTTATCTTCTCTGATAGAAAGCGAGGAGAAAATTGTTTACGAATGTATAACTTGAATGCACCAGTCTGAAATGTTGCAAATTTGCGAAGAAAAATGTTTCGATTTAATTGCTGCGTTCGGATTGCGATCCTATCAGGGTCGCCACACCTTGCACAACATTTATTGAGTCTGCGGATCGTACATACAGAAAAAACCCGACAGATCCTGATAAAGTTATTCGATCCAACTGTCCGCTGTACCTTGGCGAGATTTTTGGACAAGTTTTGTGATCGCGATCAATTCTGACCTCCAAACAATCATATGATACCGATTCAGACATCTGGGCTAAACTTGATACTGTCAATTTTTTATCTTCTCAAGTTTTTTACAATCCTGTTAGTTCCTTTTTTGTTGCTACTGTCGCTACCGCCGTCTGATCCTCGGTCCAAGTCAGATTCTGATTCGTTCCAGCTTCGAGTTACGAGATTTCTATACCGACAGGGTATCCATGGTTTCGCAGATGAATCATCCCGGTTGGTTCCTCCATGGGTTCGTTCCAGCATCGCGAGCGAAAAATATGCAACGTGAAACAACGAGCCTGAATTGAAACACAAAGGAAGGAGCTGGGGTTCGGTGGCATAATTCATTTTACTGGTCGCTAGCATGAAGGCAAGTCGAAAAAAATCCGCTTGCAAATTTGCAATTCTAAATGGGCAGGCTTACGTAGAGAATTGCACGCTGACTTAAACACAGTTTATTCGTCGTAAGGTTTCGAGCACACGGTTGATCCGATTATGTCTTCAGACGTCTCATTTTCTTCGGAGAGCAATCCTTCATCATATGAACGAGGGAAACTGAGAAACAAAAATCCTGTGATAAGTTGTGGTCAGTTATCGAAAATTTAGCGACATCTGGTCACTCTTTCGCTGATAACTTGGTCAAAACATTTTTTTTTCCAATTTCCCTCGTTCACACGATGAAGGATTGCCCTCCGAAGACAATGAGACTTAATCGGATCAACCTTACGAGAACTGATTTTTAAAAAATCCATTTTTCGATCTGTAAATGAATCCAGGTCCTCAGCCATTGACCCTTCAAAATTCTCTGCCCACGGTATCAGTTTTATTCGCTTATTTTTACCCCGAGGTAAAAAGCGGTAATTAACCTTTGATCGGGGGCGTAGGTAGGCGATACATAAATTCTTACGTGCTCGTTACGTGAGGTGCACGTTGCACCTGTTTCCTGCGGCAGAAAACTCGGTCAACAAATCTCACGCGCGTCCATTCAGTAATCATTAATTCCTCGCCGATAATTGATAATGGGCTTTTTCCTCGTAAAAATACCTCAATCTTGTACGAGCTCTCATTCCCACGCGAAAGTAAACCTCTGCAACCTCGAATCATTTTTTAATTCCCAGGAAGTTATCGAAGTCACCACGAAAATGGAGGGTTCAGTTTTTACTGAATCACCACTTGATTTGCAAAATTAAAAATAGCAGAAAAAAAAATTGATAACCGGTTCTACTTCAAGTAGTTCGCAGTTTTGATAGCGAATGGGATCCTATAGTATTACAGTTTAATTGAAACTTTTATGATTCCGCTTTCACAAGAAAGTTCAACGACAGAATTAAGTTCGCACACTGGACGTCTCTTGATTCGCCTATGGCAATAATAACCCGAACCGGAAGTCATTTTAATCGATCAATTTCATTCTCTGTGTATAGACGATAGTTTCGACTATGTGTGGATGTATAAGACACGCACGTATGTGCCAGAGCATTTAATTAATCAGCGCGATGCTTACAGTCACAAATTGAGTTTCTAAAAGTTGAAGTACTTCATTAACAGCGATGTAATCGTTTATTGTGGATTAATAACTGAAAAACAATTTATGACCACGAACATATCTTCAGGTTTTTTTTAAACATGACTGACACAGATTTCTTGTACACATTATCATCCGTACACAGCTAACAAAGTGATTGTGATGGTAAAAAAAAAAAGATTCTATTACTGACTTTCGCAGATTATTGCGAAACTATTTTCTGACCTTCATGTCGTGGAACCAGTTGCGAGTCTCATGTTTCGATCAATTCAATCGATCGGAATAAAAATTGATATCATTTTTGTGATACTGGCTACATAGGAAACTTAACATTAATTCCAAAGGCTTGAATTCCGCCGTGTATTCGCGGAGTTTCTAATGGTGTACAATGAACACGGCTGTAATCTATGTCTGAACGTATGCCGATGATAAGAGAAGTGATAAATTAGAGTCTAGCCGGAGACAGTAAGTATCTGTAAATTTGCATTTCTTAACTATAGTGACAAAGATTTTGCTCCATTTATCACTCCTAAAATATCCTCGAGGTAATGAACCGTGCGAAAAATTTTCAACACACGGACCAGGAATGCCTCGGCGGCTCGGCTCCACCCTTCGAACCAGAAAGTTTCACCTTAGGCATTATCAGATGAAACTGATCAATAACCGCTAGTCTGTACCAGTGAAATAATAATCGTAACGCGAAGTCGAATAGAAATTACGGATCATGAAAAACATGGAAGCATAATGTGCAAAAAAAAAACAGTAAGTGGTGTTCGAGATGAACAAACTGTGAGCCTTTTAGATACTTCAGATTTTTCAAATGAAAACAAAGAAACGGGAAGTTCAAAGATAGGATCACAGTCGGACCCCCTTTTGCTTCAGCTTGTGCGCACAGCGTTCGCGCATGTCCCTGCGCATGCGTATGGAAATGGGTGGGGGCGCATAGGCGCAGCAGCCCCGCTCTGACGACTTTGTACGGACGGGGTCCGGCTGTATGAGAACGATAAAATCGTTATTCCATATCATTCTTTATTTATGCTTGTAGATCAGTATATTCATAATAAACAGTAGCTAGGGTATCTTAAAATATTCTTTCGCCCAGCGGGACGAGCTGCAGATAAGATATATTTATTATTCCCGCCTATGGGAGCGAGAATCGTATCATATCATCTCACATGTCGGTACTCTCTAAATTTGAATCAGTGAATAGTCACTGATCATCAGCGAATAGTCACTGATGCCTTCAGTTATAAGTATACCACTGGAAATCAGTGAAAAGTCACTAATTTATCCAGTGAATTTGAATCACTGATTCAAATAGTGAAATTTTCACTGATTGAATCAGCGAAAATTATTGGTTCTTATATGTAATTGATCCGGTTGAAGATATTTTCGAAACGGAAAGACAATATGGTATATTCGACACATTTTTGTTTCGCGAGTCTTTATTGCAAGTAAAGAAAAAACAGACTCCTAACGCAGATGAAACTTCTCCGTTTCCCATCTCGTCGGAGCGAGCCAAGACTGGATGCAGTGAAAAAACCTAACCTACCAAAAGTATAAGGAATTCAATGTAAGACAGTGAACAGCAATATTCACACAATTCATTGATTATTTGCAACTAACAAGCCAAATTGTGAAGAATTTTATAAATCCGCATGTGTACTTACGTTATGATTTTTACTGAACAGTTCGCGTGGTTGAACCGACGCCCAAATCAGCACGCAATATATGAACGCGAACGATTTGGCGGTTAGTAGGCAGCTCCGTGGCGGTTAGAGACTTGGCGTACGCGGCGCCCCTAGCGTTCGTCACAAAAGTCACTGACGAAACAGTGAAGTTATGCACTGGTTTAGCAGTGGTAAAATCACTGCTGAAATGGACTTCACTGATACTCCAGTGAAAAAGGGTTCAAGTCACTGTTTCTGCAGTGAAATACCAAGTCACTGATTCAATTAGTAAAATTTTCACTGATTCAAATTTAGAGAGTACATTTATTCATTATTTTATAATTTAATCAACACATTAGAGTTTGAGCAGGCTAAAATAAGAATATAAATAACTGCTTATCTTCAAGGCGAGCCTGCAGCTCATCTTGGGCTCAATTTTTCCAAACCGATTTCGTTTCAAGCCCCAAGTTCCAGATTACCACCCGTATATATTATTTAATGATTCAAAATTGAATAAAGTGAATCCAAAAATTGTAACAGAGACAATAGGCAATAACGTCGTATCTCATCGCTTCGATGCTCTGTCTCGATCGTGCAACGAGTTCTCGCCGTCCCGCCTCATTATGTCATGATTCAATTACCGCGGCTCGAACCAACAATGGACGAGGGATTTTGTGGATTTCAATTGTTGGGTGCACCATCCATCCAACGGATCCCGGCGCCTTTTGGGACGCGACAATACACGCAGAATGTCTTCGTCTTATGTAAAACGATTTTTTCCTCCTCATTTTTTCTTTCGGGTCGTTAATTATTCAATTTTTTATGCTGCAACTCGACGTGTACGAAGTCAATTTTTGTACAATATCAATCAAAACCTTCGGTAGATTATGTAAGGATTCAGACACACGGTTCATCCGATTATGTCTTTCGACGTCTCACTTTCTTCGGAGAGCAATCCTTCAGCGTGAAGAAAAGTCAATTTTTCGGTGTTTAATGAACTTTGGATAAGATATCAATGATTTTTGAACTATGAAGAATTATGCCTGTTCATTATCATCGATTTACGTGCTAATTGCGGAAAAATTACTTACGAATCGAACGGGATTTATTGCAGATTTTTTTCTCTCTCATCTGGAGCGTTAATGATTATTGGCAACCGTTGATCACCGACTGATAATTTTTTCTGTCTCATTAATATCGAACCGATTGTGAAAAATAAAATATTCAACGGTATTCAAGAAGAAAAAAAGCGGTCTTACGAGTTTGCGAGAGTGCTCGCCATTCTATAATCAGCACGAGCCCGCAGCTTCTCCTCGATCGCCCGAGGCCGGATTAGATTCATAAATGAAGTCGTATAATTCGCCTGATTTAAATCTATGTAATCATACAGTGTATATATTAAATATTTCTGTAAATACGTTGAATGCAATCTGTTTCGCCGAAGGGGCGAAGGAATGAGGCTCGAGGAAACTTTTTTTCTTCTCACAATAGAAATCGAAAGGCTTGACCGGTTTTTTATCTCCTTGTTACGACTGATATTTATTATACCGGATATCGAAGGAACGGCATTTACAGTTTTATCGATATTTTTGGCAAATCAGTTAACAGCTTGACATGTATAAGCTTCATGAGTTTTACTGATAAATGTGACTAGAATACCAAAAACTTATGTATTTTCTCTATAACTTCGCTGCCTCCTCCTGCAAAATTATGATTCCGGAGAATCAAGAGTTAAATGACAGGGATTTCGTGCCTTCTTCGAGGATAAAAATGATATTTGATACTTTTATTATTACAGTTAGCATAGTTTAAGAATTCCAAACTCATTTATCCTGTCTGGGGTTAGGTGTAGAATCTAAATTCTGAATTTATATCGTCGTTTTTGAGGCTGGATGATCGAGTGATGATTCAAGCATTCGTCCTCGGGAAAAACCCAATCTGCGAATTTCGGAACACGCAAAAGGTGAAGATGTACAGGTTTTCACACTCTTTATCAGAATTCCTTCATTCCAGTGTTTCCCCAATTTTTCGATGTGTAGGTAATGAACTTTGGATAAGATGTAAATTATTTTTCGAGTGGGGAGAATTTGTTGAATCATGCTGTACCGGTCCTCTTAGTCCTTTCGATGATTCTGAAGATTGAGAATAAGACCCCCTTCAGAATCTTATACCTGCAGAAGGTGCGTCCAGGTGAATGCGAAGGGATAAAAGGATAAAGGGTAGTCCAGGGCAGGGAGGTAATTGTTTCTGTATAGTAGAGAGATATAACCCGGACGATCCCTGGGGTTCGGTCATCGCCCACTCGACCGATAATATCGTCTGGCTTTTCCTCTATAAATCTATACACACTATATAATATCCATGAATAAATCTGATCATTGACCATTGTGTGGACGATACAGCAATCGGTCTTAATGGATCGAGTTTTTAATTGATTATCGCATCAACGACGCAGCGAGTCAACGTCGGTGCTGTTAATTAAGGATAAAATATAACAACTACACGGTTTTAGTAAAAGCCACAGATTAGTAATTCTTCCGAGTGTTGTAATGAGTACAAAGTTGATAAGTAATTACTCGAATTGTCCATTATACTGATTATCCACATGTTATCAGAGACTGGATAAACGAAATTTAATCATCGATTAACAAATTCTGTTTCTTATCGCAGGAGGAAAATACTTTTTGGAGCATATTTAGATTCGTTTTTGCCACGTTATCGGAACTAGTTGGACTATTTCCAACTAAACCATAAAATGAAATATTATTTTACAAATATCTCAACATTGCTACACATTTCCACGTTCGTACTTGTAAGTTTATTTCTGGGTATAGTAAACGGTCAACTTCAGACTCCAATATTTATGAGGTATTTAAACCATCGGCACGTATTACTACCGCAAATTATTAGTGTTGCTACAGTTACTTCATCGCGTGTAAATAACGAGCGAATTTATCTCGTTTATTCCTTTCTATCAACGTGTGCAAAAGGCGTTGAGGTAATAGGCGAGTCGTAATTAAAAAATAATCCGACAATCATTCGCTCTCAAAGTATAAGAAGTATAAGAATCGACAAAGAGGTAGAGAAGAGGAGGTTCTGGATCTAGCAAGTCTCATCTGGTCGGTTAAATTGCTGTTGAGTTGCGAGGAACAATCTTCGCAGGCCATTAGAGTCTCGTTTTCAAGAATTGAAAAAGGAGAATCTCTCTCAAAAAAACAAAAAAAGAAACGAAACTAAGAACGTAGGTATAATGGGAAGAAGCGGAGGCAATGTTTGCTGCATGCCCTGACTCGCTGATTATCTCACTTGTGGGATCTTCCTTCATGCCACACGCGAGTATTTATACGTGCATTACAGGTATGCCAAAAGAATTTCGCGTGGATCAACTGAAAACAGATTATTAGCTCGGTTTTCATTTTAATCGAGTCTTTGACAGAATTTTAAACAAGGGAGGAAAATCAAAGAAGAATTTTTCCAGCTCCTGGAAAACCTAACATCACAAAGTTTCCATTACGGAAGACTTGGAAATCTTGTTTGACATTATGTTTAATGAACTTTGGATGAGATATTGCCTAATGATTTTTCGAGAACGATTGATCCGACTGGCATACATCCTGATCGATGATTCGGACGTTGGTAAAAGGTGCATGGGCTTCGAACTTTCGGCCTGGTCACGCCTGGTTCCCTTGACTATGAGAATGAGTAGTGAAACAGTGGGGTCCACTAAATCACTTATCCTGACTAAACAGATAGGTATTTGTGTAGGCCTTCTCGGCCAGGTAGTAAACGTAGAACCATGTACCCCTGCAGCCATGAAGATTTCTTTTTTTTACAAAAGGTCAGCAGTGGCGGTACCTGCGGTCCACATATTCAACCCCACCGGCGATACAACCGGAGACAAAGTGGTCGAGGAGAATTTAAAAGTGCCAGAAACTGGACGGGGGGTGCCGAAATATTTCTTCCACTCTTTTATCTCCTGGGTCTGTTAAGTCCCCATAAAAACCGTATCTTAGTCTCATTCCGCACAGTCAAAGTATGCAGTTGACTTTTTGGTTCTCACCCTCGGTGTTTCTTGATCATTCATTGTTATACACAGCCGCTCCGCTTTGATCAGTTACTTATAGTTTCGTCTGGCTCCAAGCTCGCTTATGTCTCTTCAGCAGACGCTCGTTTTGTTTTGGCTACACGATCCGCTGATTGTAAATAAACTTTTTAAACAAAGAATCTTGTTTCTTTTTCTTTCACCGCTATAGGTATGCAGTTATGTGACAACGATACCTACTATCGCCTAATTGCGATCTGTGTACATGTTTTAGGATGGACAAGTGCCAACTTCAAAAGAAAATCGTCGGCATGATATAGTTTTATCATTTTTTTTTTTTTTTGTTCATAAAATAACAAAATAAGGTGAATAAGGTTCAGTCGTTGATCATTCGAGATTGAAAAGTTGTGCTCCATTCATATTTTATGTACTTGGTACTTGATCCGCAGACATTGGTCAAAAACGGCGATGATTGGTTGAATATAGCGAAGGCAAACGGCGCTAATAGTAATCGGAAATATCTGTAGAATTATTTTTATTGTATCTTTAATTGAAATTTATTTACGCAAACAATGACGTGCTCCTCCAACCCGATGATAATCTTTATGGTTATTTTATTGGCAATTCCTTATATACGCCAAAGAGTAACGACCTCGCTACGGTATTCGGGTACTTAAGAAAAAAAAACTTTAAATTCGCTTTGTTTTACGATTGTGATTCATCACTTCAATTGAAAGGATAGGAAGGAGAGAAACGATTCAAGAAGACGGAGAATGACAGACCGCAAACGAAAACAGGATATTATTTTCTTTCCTTTAATCCTTTCGTGGTTATTGCTACGATTATAAGGTCAACATTTTTCTAATAATATTTTTGTCGTGTAAGAAAAACGAGTTTCATTCATATTTGGCAAATCTTCGATCTAAAACGCGAGAGAATCTTACAATTCGGTGATCGCGACCTTTCATCACTCGGCCATCAGCTGAGATTAAGAATTATCATCCGGTGCCAGACGATCGTCTCTCAAGATTTTAACGACACATCAATTCTGAGGGCTCAAATAATTCAGAATGATTAAATGATTTTGACGTGATTCAAGTTCAGATCAATTTTTCTCAACTCAACTGAATTCAAATCGATTCACCAAATTCGACTCGATTGAACTTCAATTCAATTTACACTTCATTCATCTTCAATTCAATTTCGATTCAATTTAAACCTTATTCAACTTCAATTCAATGTAAAACTTATTCAAATTCAATTCAATTCAATTCGAACCTTATTCAACTTCAATTCAATGTAAACCTTATTCAACTTCGATTCAATTCAATTCAAACCTTATTCACCTTCGATTCAATTCAATTTAAACCTTATTCAACTTCGATTCAATTCAATTTAAACCTTATTCAACTACGATTCAATTCAATTCAAACCTTATTCAACTTCGATTCAATTCAATTTAAAGCTTATTCAACTTCGATTCAATTCAATTCAAACCTTATTCACCTTCGATTCAATTCAATTTAAACCTTATTCAACTTCGATTCAATTCAATTCAAACCTTATTCAACTTCGATTCAATTCAATTTAAAGCTTATTCAACTTCGATTCAATTTAAACCTCATTCTACTTCAATTCAATTTCAACTTAACCTCTATTCAACCTAATTCAACTTCAATTCAATTCAATTCAAACCTTAATCAACTTCAATTCAATTCAATTCAAACCTTATTCAACTTCGATTCAATTCAATTAAAACCTTATTCAACTTCGATTCAATTTAATTCAAACCTTATTCAACTTCAATTCAATGTAAACCTTATTCAACTTCGATTCAATTCAATTCAAACCTTATTGAACTTCGATTCAATTCAATTTAAACCTTATTCAACTTCGATTCAATTCAATTTAAAGCTTATTCAACTTCGATTCAATTTAAACATTATTCTACTTCAATTCAATTTCAACTTCATTCAACCTAATTCAACTTCAATTCAATTCAATTCAAACCTTAATCAACTTCAATTCAATTCAATTCAAACCTTATTCAACTTCGATTCAATTCAAACGTTATTCAACTTCGATTCAATTCAATTTAAACCTTATTCAACTTCGGTTCAATTCAATTGAAACCTTATTCAACTTCGATCCAATTCAATTCAAACCTTATTCAACTTCGATTCAATTCAATTAAAACCTTATTCAACTTCGATTCAATTCAATTCAAACCTTATTCAACTTCAATTCAATGTAAACCTTATTCAACTTCGATTCAATTCAATTCAAACCTTATTCAACTTCGATTCAATTCAATTCAAACCTTATTTTACTTCAATTCAATTCAATGCAACTTGAACCTAACCTAAATTTAATTCAAATTCAACCTTATTCAATTTCAACTTCATTCGACCTAATTCAACTTGATTCTTCTGATTAAATTAATCTAATAGTTTTGCCATCAGTATTTGAGAATCAACTTGAATTCAAGTAAATATCTTTTTACTTCTACTTCTATAATTTTTTTTCAGTTTTAATTCCTATTAATTCTGGTGAATTACAATTTAATTTGTGGACTATAATTGACACATCGATATAAACGACTTATTTCCCCTCTCCAAAGACATGCATCGCGAGCTGCATGAAAAATCACAATCTTTGGACACGTCATGTCAAACGAGATAGCAAATAATTCTTTTCATCTTGTCGCGTCCAACGCGTTATATTTTGATTAATTATTATTGTAATCTTAATTTCTTAATTACAAAAAGAAACGAGATTTGACGAAAAAAAGAGAACAAATTTTGTTGTGTTGTAATGTTTTCTCTGCGAATAAATTAGTAAAAACATTTCGGCTAATCGGGATGCTAAGTATCCAACGACAAGCCATAATCAGTTGTTTGACGGTAAAACGAATTTTAATTGCGTTGATATAAGGCCCCAGGCGCCCCTACATCCACGTTCGAAACTGTGGACAGATAAGAGCGACCCGTGTGTCCGAACGTCGGATGCTGACCATTCAAGACAAGAGATAAAAAATAATAATAACCATATGTCCTTGGAAAGTTGCGAATACGAACGATTCGCGGTTCAAGTTTATGGCCATGCGGTATCAAAGCAAGTACCTTGCCTTGACTTGACTTGTCTTGCCAGGATAAATCTGGAAAGGCGATCTAATCGGATCCCTATCATGCGGTTTACCAACCTGCCCAGTTAGCAGCTGGCACTGATTGACCGATCGCCCGGTAGGATAAGAGGAAAGTATAAGGAGAGTCCTTCACCCTTTCGACCATACCGGAGCTCAGTGCTTCGGTGTTACATAAATTCTTGCACAAATCAGGGCTTGACGAACTTTTAGAACATTATATGAAATCTAGGGACATTTTGGGATGCTCGTCCTTCAATCACGAAATGAAGATCGTCAATCCACGATGATGCAAAAAAAAAAAAGCTAGAATAGGGTAGATTTTCAATGACCAGGAAAAACTGGTTTCGAAAAATCCTCGTTACAAGCGTATAGTCGCGGGTATTCGGCATGATAGTAATTACAAGATCTCCACGTGGCGATATGAGTTCATTTATTTTTTAATTATCCTTCACTTCGGTGCTACAGCCCACGTTTTATGACGCAGGTGTCACCAGACGACACATTCGCATAACACCTCGTACCACCGCGAACCAATTAGCGGTTGGTTCATTCACATCTCATATTGGACAATGACGATCCGCTTCTTCCGCCACATGCGAACCCCGCAGAGAGGTTCAAATTATCAATTAATTAATCGCGGTCAATAGCAAAATCTAATTGTATCTCAGACTTCTCTGTCGTCGTATGGGAGTCGGAGAGTCGTATTTCGCTGTGCGTCAGATGACGATTTTTCAAATATCAAGTTCATACCTGTCCAGGTGTTTCTAGTGATCAAATTGACGCGTAAGTCTGCAGACTCGACTGGCAATAAGATGCATAAAACGCATAAATAACGCTTTCGTAGGCGTGTGACCACATTCGAAGACCAGCTATCAGATTATCATGCGGTAAGCCGTTTTCTCTTCCTCGTTACAACGACAATATCACAGATCTGATTCCGGTTCACACGAGGCTATCGGAATACATTGTCGCGGTCAAGTCATCTTCAACCAACGATAAAATCAATTCATCATAGGAATTAGATGCATGAGAGTAAAATTGTCGCGTGTGCAGTCCAACGAACCGCGGTCAAAGATGTACTCGGAATTGGTAAGGCGATATTTACAGGAACGGATAAGACTAGCAGCGTTCTTTCACGCACCGAGTGCTTCCTCGCTATCTCTTATTCTCTAATTTCTGATAGAAGAAGATCATCCACTCGAAGATTATCTGCTGTTACATGAATAATCGGAACTGAGTCGTGACCCAGTAACTCGGAGTTTATGATCTGCTCGTAAAACTATCAGTAAAATCTTTGGCTCGACTGGTGGAGTCGATTTAGTTGTTTAGTAGCTGAATCGTAATGCGCTTCTGCAGTCGACTGATTCCCAGAACCAGATATTTCAGCTTCACTCTCGGATGACTCCGAGCCCGAGTCGAGTCGATTTGTGGAGTTTACGGCTGATATACGAAACGGCGAAGGTCGTTCTTTCCCAATATACATAGGCCCACCATAAAGTTCTCGGAATTATGTTTTACGATTTCTCTAGTCGAAGATATGTTTGTACTTAAATATATGACGTTCAACGAGTCCCTGGGTCTCTGCGAGGGTTACAGAAGCGAGACCGAAGGCTACAGAAGCCAGAGGATCAAAGTAGGTAAACATGTTTTTGTCAAAATCATATTCGACTTTCAGAGATCGAGATCCGAGTACATCTGCTCCTGTTTAAGGTTAAAATAACTGAAACGTCCTTCTGCGCTTTGACTGGACTCATCCGCGAAGATGTTGTTCCATGCTCTTTGGAATAACACTGACTCACTAAAAGAATGCGAAAATTTATATCATCTGAATTGCAGATCGCGAGGTCGGGAAAAATAATCCGAATGGAAGCACGAGATCTCAATCTGACTAAAAAAGTGGCTTTTTCGAGGTCGAGTATTGGCCGTACAATCTCAACCAAAAGTGATTCTCGTCGACAATATTAGGTACTTCGGGATGAGATAAAAATCGGAAAAAAATCAACCACAATCGAGACGATCAAAGTATTAACTTTGAATAATAATAATGTCCGAAAGTTATCAATAAATTGTTTAAACAAAACATTGTTTAACTAATTTTCTGGTAACGTTATTTTTTTTCATCTCAAACGAATGCCCTAATTTTTCTGAATATGCATGAATTTTTGAAGAATTTTGTCACTATTTTGAAATTTCCGTTTTCGAAAATTTCCAAACTTTGAAAAATGGCAAAAAAAATCTGTATTTTGTATGTTTTTGTGAAAACGATGTAGATTACAATCCCGAAGTATCCGGAGCGTGGAACAAATAGTTTCGTAAATACAGCCTTTACAAATTTTCGAAATCGGAAATTTCAAAATAGTGACAAAATTCTTTAAAAATGCATTTGTGTTCACAAAAATTAGGGCATTTATTTGAGATGAAAAAAAAATAACGTGACCAGAGAATTTGTTAAACAATGTTTTGTTTAAACAATTTATCGATAACTTTTGGGCATTATTATTATTTAAAATGAATACTCTTATCATCTTTATCACGGTTGATTTTTTTCCGATTTTTATCCCATCATAAAGTACTCAATTTGCCGACGAGAATCATTTTTGGTTGAGATTGTACGGCCAATACATCCTTAATTAATTGCGATTACTCGGAATCTAGGTGATCAATTCTTGATTGGACATGATTCTCGGAATCCTGGAAATCACTTGTGACTCGAACCTGTTTTTCAATAACTCTACAAACAGGAAACTGTCTCGGAATTTCCTCCCGACTAATTCGTACGAGGAAGTGGTGTATCAAAGGAAAAAAGACTTTATTTATCGAACCATAGTCCTTCCACGTTTCATTACATGGAAGTTGGGATCAAACGTTTTTTGTTACCTCTACATCACACTAAAAAAAATTCCATCTGATAACTACCAGAATGTTACGACAGAACTCTGCATGTGGTTCGTCATATCGTTTCAAGATCACCTGATAAATCATCAGGAATGCTACAAGTCAACCAATGTTGATGTCTAATGATTGATAATGCTAGATTCTTGAATCTAATTTGTTACACGTCACATCAAATTCACAAACTCAATTATCAATGCAGATATGAATACGATTTTTGTGAATTCTATTGATTTTTTCATGCTTCTTCGAAACATCGGCTCTTCATATCGAAGTTTCCGATGCTTCCTGGGATATTTCTTTGAAAGTTGTACAACTGTGACGATACGATACAACCTTTTGGTCTTCTTGATAAAGAAACGTGAAAACAACCTTCACACACGGTTCAAAAAATCGACTGTGCTTCACTTATTGCAAGAAATTTACAACTTGTTACGTCTGTCTCGGGGGTTTCCAACTAGTCCAGTCAGTATAGACGTTGATCCTCGAAAAATTTCGAGGGTCGTCGACCAAATTGTGCTTTTGTTTGTTTTCGAAAAGTGTTTTTTTCTCAAATAACTCGACCATTTTTTATTTTAACGGAAAACCGTAAGAACAAAAGTTATAGGAAATTTGGTCCGCTACAAGTTTGGTCCTCACAATTTTTCTTGTAGGATCGATATTTTTTATTTACACTTGAAAAAACGTTTAAAATTCAAAAAATTGCATTATCTCGTTTATTTTCAACTTTTCAGCTGTAATGAATATAACCAAACTTGTAGATAATCAGATTTCCAACAATTTTGATTTCTGTAATTTTTTTCCCAAAATCGATATTTTTTTAATTAAACCTGAAAAACGCGCCGATTTCAAAATCTTTGCGTTATCTCGTATATACCGCCCTTGACGGCATAAGTGAAGATAACCAAACTTGTAGATCATCCAATTTTGGACAGGTTTTGTATTAACCTTTTTTCGGTTACCTAAACGCAAATCGTACGGATTTCATGAACCGACGATAAGTTCTTGCAGCGGTTTATAATTAAACGTATTTTGTTTAATCATTTTGACTATCGCGGTATCGTTGTTTCTCTAGATTATAACCAACATCGTCACTTCCTTCCGATTTCTCAACCTCCTCATGTTTATTTCCGTTCGGAGAAATGAACTGAAACAATAAACTTCCTCACCTTCCTTAATTCGACGTAATAAATTTGTTCCTCCAGATTTTCTCAACGTTTCGACGTGTTTAAAGTTTCAATCTTTTAAACGTTTATCACGAAACGAGCCACTCTTCGTGCTCTGAACGTAAACTTTCCGGTTAAATATAACCACTAACTGTTACAGTTCATAGTTGAACTGCAATTGTAGGATTTCAAACGTTTTTCTACTCCGCAGGGAAAATTTGTAACCGCAAAAAAAAATTCTTCTGTCTAATTAATTCAACGATTTCCGGTTCGAGGATGGAGAAAAATGAACGCGGAATTTATCTCCGGTCATTGTTAACGCGCGTAATTTATAATACGGGTCGAGATAACGATAAATAAATATCAAATCCCGTGAGCCGTATGAATGGAAGCATATATTCAAGTCCTTCATTCAAGTTTGGTATCTACCTGTAGCCGCAGTTCCATTGTGTGCCAACTCTGAGTACCCGGGGTCCGCGATACTTTCTCCTTTTTCATTCATAAAAATACTCGCGACGTCGGCGAATGCAGAACCAGTCGACACACACGGATATGAGGCTAGTGAATTAGCCTCACGGGTTTTGATATCTCGAAACGCGATCGTCAAAATGGTAAGGTACCAAATGTTCTTCGAAGGGAAAAATTGTTCACCGTATTGGCGATGATGCACGTGGAAATACATCAGAGCTATTTATCAGCTGTCATCCTCTCCGTATATGTATAGACGGTTAGAAACAAACGCGCAACGAATTACAATCGGACACACATCGTTTAACATTTTAATAAACGGAGGCTTCCGGCTTATGCATATTTATTAACTAGTTATATACAATCTGTAAAATGCACTACATTACAGCCTTAGTGAGACAGTAATGGTCCCGTGGAAATACATAAGGCATAAGGTCGTGATTTTGGTGGCAAAAGGTCGTATCATTTTTTTCCTTCTCGCCATTCGCTCTAAAAATGGTCAAAACGTATGGATCAATTGAAATTACGAGATCGAAAAGTGTGGATGCAAAAGGTCGTATGTTGGGCAGATAGTCTGAACTACATTACAGCCTTAGTGAGACGGTAATGGTCCCGTGGAAATACATAAGGCATAAGGTCGTGATTTTGGTGGCAAAAGGTCGTATCATTTTTTTCCTTCTCGCCATTCGCTCTAAAAATGGTCAAAACGTATGGATCAATTGAAATTACGAGATCGAAAAGTGTGGATGCAAAAGGTCGTATGTTGGGCAGATAGTCTGAACTACATTACAGCCTTAGTGAGACGGTAATGGTCCCGTGAAAATACATAAGGCATAAGGTCATGATTTTGGTGGCAAAAGGTCGTATCATTTTTTTTCCTTCTCGCCATTCGCTCTAAAAATGGTCAAAACGTATGGATCAATTGAAATTACGAGATCGAAAAGTGTGGATGCAAAAGGTCGTATGTTGGGCAGATAGTCTGAACTACATTACAGCCTTAGTGAGACGGTAATGGTCCCGTGAAAATACATAAGGCATAAGGTCATGATTTTGGTGGCAAAGGTCGTATCATTTTTTTCCTTCTCGCCATTCGCTCTAAAAATGGTCAAAACGTATGGATCAATTGAAATTACGAGATCGAAAAGTGTGGATGCAAAAGGTCGTATGTTGGGCAGATAGTCTGAACTACATTACAGCCTTGAGTGAGACAGGTAATGGTCCCGTGGAAATACATAAGGCATAAGGTCATGATTTTGGTGGCAAAAGGTCGTATCATTTTTTTCCTTCTCGCCATTCGCTCTAAAAATGGTCAAAACGTATGGATCAATTGAAATTACGAGATCGAAAAGTGTGGATGCAAAAGGTCGTATGTTGGGCAGATAGTCTGAACTACATTACAGCCTTAGTGAGACGGTAATGGTCCCGTGAAAATACATAAGGCATAAGGTCATGATTTTGGTGGCAAAAGGTCGTATCATTTTTTTTCCTTCTAGCCATTCGCTCTAAAAATGGTCAAAACGTATGGATCAATTGAAATTACGAGATCGAAAAGTGTGGATGCAAAAGGTCGTATGTTGGGCAGATAGTCTGCACTACATTACAGCCTTAGTGAGACGGTAATGGTCCCGTGGAAATACATAAGGCATAAGGTCGTGATTTTGGTGGCAAAAGGTCGTATCATTTTTTTTCCTTCTCGCCATTCGCTCTAAAAATGGTCAAAACGTATGGATCAATTGAAATTACGAGATCGACAAGTGTAGATGCAAAAGATCGTATGTTGGGCGGATACGTCGTTCTTTCATTACAATTTTCAAGGGAATTTAAAAAAAAAACGTAAAGGCAGAACGTCGTAGGCGGCAATTCAAGAATTTCTCTTCTCCTGAACCAAAAAGTCATAAAAACACCTAAAACGTGAAGATAGATTGAAGAAACGAACGTTTCGAAAAATTCGATGAAAAATATTTGTAGTTAAAAGCAGAAGGTCGTATGCGACAATTTTTTAAAGAAATTTTGGTGGTTACGACTTTCTGCTTTCAATTGACCCGATATCAAATTCCAACGTTTATGAACGAATCTTCGGATTCTTATCCCAAATACAATTTAAAAAATATGTATACGACCTTTTGCCGTTACGAAGAGCAAAAGTCGTACAATGTCGCTTACGTCCTTATTTCATTAGACACGCGAACACGTCCCTTCATCTTCTTGAAACTGTCCACATAAAAGCTTCGAGAATGACCATAAAAATCGTTGTTTTTTGTGATCGATTTTTGTCTGTGGATCACAGAATAACAAGAGGATCAGAAGAAATTCTCAGACAGGCGTAAAGCGGTTTTTATACAGTCGCCAGTCTCAGTACCGGTCGCAATTCATCAATTGTAACTTTTGGCACGCTTCGGCACGTGGCTTCAAGTTGGTTAAATTCATTTCATAACTCTGGTCAGTGATCCCAGTCCCGCGGTGACCAGAATGATGCTAGCTATCGTACAACCAACAGCGTAGGTGGATCCAAGTCAGCTATGACGTTACGATTCCAAGTGTGTATATCGTATAAAATAAAATGCAACAATTTTCCAGTAAAATATCCCCCGTGCAAAAAACCCGGAAAAATTAATCCAAGCGAAAATTTCGAGCTTATCGAAGTCGAAGAGGCAGCGGTTATTCCTTTTTTTGGCCGAAGGTTGAAGGCCAAAAGCGATGATAAAACGTTTTTGTACTTCTTGATTCAAGTTGATCATGCATGCGGTGCTAATTCGTAGTTAATTCTCGATCCCTGATCGCTCCCAGTTTCGTATTTCTCTCGCTCTACTTGCTCCGTGGACACTGAATCATTTCGATGTCCTCTATTGTCTGTGACTAACTGCCGGAACGGTACCGAAATCATTCTACTTACCTTTTATCCATGCCCACCTTAAGGATGTATTGGCCGTACAATCTCAGCCAAAAATGATTCGAGTAGGCAAATTGAGTACTTTGTGATAAGATAAAAATCGGAAAAAAATTAACCGTGATAAAGATGATAAGAGTATTCATTTTGAATAATAATAATGCCCGAAAGTTATCAATAAATTGTTTAAACAAAACATTGTTTAACTAATTCTTTGGTAACGTTATTTTTTTTTCATCTCAAATAAATGCCCTAATTTTTTTGAACACACGTGCATTTTTTAAGAATTTTGTCACTACTTTGAAATTTCCGTTTTCGAAAATTTGTAAAGGCTGTATTTACGAAACTATTTGTTCCACGCCCCGGAAACTCCGGAATTGTAATCTACGTCGTTTTCACAAAAACATACAAAATTCAGATTTTTTTTGCCATTTTTCAAAATTTGGAAATTTTCTAAAACGGAAATTTCAAAATAGTGACAAAATTCTTAAAAAATTCATTTGTATTCAGAAAAATTAGGGCCTTCATTTGAGATGAAAAAAAATAACGTTACTAGAAAATTTGCCAAACAATGTTTTGTTTAAACAATTTATTGATAACTTTCGGCCATTATTATTATTCAAAGTTAATACTTTGATCGTCTTGATTGTGGTTGATTTTTTGCCGATTTTTATCTGATCCCGAAGTACCTAATATCGTAGACGAGATGAAATAATTTTTAAATAAAACGTAGAGGAAGAAATAATTTCTTTTTCATCGAATCAGAGAGTTGGAAAAAATACAAAAAAATCATGATGTTTGAGGAGGGTTTAACACTCGTTATCCATATTTTACATGAGGTAATAATTTCAGCTAATAGAAGTTACGCGATTTTTGGTGAAGATAACAGGAAAATTAGCATTAAAAAAACCTGTAAAAACTGAATAACTCTTTTTTCTCCAAAATTTCCAATATTTTGTATCCTCTTAAAAATAGTGATAAATTAAAGAACGTGAAAAAAGTTACAAACTTTGGGAATCACTGTCATAACGAATGATAATAAAGCGTTGGCAATCAGGGGGGGGGGGGAGTTCATGCTTATATCACTACTCTAATTGTTTAGGTTGATGTAATAATTAGAATTACGTATACAGTGACGGTGGCGCCTCGTGCAGCACGATAATATAAACGCGTATTCCTATGAATCCTGATACATAAACTGCGTCTTGGGAATCTTCATACCGCTTCATCACTTTAAATTCATCGCCTGTAATTCTTAGATAGTAATTAATAGCGTCCTCCTCTTCGTATACAACAACTGCGGTATATACCCGACTACATGATGCAGCGATTAGCATTACGTGATAAACGTTCGCCTCTCATCATCGCCTGATTTCCGTAAATCTCTTCAGCACGCGAGAATCCCGCGGACAGTCGAACAAATGATTCAACCGAAATTCAAAATTACTTTTTATCAACATGGAGGAAATTTATACAAAATTTTTGTCGCTATTTTCGACGTTCTTCTTCTTCTTCTTCTACATTATTTGACATTTTCTGTTCTCCAGTCACACAGTTATGGAATCTGTATAAGAATATTGCTGTGACCTTTTAGAGACAAGCGGAAAAAATGTTAATGGATCGGATTTACCACAAAAACTATATTTTTTTATATTTTTTTATACATGGTACCTGAAATCCGGTACCGCAAAAGGAACTGTGTGCATTGTACAAGGATGTATTACGATACTCGTCTATACAAGGTGTCAGGAACCACTATGCAAAATGATTGGCATTTAAGATCGATCCGTGAGAAAATAACTGCAAGATTATTATGCAATTATATTTGCACTCAAAAACAGTCAAAGAAATGATCAGGGTTAACCTTGCAGACGTCAAACTTGGTTTTTGCACAAGCATACAAATGTGCTAATCGTGACCATTTTTTGGACAAGTTATTAACGAGGTTGCAGTTATTAACATACGTTGATTTCTCACATTATTATTCCAGGAATTCAACGATAAACCATCATTCCTGAATTAATTTCAATCTAATTTTCTCATCTCTTGTTCTTACGGAGTGGACTCCACCTTCTTTCTCATTAGTCTTGCGATACGACCGGAGGGAAATAAAAAATAAGACTTCGCAAGTGAATAAAGAGAAGAAAAGCTTGAATTAATACAGGCATATCCGCCGGAGGGGGGCGTAAAGGTCGCAAATATGGTCAGTCGTGACTCGAGCTCATTAAGGGACGGCCCTCGCGGGTCATACGCTGTCGGCGCATCTCATAGTCTGGCCTTAACCCCGAATGACCTGTGATCAGTGAGCCCATTGCCTACAGATAACCCAGCATTACGAGCCACCTCATAGAGCCACGTTATACATGAAATATCTTCATTTATCGTTTATTTTCTTCACCGCTGCGTTGAGAATATTGTGAATTATGGTTGCAAGCTATGATCGTTCCTGTAGTCTGCCTGCCAATTGCGAGAAACTTTTATTTTCGATTCAATTTACACTTAGGAAGTGATAAAACCCGATTTTATTAACAAAAGTGGTTCTCGTCGACGATATTAGGTACTTCGGGATAAGATAAAAATCGGAAAAAAATCAACCACAATCGAGACGATCAAAGTATTAACTTTGAATAATAATAATGCCCAAAAGTTATCAATAAATTGTTTAAACAAAACATTGTTTAACTAATTTTCTGGTAACGTTACTTTTTTTTTCCTCCAAATGAATGCCCTAATTTTTCTGAATACACATGAATTTTTTGAGAATATTGTCACCGTTTTTAAAAAATTTCCAAATTTTGAAAAATCTGAATTTTGGATATGTTTTTGTGAAAACGATGTAGATTACAGTTCCGAAGTTTCCGGAGCGTGGAACAAATAGTTTCGTAAATACAGCCTTTACAAATTTTCGAAAACGGAAATTTCAAAATAGTGACAAAATTCTTAAAAAATGCATGTGTGTTCAGAAAAATTAGGGCATTTATTTGAGATGAAAAAAAATAACGTTACCAGAGAATTTGTTAAACAATGTTTTGTTTAAACAATTTATCGATAACTTTCGGGCATTATTATTATTCAAAATGAATACTCTCATCATCTTTATCACGGTTGATTTTTTTCCGATTTTTATCTTATCATAAAGTACTCAATTTGCCGACGAGAATCGTTTTTGGTTGAGATTGTACGGCCAATACATCCGTAATCGTTGATAGCCTTTTATCGTTCCATGCATTCACTAATCCTTGAAGTTACACACGGAACACGGTGTAATTGCGAATTACGCGAACTGGATCCGAGATACTTAATCCTTCTCGTATACAACAGACAGTTTAATCCGATGTTGTATGATAATGGGAGAATATAAAAATAATAAATCGAGGAAATGCAAGGCTGTAATTGTGTAATCGGTGATAATTGCTCGTAATTAATTCAACCTTATCCTTAGATCCTTATCAATCTGCAGATAATTGTTATTCGTTATTTTCAGACCGATTGTTCTTCATTTTAAATTCTTGTACTTAATGAACAATGAGAAATTAGAGATATGAATGATCCTTGGTTACATAGACAGCTGCACAAAGCCTAGAAGAGAATAGTGATCCATTGATTCGCCATAAACAGATTACGCGAGCCCAGATGCATAATTATTTATAGTAGACTAATGCAACGATCATTGTATCTAGCTGCGCGAACTAATTCAAACAATTAGCTACCAAGGTTTGGCTAACGGAGGCCATCGAACTCTTTCATTCTCGTTATTGCATCTCAATGTTATAAACGAGGGGGAAATAAGTCGTTGAAATATTGAGGAATAGCCGAGGAAATGAATGAAATAATGAAAAAAAATCAATTAGAACTAAAAAAAATAATGTGCCAGTCAAAGCAGCCTTCGACATTATTAACGATCTTCATGACCCAGAGTAGCCTCAATCGTAAAATTCGCCAGCCTTGAATTCCGTTTGACATCAACCGTCGATTCTCAGAGTTTGCAAAATTTTGTTGCTATAAGAAGCTTTTGTGTCTGCATTTCTGAAGTCGACATTGAATCGTTTAAACAATTGGATTTCGAAAGAAGCCTGAGAGGATAAATCCGTGAAATCATATTCATTCAATCCCGAAGAAGTTCAACATCAATGCATCCTTCAATTCTGGAAGATGTCTTCGGGCCCGTGAGCAACCATTCGGATGGTCGAAGGCTTAAATAAAATTGTGTATTTGGTTGATGTAAACGTGTCTGCCAGTCTGTATATCGAAGGCATCAATCCATTGTGACGATTTGTTACAAAGAATCTTCTTTCGATTGTTTCAGTTGGCTCAGAATCAGCCAGTGATATCGAAGGACACGATCTACCCTCGCGAAGCTTTGCCAAAGGTGTTCCAACCGCTGAAGGCAACGTCGAGCATGTATCGCCGAAGAAGATACAACAAAACATCTACGAAGATCCTGGTAATTATAAATATCTCATTCTAGATACACTCTCAGACATGATGAGACAGTGAATGATCTCGGTGCACTTTCTCATCATATTTAATACAGAATCATTGAATTAATGGACAAATCTTCTCTGCGTGACCTCGCCAATTTACTCAATGTATAACGAGACAATCAGAGATTGTTGAACTTCGAGACACAAAGAAAGCAAGAGAGTAACCGAGTGACCGAGTGCCTGCGATGCAATAAAGAGGCAAAATATTTCTTCATGATTAATTATGCACATATTGATCGTCGTTGTTGTAACGTATGCAAGCTCACTTGCTCTCTTTTTAATTATGACCAGTAACAATTTTAACCGGCGCTCTATGTCTGTCTGTCTTGCAGATCATTAGGCCAATTGAAATTAAATTGCGAACCTTATACATTTAAATTCATTAGGCAATTCTGGGACCTGTTTAACGTACGTTTGCAGTCGTTAAGTGCACCGCAGCACTCGTCGACGCGGTTCTCGGAGCTATGCAGTTAATAATTATTATTCTATTCACGGGTCGCAGATCGTCTGCTCTCGCCCTTCTGCCCACAGTCAAGTCTTGCGACGCCAGACACGAAACGTCCCTCATCAACTCGTCGACTCACCCATTCACAGTCTAAAAAAAACTATCTATGTATGTACGTGCCACTTTTTCATCGGTTGCAATTTTCGTTCCCACTGTTCCCACACAGCGTTTGAATTTCCCGGTCGCCTGTGACGTCACACAGCACAGTTCTACCGTCTGGCGGCGCTGCGGACGACCATGGCGAACGGAATAACACGACGGCCGAGGTGCTTTGTGACGTCACGTGGCGTTTGAAAATTGATGTTTACAGTCACCTTTAAGGTTCAATGTGAGGAAATTTTCCTATTGTTACTCTTATTTTCAGCAGACGTCGCCACAGCGAACAGAATTCACACCGGTCACTTCAGACACTCAAGTGCCGCGATATGGGACCCACATCCTCAGTACGAATTCAAAGCTTTTGGCAAGGACTTCCATCTCTTATTGTCACAAGACTCGAGTTTCGTCTCGCCTGACGTCAAAGTGAGTAAAAATGATCAATGAGATCGCCATGTTGGCTCGACCTAACGCGAATAAATCCTGTTCAGAACATTTTGGCTACTGTCTCGACTTGGCGAATGCTAAATATGATTAATCCTCAGGTGACACACATCGGTGGAAACTCATCAAGACGAGAACACCCTGGACATCAATTGAGTTGTTTCTACACTGGAACCATCAAGGACGATCCGAAATCCGTTGTGTCCGTCAGTCTCTGTCACGGAATGGTGAGTGAAAATATTTTCTTGGTGATGATGATGGTCTCGATCATGTATCATCTGCAGGAAATGAATTCGATACTTGCACGTCAAGTCCTTCTTTGTGGAATCGAGTCCGAATGACAATGATAAATCAATCGCTTGTCTCTTCATACAATCGAGCCGATAATTTCCTCCAACCAATTTTTTCCGTTTTTAATTGTCCGATCGTACGAGGCTCGTTGCGAACGTATGAGGCTAACAAAAAACATGTGGGAGGTCATTCTGGAAGGTTATGAGTATGGAACTCGGTATCGAGCACAAAGTATTTCTTTGTGCTTACGTTAGACTCCCGGAGTGTTGATTTGCCAGCGAGACTTTGATTGCCACCATGAATAAATTTGTAGAATTAAGTCCGTCGCAAAAACAAATTTTCTTTATCTGACATTGCGATATTAAAACACTGCCAAATTCACGGTCTCTTTTTTACTCGTTGATTGACAGAAAGATTGACGTTTCTTGAATCTAATTTTTTGCTTTCACGTCAATGCTGACTCATATCACAACGATGCAATTACCGCGTGTAATACATGAGCATCGGAGAACGCAGTCATATTAGACACAAGGGTAGAGACACATTCCGCTGGTGTAGAACTTGGATTGTGACAGTTAACATACTGGATGCACGCATGTACTCTACATGATGACAGGATTGCGTAAACTGTTGTGACTCGAGTCAGCGTAAAAATCGTTCTAACGCTGACAAAACTGTTCGCGAAATATCAACGTCGATCACTCATGATCATCTATACACATAGCATCGTCTATAATTAGGCGTATTCCTGTGTGTCGAAAGACTCAAATTTCCATTTTGTATACACTTAACGATAGAAGATTTTCGTTTACGAAATAACTCCTTGCTAAAGACCGGAAGCTGAGGACATATGCATGAAACGACTCACAAAAGTCGTCGACGACAAAGAAAGGCCGGAAGACCGGTTCTCCGACCTCTCTGCTCCTGGGGTAGACGCGAATCGTGCGCGCGCAGGTCGTCGCGGAGTGGGGGCACTCGTTGAGGACAAGATTCGCGGAAAATTCTCCTAGAACGGGAGCATGTTCTATTTCCTATGTTGTTTCTCGTCGATCTCAAGCCAGAGTCGCAGACGTTAATGCATGGAGATCTCGACGCGGCGCCACAGTTCGTGGGTTGTTACTTGCATGACAATTGGAGCCATATAGGTATAATGGGTTTGGTCAGGCTGCGAGGCATACGAATCGTCATATAATTATAGGAGAGCGCGTAGGAAGTCGTTGAGAGAAAGACGAAAAAGTTATAGACAATGCGAGAAAGTGAGAAAAAGATAATTACCAAGAGGGCGTTTCTCGCAAGACATGTGTGCATAATGTTGTCGAATGTTCAGCAAGATGTACTGTTATGTTGGGGTCGAGTGGTCATAAACCCTGAAGTTTTCCAGTAGAAATTATCACGCCGGTCTCGTAAAAGTCTGCGGGAGTTTCAGCAGCTGGCCTGAAGGAAGGAGGTCATAATGGCATAGTGAAAAATGTTTACGTAGGAATTGATAAAACGTAAACAGGCGGGGTGACCGAGTAAATCGATACAAGGCTGTCCTGTTTAAAATCTATGAACCACTTTGGCCAGACTCCAGAGATCTGAGGCCGCGAGCGTTGCAATTAGACCGACGAATGACACACTGAGCGATTAGCTTGCTTCACTGTCTTCCAGTAATTAACCAGCCGGTGATAGTCATCGGGGATAACGTCGCCCTGAACCCTTCGAGAAGTAGCAAGCTGGAAACTCTATTCGATTACATTTCATGTTCCTGTTTAATTTGGTAGAGTCGTTAAAACGAATGTATAATGACTGCTGTAAATTTACACCAAAGATAAATAATATTTAATTATACAATAAACAGTCGTGCTGATTGGAAGTTCGCGATATACGGCACTTAAGCTAGACCAGAAATTCCCAGCACGTAAAAGTACGTGAATCATCTTTTTAATCGTAAAAAACTTAAATATAGATATTTTTCACTTTGCGTTTAACGGTAATTCTGATATTTCTGATATCGAACACAAAAATTGACTTTTTCAAAAATCAGTTGTCGTAAGGTTTCAGCCACAGGGTTGATCCGATTATGTCTCACGACGTCTCATTTTCTTCGGAGAGCAATCCTTCATCGTCTGAACGAGGGAAATTGAACAAAAAAATTTTTGCACCAAGTTATCAGCAAAAGAGTGACTAGATTGTCGCTAAATTTTCTATAACTGACCATAACTTATCACAGGATCTTTTTCTCTCAGCTTTCCTCATTCATATGATGAAGAATTGCTCTCCGAAGAAAATGAGACGTCGAAAGACATAATCGGATCAACCGTGTGTCTGGAACCTTGCGACGAGTGATTTTTTTCTTTTGGATAAGAAACTTTGGACAAGATATTATTAATTTTTTTACTATTTAGAATTCGTTGAATCACGCAGTGAGAAAAAATATATCGGCGGCAAGTTCACTGCCTCGTCTTCAGACACGCGTTCCAAAAATAGTTTAATTTCAAGGTCCAGAATTCATTACAGTCAATCGACAAGACGCACGCGCCGAGGGTCGCTGTGAAAGAGGTGACACTCATTTCTACGGACATTTTTTTTTGTTCTCGATTTTTTATACCCTGAGTTTTTAATTTTGGGCTATTGGCTTGTAGTGAGGCGGACCAACTTCATAGAAAAGTTACACAACCTACACGGTCCATACGTCGATGATATTTTTAAAAGAAACGCGTTCGTTCGTATCGGCCGAGTCACGAGATACAGAAGAGAGAACATTAGCCTCTTCTCTGAGCTAGGAATAGATCCGATCGAAGCAAACTGCCAAAATGAAACCGGAAACTCGTCTGGGGCCACATGGGCCCTCGAAGAAAGAGGATCCGCGGTTTTTATCAATCAAAATTTGACTTTGAGACGGTCGGAGTTCAAACTGCAGTCAATTCTGAGAAGTTGATTGAATCAACTGCTTTTATGCCTTTGTTTTGGGAAGCTGACTTCACACAAGACGTGAACAATGATCGCTTTGTTTGTTCGAAGCGGATAACAGTTGCAACGACGTCTTCAAAGTTTTCCTTAGTCATTATTAGCGATGTGATTGGATTTAGTGGGTAAAAATTTGCCCGAATTTAAGTCTCGAGTTCTTTTGGGATTCATACGTTTTTATCGTTGAAGAGTGAACCCTGAATAATAATAGAATAAAACAGATGAAATCACTAGAGTGGGCGTAACAGATCCACAACTAATTTTAGACCACTTTAGATGACCCAATTTTTTTAGCTACTAACGGTCATGGTCAAGAGACCTTCCGCCTCGATAAACGCGGGCGAGATACGCGACTAATTAGCGTTGTCCCGGATTCGAAGGGGTCGAAGTTAGAAAAAAGAAATGGTAACAAACTGATGATAAGAACTAATTCCGACGAAGCTGCTGTACGTGAATGAGGGGTTCACTAATATTCACTAATTCAGGTTCTTAATAAGTATTTTAACAAAATTTCGTGTCTCTTTTAACAAGGAGTCGCTTTCATACTCTTATCCCGAATTTCGCTAATAAGCGGCTTCTTTAATCTCCTTTAACTCATTTCGAGAATTGTCAGAATTAATTAGAAAATCTCTTGTAAGGATCGAGGATATCGCGATGGCCAAATTATACTCGGCTCGAAGAAACAAACCGACTTATGTCAACGCTAATTATTGAGATTGGCGAGGTCCGTGTGTCCGTGTTGAATCATTTGTGCAAACTCGAAGTACATGCAACGATAAAAAAGAAACAGCTCCAGCTCCAGACAATGACGGATCAATTTAAGACTCCGATGCACATCGAGTTTTTGCCAACTCTATGCTTTTCGAATAAACAGAAACTGCACATGGTGGTCGAATTTAACATTCGCGCTTTTCTCCGTTTATGTGGGTCAATTATCCTTACGTTCTTTATGTGATCAACGACCGCTAACACATACTCGATTTCTTTTTATGCAATACGTTTTTATGAACGTGCAAATAATGGCATAAGGTCGTAACCGCCAAAAACGCGATTTTGGTGGCAGAAGGTCGTATAATTTTTTTTTCCTTCACGCCATTCGCTCTAAAAATGGTCAAAACGTGTGGATCAGTTGAAATTACGAGATCGAAGAGTGTAAATGCAAAAGGTCGTATGTTGGGCGGATACGTCGTTCTTTCATTACAATTTTTAAGGGAATTTAAAAAAAAAAAAACGTAAAGGCAGAACGTCGTAGGCGGCAATTTAAGAATTTCGCTTCTCCCGAACCAAAAAGTCATAAAAACACCTGAAACGTGAAGATAAATTGACAAAACGAACGTTTCGAAAAATTCGATGAAAAATATTCGTAGTTAAAAGCAGAAGGTCGTATGCGACAATTTTTTAAAAAATTTTGGTGGTTACGACCTTCTGCTTTCAATTGACCCGATATTGAATTTCAACGTTTATGAACGAATCTTCGGATTCATATCCCAAATACAATTTAAAAAATATGTATACGACCTTTTGCCGTTACGAACAGCAAAAGTCGTACAATGTCGCTTACGTCCTTATTTCATTAGACACGCGATGTTCTTGTTACAAGTACTTAAAAAAAGACCACTCTCGATGTTTATAGACGTAGTATCTTTATCGGAGTGGGTCAGTCGTTGTTTTATTCGCAGAACATACGGTTCTATATGTAAATAGCTTGATAAATTGTTGAAATGCAAAGAAACTAATGTTACCGTGTTGATTTATGCCTCCTATCAACGGCGGCTCCTCGGTTTGAATAATTTCCGTTCACTTTTGCTTTTAACTTCCTTCTAAAATTCGATCAATTTTTTTTCTATACCAAAATGGACGATACGAATCCCAACGTTTCACTCGACAACGGCGATGGAAGTACACATCTTAGCTCTTCTCTCTTCGTGGGGTCAGAAATGATGGATTTGAATTATGTGGATGAAATTTCTAATGCGAACCCCTTCGAATACGCCCTGGCTGAAACATAAGCCAGAACTTGGTACACAAGTATATGTATTTATTCGCACGCGCCGTCGACTAATCTGACGAAGGTCGCCCTCCAATTCACGATACCAAGTTGTAATTTGCGTCGAATCAAATTGCGAAAGAGGCTATCGTTCATGCGGGACGAAAAAAACGAATTTCATACTTTTCAAAATTAATTCCACCTATTTTTGTTGCCCCGAGGAGTGAGGAGAATGTGGTTTCCGAACGTTCCTAATACCGCTGAGAGATTTAGAATTCAAATCACGAATCTCCACGCAGCATTGGTGAGAATGATGAAAGGAATGCCTCGGTTCAATTGCCTCACGCATATACACGCTCGGGATAAATTTGGAATAAATGATAAATATTTAACTTCTCGTGTTTAGCCTGCAGCTTAGCTTTCGTTCACTTCACTTTTACTTTCTGGTGAACAACGTTTCTCTTCCGAATCAGACCTCAAAGCTCCACGTTTGATTCCACCACACGATGTGACCCTAAAGGCAAAGAATCCTGGGTAGATATCAGACAAAAATGAACGGTGCGTCCTGAATTGCAACACAAACGAAGAGATATTGAAAAGTCGTTAGTCCTATAGCCTCCGATTTACAGGCTTCAGCATATTTCGTAAACATTGATAAGTTGCCTCATTCATCCTACGATGCGGATTAAGAACGATCGTAAGGATTTTTCCATTTTCTTGTTAACCGTAAGTCATGCAGGATATTGCGATTGCAATACCGTACAGTAATTTACCCTAATTACCCCCATCAACTGGCTAACGTAATGACGGAAGGTTAACGTTCAAAGTTTGATGAGAAAAAAATTTGCAAAGCAATTGGCTTTCTGGGTTGCATGAAAATCTTGAAGAAACAGATTGCAGATGGCTGTGTGTATCACAGAGCCAAATACTAAACGTTGTAGACTGTAGAGTATCAATTAACGCGTCCATTGACACCAGATATGTGCATGTCTAATTATTCATAGTTCGACATCGAACAATGACGACGATTCGATCATCGTTACGGCGCTTATTTGATTCGAAATTCTGTTACTGATCATGCATTCAATATGCCAAATGTTCTCCACAAACTTTTGACGCACTGGCTTGAAGAAGAGAACCACAGACGAGCATGAAAAGAACTGATTCTGCAACTATATTGATTTCCATGTGCTTCAGTTGACCCCAAGGTTGTTGATATCGATGAATCTCATCGTGCAACCTCAGAGAATGACCCGAAAGGTGAATGCACTCGAAGTTAGAAACGGTTCACAGAAAAGAACCGTGTGCCTATATTGAGGGATCGAATCAGCTCTTCAAGATCTGGAAAACTTCCAAATGTTGGCCCAACTTGACCGGAAGACCTGGTGCTACAATTTAGGTGGGGTTCAACCCTCGGGAAGCCTTCGTTGAAGGATATCGTTGATGCGATCTACCATAAGTGTGTGGTTTATAGTTTAAAGCGATAAATAATAATTGTGGAGATGCGTTAACCTCGTGTCAGCTGAGTTCGCGTTCCTAATGCAAATATTCATAAGTCGCCCACTACCTATAGAAGCGTCATCTTCGTCAGACACGTGGCTTCCAACGTGTAACGTAGAACGCATATGAAACGAGCACGTATCGTTATGAGTGTGCATTACGTAACGTTCCTTAGTGGTATAGCGTCAGATGACATCTTGGTTATAATTCTTCTAAGCAGGCTTTAAGTATCTCTACATATAGGATCCACATTACTATATATATACAATATTTAATTTACGCACATAAAGCGGGTTCTGCATAAACGAGCGAAGAAGACACGGCAGACGGCGACAATTGTCAGCGATAAAAAGTCTCTTTACTGAAGAGAAGATAGTTTATCACCGATAACATGCATCCATTGATCGAGAGCGAAAGACTTTTACATACGAAATTGGGATCTTTGATTACAGAGAATCGAACAAGTGAACAATCATGCTTCCAACAATCATTATTTCTACACATTGAAGTTCAAATTTATCGAGGGATTACATCTGCCCTAAAAAAAGGGGGTACATAAGACTTCAACAATTTCGAAGATCTCAACCAAAAAGGATTCTCGTCGGCAAATTGAGTACTTTATGATAAGATAAAAATCGGAAAAAAATCAACCGTGATAAAGATGATAAGAGTATTCATTTTGAATAATAATAATGCCCGAAAGTTATCAATAAATTGTTTAAACAAAACATTGTTCAACAAATTCTCTGGTAACGTTATTTTTTTTTCATCACCAATAAGTGCCCTACTTTTTCTGAACACACATGCATTTTTTAAGAATTTTGTCACTATTTTGAAATTTCCGTTTTCGAAAATTTGTAAAGGCTGTACTTACGAAACTATTTGTTCCACGCTCCGGAAACTTCGGAATTGTAATCTACGTCGTTTTCACAAAAACATATTCAAAATTCAGATTTTTTTTCCGTTTTTCAAAATTAGGAAATTTTCGAAAACGGAAATTTCAAAATAGTGACAAAATTCTTAAAAAATTCATGTGTATTCATAAAAATTAGGGCATTCATTTGAGATGAAAAGAAAATAACGTTACCAGAAAATTATTTAAACAATGTTTTGTTCAAACAATTTATTGATAACTTTTGGGCATTATTATTATTCAAAGTTAATACTTTGATCGTGTTGATTTTGGTTGATTTTTTCCGATTTTTATCTTATCTCAAAGTATCTAATGTTGTTGACGAGAATCACTTTTGGTTGAGATTGTACGGCTAATACATCCTTAAAAATGTTTTACAGGACTAATTCGTAGGATTCATGCATAATGGGGGGGCTTCGAGAAACTTCATGGTATTTCAGGAACGTCTAAGGGTTCCAAAGACTTAAAAAACGTCAAATAATTTTGTGAGACTTATAAGGTTTCACAGGACATCAGGAATTTGGGAATTTCAAAACATTTTGAAGACTTCGAGAAAGATAGACGTTCGTTTTACTTTTCTCAATCATATTTGGGATCGATATTGAAAACTTTTGATTTCCTTTCATCAAATTTGATGATTCTGAATGTCACAATTTTTTTTTTTTTCTTGTGAGTCGTTTTAACATTAGTGTGAATAGTCGTTGCCCCAGTTACTGACGGAATGATTCAGTGTCGATTCCTCGAGATTCTACAGAAATTCACAAATTTTGCCAAGACTTCAAAGATTGTCGAAGGATTCGTACAAAACTTGGAATTGATCGGTGTATAGATTGGATTTCGCAGCATTATGAGATTCTATATCCTTGACTTCGAGAGCGTGTTTAAAAATATTTTGGCATCCTAAATGCGGATGTGGCGGATTTAAAAGATTCTCATATTCCGATGCAAGACACATATATTAACATACAATCATAGATGTGTCGCTGGTTGCGTCTTCGCGATCATTATCATTCAGATCATACATGCACGCTATATGGTCGGGTACGCGTAAGAATAAATTGCGTTAGTCGATCGTGGAGGTACTCCTCGCCTATCCCGAAGAGTGACGTCACTCTCGATACACATAGCGTATGTCTAATGGCATAAAGTCGTGAGCGCCAAAAACGTGATTTTGGTGGCAGAAGGTCGTATCATTTTTTTTTCCTTCACGCCATTCGCTCTAAAATGGTGAAAACGTATGGATCAATTGAAATTACGAGATCGAAAAGTGTAAGTGCAAAAGATCGTATGTTGGGCGGATACGTCGTTCTTTCATTACAATTTTCAAGGGAATTTAGAAAAAAAACGTAAAGGCAGAACGTCGTAGGCGGCGATTTAAGAATTTCTCTTCTCCTGAATCAAAAAGTCATAAAAACACCTGAAACGTGAAGATAAATTGAAAAAACGAACGTTTCGAAAAATTCGATGAAAAATATTCGTAGTTAAAAGCAGAAGGTCGTATGCGACAATTTTTTAAAGAAATTTTGGTGGTTACGACCTTCTGCTTTCAATTGACCCGATATTGAATTCCAACGTTTATGAACGAATCTTCGGATTCTTATCCCAAATACAATTTCAAAAATATATATACGACCTTTTGCCGTCACGAACAGTAAAAAGTCGAATAATATCGGTTACGTCCTTATTTCATTAGACACGCGAAACGTACTCCACTTGGTGCAAATAAAAGTAACACTCCGCAACTGCCGCCTAGATCAACAATGACGTAGTCTAATTAACCGCGTCTCTTGTTCTATGTGTAACACCATGATTTACGGAGGCCAAGACCGAACCCCGCGGCCCGGAGGCGACACTAAACTCTTCCTAGACATTAATTGCCCCCCTTGATTACGCCGGAGCGCGTAAGCACCAACACCGAACAATTTTAATCTGCGATCGTGAACGTACATGTGTCAAACATTCGAAGGGAAATAAAAAAAAAAATATCGGTGTGTACCCTAAATCTGTCAATACGATCGTTAAGTCATGCCAGGAGTAGAGGAATACGGGTGGCGCGTTAAACAAGACTGATCATCAGACTGAAACGCTCGCGCCTTGACTCAGATCGGAAGGGTCAGTTCGGATTATTATTTTACACATTTTTATGCATGCAGAGAGTATCGCATGTGTTTGTACGCGAAGCGGTTTCGGAACCTTCGGCCATGGCCTATGACGCTTAACGCATGGATATATTATGGACGTGAGGAGGTGCTACATGCCTACATGGCTTTGTAGCACGTAGTTTTAACGATAAATGTACCTCCAGTCGTGTCGGAAGACGTAAATTATTATTCTAGGCGATTATTACGTGCCTAGATCGATTTATTCCGTGGAAACAATCGAGCCTGAACAAGACTACTCGAATTTGAATGAACAAATTACATGAACAGTTTCTATAAACCTGTAAAATTATACGTTAAAAATGGTGGGATTTATGTCATTCCTCAAATTAAATCTGTGAAATTATGTCTGACCATTACCGTACCTCTTTTGCCTGACAATTAGAGAATCGTTATGCGTACGCCTTTAGGCTTTAGACTTGACGCTGAAATGAAATCAAGATAGAAGTCTGACCGGTGAATATCTTTCTACTTGCTCAACGGCTGACTGTTTACTTGCAGTTAATACTAATATTCTCCGGACCTTTTGAGTTTTGAGAGACTCCGCTGTATCACTGAGAAAAGAGTTTCGTTGTTGTTAACAAAGTTTGTTCACAGTTAACGAATCGTATATTTGTATATGAGCAAATGTACATTTATTCATAGCTAAGGAATCATAAATTTCCTTAAAATTCGCGTCCAGTTATATCAGACGATCAAACACGATAATGAAATGAGGATTTCTTAATAGTTAAGAAATCTTGTATTTCTCTTCAAACCGCACCTGTTGTTTCAGCAGAACGATCATGAAGTTCAACTATTAATAGTTAATAAATTGTGCTTTTCTATCAGTGCAGTTACCCACGAATGATGATCTTTTTTTAGACCAATCAGGTATTAACTAAGAAGTCATGTCCCAATTTTTTTTTCAACGTGATAAGTGACTGTTGGAATAATGTCTTCACTATTTCCACCAAAAAAGATAGTGCATGCCTAAAATATGCTGCCCAAACAATGCCCAAGAACGGGTCCGCCCCGAGCTTAGAATGATGCGCCTCGCGTCGGTCAATGTATTATGACTGGCGCGCTTTTACTCGCGAGAGTGTAGCTAGAGTATTCAGCGCCGCTCTTACCTCTGGCGGCAAGCGTACAGACTACTACGCACGAATTACATCAAATCTCGAACCCTCATGTAAGGTTTGTTAAATGTTAATAAATCTGTATATTTGAGGAGACATGGTGTCATGATTTTTGTCTCAACCGAATGCTTTATTTCTTGCGAATACTACGGAATTTGCACAGTGGTTGAAACATCATGTATGTTTACTTCATGTTAAGATATTCTTTAACAGCTATCGAAATTCGCGAAATTTACAAATAAATGCTTTCATTTGGTATAAAGAAACTCTTTTCTCAGTGTATCTACTATATTTATTCGTATAGTTTCTCACCGTCTGGAGGCTGACTCATCGTTTAGTATTCTTACTGTTCTGATACAATAAACTTTGCCGAGTTTTCTGGGCTGTTATGAAATTGTAGAAGAACTTCAGAGATTCCAGTCTTTGAGAAACTGTCAACTTTCTTCTCCTTGTATCCTCAATTGATCCGATCGGAATTTGAGCTTTATTCTGAAAATATAACATCGATGAGTATTTCAGTTTCCATTAATTTTATCTTCAAAGTGAAACTAAGGATCTTCAGTCTTGCATAAATGTCAGTCTTCGGTGGTTGGAAAAATGTCTTCTGATCGACAACGTAGATCATAGACTTTTGGTAATCTCAAGGCTGTCAAATTTGTGAATTTATTTGATAAATGCAGGCTAGCTACGTACGAAAGGCGAGCGCGTCTGGCGACGCCTCGCAAATTTAGCTGGTCAAATTAAGCGTTCAACGCTCTCATAATGAATATAAAAATAACTCTCTAGTCTCTCCTCAACGTCCAGGAGTCAAGGGTTTATGATACATCGAGTCAATATCAAGTTCGATCAGAAGACGCGAGTCGTTTAATACTCGAAGGGAAGGAGGCACTAAAATTGATCAATTTCTATGCGGAAAGCTCGGGCAAATTCAATTTGACCAATTACAGAGCCATTACACAGTTGAAATTGACTCGACGATCCTCTGCCTCCAAGCGTTTCATGGGCTCCAAAAATCTACGTAGGAACTTAAAGGTTGTAAAATTTGAAACAGCAATGACAAAAACGTCCGTTATTCTCGAGATAACTTCTCGACAAGTTATTTTATGTGGACAGTTTTATCACCGATATATACTTTCAATTTATTATGAACTGATGCAGATGGTATTCAGAAAGCGAGAAATTACATCTGATTATGCGCAAGAGGTTACAGAGTGGATAAATAATTATTAGAAAATTATCTTATCGATCTGGACATGGATCTGATCGTTCTCCAGCTGTAAACAGACGCTTGGGAGGCTGCGGCAACGACTCGATAGAAAAAACACATTGAATTTTGGTGCTGATAAGATAAAATGGTCACAAATCCTTACGTACGGCCATTTTTATTTATTTTTTTTTCATTTCTAGTCCCAAACGAAACCCTAAAGTGAAGAAACGAACGGCAGTTAATGTTTTATTACACCACCCATAACCCGGGAGCAGACTTGTAAATCATTTATCACGGTATTGTTGCACCCCGATTGTTGCCCCCGTAATTTTAACTGCACCCTGCAGCTCAACGGGCCTTTTTTATCTTTCCTGGCGTTTACGATCGCTATGAAAAACGTTCTTTTTTTCACCGTTTTAATGTCGCCACCTACTTCCTCCGCTGCGGTGGAGCGTTAAAGTTCGACCGACGAAACCCTGTTGAAGAATAGTTTTATATAAAATTAGACACGCGGGTGATTGATTTTTGTATTTTAGAGAATATCTTCGATTCTCGAGGTTTATTTCACCTCAATTCTAAAAAGCGTCAGGACTCACACCGAGACTCGGGTCGTTTGCATACTGCACTGAGACGGCCGTGAACCGTCAAACTTTTATGGTCCCTAAATATTCGTGGGACCGGGTCGCAGCCCATGCCGATAGTAACGCAAAGAAACAAACTCATAGTACGAACAATTAGGGAGATCCGAAGCCCTTGATGGTTAATTTTGACGAATCACCGGATCGTATATCAAGTTTAATGTTGATCGATTATCGAATTACTCGCCCCACGATCTCGACGATATTTTTACAGCCGTTATTACGAGTTTAATAAACGCGTTGATGAACAAGAATGAAATTGAGTATGCACATGAAACTGCGAGAATTGACGCCAATCAACTAAGCGTTAAGTACGACGTAAAAGGGGTAACAACCTTAAGCTTGATCGAGCTAAGATATATGGGATTTTATTAGCCAAATATGAATTAATGACCGGGCTAATGATGCAGCAACAGCTACACATAAAGCGTGATGAATGACCCAGCCATTGTATGCGACTAGACATGTGATCGTTACTGGATCGACGATGCCGAAGGTTCATGGCCTAGTCGGGATATAGTGTTCACGAAATTGAACCCAGTGGTCTCATTGTCCGTCAATTTAGGTTCATACCCTGCATTTTTAGCTGCTGCAGACAATGGAATGTAAAGTGCATCGTGTATAAAGATGCGGTACACATGTGTGTGGAACACGACGATTCCATTGTTCAAACTTTTCGGTTCTCATTTATGTACCCACCCAGCCGTGGTACTATTGTCAGCCTCGTATCTTCATTTTGTTACCAGCATCCGGACCTTTTTATAACGTAATCCGAGTGGTAGTGCTCTGTCATTGTCGGACTGCCCGTAAAGGCTAGAACCCGCAAGCTAAAACTAATTCGCGAATCATGGCTAAGATACCACATGGGTTTGCTAAAACTGACCCGGCAGAGCCGCACGCTCGGAATTAGAAGAGTAAAAATATCTAGAGTGCGATATATAGGCCAGTTGACCCACATGGACGACCGAACGGAGCAAGCTAATGGACACGTAATTTCGTAAATCTTTTCTTGAATGGAACGAAATTCTCGTCATCACGGCTTGTGAGGAATGATGATTCTGGGCTCCAGATCGGGTATAGAGTTGTTCTTCAACTTCGTGAGGTCGCAGACGCCCCTGGTGCGGCATGACGTGTCGTCAAATTTTCAGAAGAAGTCATTAAAAGTGAAACGTCAAGGGTTGACCGCTATTCAGTCAAGTTGAATGCAGTTCTTTGTCAGACGTGGAACACTATATTATACTCGAATATTTGAATACAAGTATAAAAAGATTACTGTGGGAATTAAGCTCCGCCATGGTCAAGGGCTCTTTCACTCCGAGCGAAGACAGACTGATCGCTCGGAGCCGCAGTCCAACCAGTCTTGGTTAGTGGCCTGAGATTCGAGTTCTTTTAGGAAAATTGTTCTCAACGTCAGTGGCACGTGACCTGTGGATTTTTTTTTCCTCCATTAACTAAAGTTCTAGCTTGGCTCTAGTTAATCGTGCATACATATTTAGGTCAAATTTATTCTTGTCTTTAATTTTCTGCTAGCATAAGACTTTGCCTTGAATCTTAGTCATGTTCGTAACTATATAGTCACGTTTGCTTATTATACGAAAGCACAATTTTTTTCTTCTGTCTTTAATATTCTAATTATTCTGTTCGTTATCTAGTACATATATGTATCGGAGATGATTGTCGAACTTGTGCCTTATGCCGACAGTGCTCATTTATTCTATGTAAACTATGAGCAAGCTTCCTGGTTTAGAAATCAATGTGTATTCAAACGAGCCATCTGGCCAGTAAGACGATTCCTGTGATCATTTCGAATACACACATAACTTTACTGATTGCTGACTCAATACCGAAGGTCAATAGTATTTACCCGAACCGTCGTCACTTTTCTAGGATTAGTTCTAATTTCGGCATTACTTCCATTGCCGGTTACGTAACGTAAAATTATTCAATGATATAGCGGAAAATTTAGCCATAGTTTAAAAATCGCTTGTCAAGACGTCGAATTGAACGCTTCAGGCTGACGTATGTTGTGAGCTTTCGCAAGCGTGAAAAAGTACCGAGGGGTGGGCAAAGCCTCAAGTAAACTCTTTGTATCGTTTATAAAGAGTGCAACCACGTTGCTTCCCCCACGAGAATGCAAATAAACGCTCGACGTCTCAATTACTGACTCTCACTGGCGCAAACAACTTAACGAGAGCTTCGTTTGTGAGCGAAATAATACATATGTCCGCATATTTATACACTTCTGCACTTCACAAACGGTTCCGAAAGACTAGACTTTTTATTAACCATGGAGAAGCACACAATTAGTCAAACTGATGATCATTTATTGAAAAATAATATTCGTTGATTTTTTCAAGCTGATTTTCTGGAGCAAAAACTTTACCGAGAATTCAACGATCGTGTTCAGTTACAAAAATAGACGCACCGCTGAATCCCTTCTGTCAATTACCAAGCATTTGATTTATACTCGGTAAATAAAAGCTCCCGAAAGTTTCTGAGGGACGAATTCCTTATTGCATGGAACAATAGTGATTCTTATCTTACCCTTCTTCTGATACCGTATTTTTTGAAAATCATTCCCACTATCGAGATATTCAGAATCTACAGAAAATTCTGAACAAAAAATGTGATTAGTATTTTTTCTCTCCGAGGCATAGTTTTTGAGCAAAGTGATAAAGAAGTTGACCAATCCCGCGTCGTCCTCTCTCCCCACTCTGCGATGGACCAAAAGCCCGGCTCCGCCCACTGGGGGAGAATAACGCTGAGCTATTGGTCAACTCTTTCGTCGTTTATCTCCGGAACTAGGCTTCGGAGAGAAAAAATTTCAAATTATTTTTTGTTCAGTGATGAACAAAGAATCTGAATTTGTCGTTTCTTCTCTCCTCTTTTTTGTGCATACAGTGGAACACGGATATTATGGTTGCCAGCAGCAAAATTCGGTTTCTCTTTGTCCTCTCAAAAGTTGGCAGACTTCCGAGGCGCATCTGGATGATATTTACGATAACTTATAGCTATGATTAGGGCGAAGAAAATAGAGGCAACGTGTTTGATGGTCTGCGTGTATATCTAAACCTGATGTAGATACCTAGCGGAATATATGTACATGATCGATTAATCATGACAAATTGTTAAAATTGATAATACGTGTACGTGTGTAGTTTCCGGCACGGTGATTCAAACGCGGATGTTTGATTGCGATTCGCAATTGACTATAATTAACTGCGATGAATAAATATTAGAAAAATGAAGAAAATCGATGTGCCGCATGCGTCTAATCGCGTAAGTCTGAGTCTAACGATAAGTCGGCGAAGGTGTAAATAATTGCAATAAATTACGGATGTATGAGAAGAATCTTTGAGTAGTTTGCTAAGATATACGACAGCCGTAAAACCAGCTTTCAAACTGTATTCTGAGGTTTTATCAGCCGAGCTTAGTTCCTTGGAACTTCAAAGCTGCTATAAAGGGACCATTATTATTGAACTTATCGGCAATCGGGCTCGTATAATTTAATTATTCAAACCGCCACGTGTTGTTAGGCGCGACCAGCATCGTCTGCTCCCCCTTGTTTTACCATATCGTAATCGAATTTCTATGTAATGTCAATAAATTCATCGGATAATCATCCTCCAGATGTGGATACGGCGATCCTTCTTTATAAACACATTCAAGACTTATTATATTCAATCAGATAACTCTCGATCTACGTAGATATATATCCTGCTTCAAATGTATGTAGAAATGCAAATCGGGGCGAAACTCTTGCTCTACAAACATGACTCCAAAAATCACTTGTCGTGAGGTTTCAGCCACAGGGTTGATCCGATTTTGTCTCTCGACGTCTCATCTTCTTTGGAGAGCAATCCTTCATCGTATGAACGAGGGAAATTGAGAAAAAAAAATGTTGTACCAAGTTATCAGCAAAATAGTGACTACATTGTCGCTAAATTTTCTATAACTGACCACAACTTATCACAGGATTTTTTTTCTCAGTTTCCCTCGTTCAGGTGATGAAAAATTGCTCTCCGAAGAAAATGAGACGTCGAGAGACGTAATGCCTGAAACCTTACGACAAGCAGCATCTGCTGTGGGGAAAAAAGTATCGAAAATCAGAAATAGAAATGTGTTATTCCATGTGAAATAATTTTCGGTTTACAGGGATAAACTCTGACGGACGATTATTGGTCTAGATCGTCGAAGAGGTTGATATAACAACCCGAAAGTCTATTCTTAACTAGCGAGTTCGTGATCTGAAAGAAAATAATCTATGAAATTAGCCGCTTTGCTTTGATACAATATCCATCCATCGAATCAGCTGCCCTGGGTTGGCTGCACGTGTCCGCATAAATTTCAAAGGTCAGAGATACAGACACAACAGCAATAAAACACTATTTCATAAATAGGTTCGCACCTATAGCAGCAGCATGACTACGATATGAATGATTACGAAATACCGAAAAACGGTGGGATTCGAGAAAATAAGATAAAAATGAAGGCCTCCTTTGCTGCTCTTTCCTCCAGCTGATGTCGAATACGAGATGATTAATCGCATCCAGGTGCTGTTACGAATGTCGGTGAAGTAATGTGGGACGTTTCGGGTTTTCTTTCAGAGAGGACACATCCGAACCTCGACAGGAAATTATTTGATCGAGCCGGTGGATCGACAGAAGCACGGACAAGACGCAGCGGACAAACCTGTCCTTCATGTGATATACCTCGCTTCTGCAACCCGCTCGAATTCCAACAGCGTCAATCTACCCGACGACAGGAGCGGAGACAACGATTGTGTCCTCATTGGTAAGTCGTCGTATACTTTTCGAAGACTGATTTTAACCCGACTCGATCGGGTTTATAAATATTTATCAACGTATAGCCGCGACCACCTTGATTCTATCCACCGATTCGCGTGCCTCTATCAAACTTTACATGAGGTATGTACGCCTCGATATCACGCAGAGTCTTGAAGATCAGTTTTTACTCTTGAAATTATCAAAAGTCGTAAGGTTTTGTTTTTGGCCAGAATTATATAAAAATGACAAGACCTGCAATTCGTGATGGAAAAAAAGGTAAATGTTACTAAAAATTCTTAAGGATGTATTGGCCGTACAATCTCAACCAAAAGTGATTCTCGTCGAAAATATTAGGTACTTCGGGATAGGATAAAAATCGGAAAAAAATCAACCACAATCGAGACGGTCAAAGTATTAACTTTGAATAATAATAATGCCCGAAAGTTATCAATAAATTGTTTAAACAAATCATTGTTTAACTAATTTTGTGGTAACGTTATTTTTTGTTCATCTCAAATGAACGCCTTCATTTTTCTGAATACGCATGAATTTTTTCAGAATATTTTCACTATTTTGAAATTTCCGTTTTCGAAAATTTCCAAATTTTGAAAAATGGAAAAAAAATCTGAATTTTGGATATGTTTTTGTGAAAACGATGTAGATCACAATTTCGAAGTTTCCGGAGCGTGGAACAAATAGTTTCGTAAATACAGCCTTTACAAATTTTCGAAAACGGAAATTTCAAAATAGTGACAAAATTCTTTAAAAATGCATCTGTGTTCAGCAAAATTAGGGCATTTATTTGAGATGAACAAAAAATAGCGTCACCAGAGAATTTGTTAAACAATGTTTTGTTTAAACAATTTATTGATAACTTTCGGGCATTATTATTATTCAATATGAATACTCTCATCATCTTTATCGTGGTTGATTTTTTTCCGATTTTTATCTTATCATAAAGTACTCAACTTGCCGACGAGAATCATTTTTGGTTGAGATTGTACATCCTTAACTAAATTTGTCACTTTTTGGGCTAATTTTTTTCAAATAGTTTTTAGGAAGTAGAGAATAAATGTTGCTCCTTTCATAGAGAAGAGAAACAGTTCTGTTTGGGTTCTGTTTCATTGTCAGATGCGCGTGTGCCGGAAGCACTAATCTCGGTTCTTCTTTTGTTGTTGCCTTTCAAGTACATCAAGTATCTTTTTTTTTTTGTTCATTTATATTTTGGCTCTCACTAATCTCTTGAACGGTCACCGCACGCGCCCACGCAGATTATACTCATTTAAAATATCGCTAGACCGTCTCCAGGTGTTTAGCCTCCGGCTAACGATTCTCCAGACCGCTTGGCGGCGTTGATACCCAAATTGCAGCAATCGCTCAACCGATCCCTGCATCCATAGGAGAAGTGAATTTTTCGCTTTTTACATTTTCAATGACTCGGTACACGCAAGATCTGTGGGTTTAATTGCGTGGGTGACACGCGTAAAATTTTTATTATTAGTGATTGGTGTATTTATTTTTTTTTTTTTTTCATTGACTCTAGCAGAGCCTTGAACCTACGCTACGGAGGCACTGTAACTAATAACGTATACGAGGAAGAAACGGCGGAGGTAAAAATCACCTGTGAGGTGTTAGCAATCTCTGATCTCTAACATATGCCCACGCATACCGTGGAGAATTTACCTACCACCCGTGTATGTCTTTGCCTATGGTATTGGTGCTTACGTGAGCACCAGAGTCGCAGGTGCCTAAACTCACGGATTACCGGGCTGCTGCTGATGTGAGACGACCTTCGACATATTTTGCAGACAAATCGATTTAACTTCGGATTGATTCCTCCAAGATTTCTTCAATCACATCTGAGCACGATACACTGTTAGAAACCAGCTTCTGTATTAAGTTTCATGAAAATGTGCGTGAAGCGATCAACATATACTCTTTGTACATTAAAAATCAACAGCAAATTTTGACTTTCGTGCTTTTGTTGACTGAAGTATGACCACCGTGTCCAATCAGCGGGTGGAACCGCGCCGTCCCAATTCTGGAACGCAGCATCTGTTGGTCCGTTGCGTTCGGGTCTTATCTTGTATCTCCGAGTCGGAGACTCGGCGTGAAGTTATTTACATATCGTTCGATCGATCACGCGATCGATCATGAGCCGTTTCAGGTTCGATCTCACTCTCGAGATCCTCCGCGAGTCTTCGGTTCAGACCGCGACCCACCCATTTCTTCGAAAAGAGTCCGAAAACCGCGCCACGCGGTCTGCAATCATCGCCTCTGCCTTTTTTTCTGCTTATTTTTTACGTACTTTTAACACTCTTGAACGCTTCTTCACTCAACGTTACCGATCTCGAATTACCTCACTCACAATTAGCCTCGGGTCGCTTCGGCTTCGGCTTTGGCCAGTGGAAGGACGGACATTTAGGCAAACAAATTACCCAGAATTTGTTTCACGATTATGAGAAGCAATTATTAAACGTCAGACGGAGATTTTAACTTTCGATTTTCTTTCAGTATCAGCGGATTAACTAATTTGTATTCATATAAAATAGTCAGCCAATCTGCGTTGGAAAAATCCGTGACTTTACACTTCGACCTCAGACGACTTAACTTGTCTTTTATTGAGACACGGTTGTTAATAGCACGAATGCACCACCACAGCTGTGTCGATCTATGTGCAAATCTTGTCTGATAGTCGATAATTGAATTCGGTCGAGGATTTGTAAGGTTTGAACTTTGAGTCGTAGAGTCGGTTGTCGATCGGCGATTGTCGACTGTGAATCTCACCAGTAACGACCGAATCCATTATTCAAAAGGCCATTACTCGGTTATTAATAATTACTAGCGGACAATTAGCTCCGCTAGCCGAGCCATTGACCCGAGGCTCGTGAGTATCGACTTGCATAATACCAAAGCGAGATTCTAGTCTCGGAATGACAGAGAGGAAACAATCATTGGCCAGGACTCGACTTCGGAGATAAAGAAGCGCTGTTATCAGCTCACCGGTGACATAAATATTAAAAAATTATATCCATGAGGAACGACCGATGCACCTGACCACCTGACTGGGTGGTCAACGACACAACAATTATTCATTCTATTTTATTACCTCTAGCACACAGCCGGAGAAAGGTGCAGTTAAACGGCGATGCCTCACGTCGTGAGTTGCATACAACGCACCGTTGGTACACATAGGTGAATAAATTTCACGGGACCTCTTCGTACATTGTAATCGAATAACGTTTTTACAGAATGTGAGATAATTGAAATGCCGATTGTAATCTTCGGTATGGGGGGGGGGGTCTGTACTTTATCAGACAATCTATGAATTTAGATATGAGAGTGAGATCGACCAATAATCGAGATGGTATCGAATATTTCTCCCGGGTATGAAAGACATCGGACGAACAAATGACTGTGGCATCGATCAAGTCCTGAGACAAGAACCATGGTCAGGCCTTACGGCTATACGGAGCCTAATGCCATACCGCTGTATCTACAAGTATAATAAAGAAAAATATCAACGTTGTACGGGTTTTGGGAGCGGCGAACAAGACCTTCCGTGCTAAAGTAGCATACCAGAGTTTCGATTAATTTTCATAATAAACACAGTCTGAATGTACCTAAGGTCATAGAGATAAACGAAATTGCACCGTCTTCAAAAATTGCGGCATCCGCCAGGCGTCGCTGCTGGGCAATTCCAACCAGCGCGATGCAGCACTGCGCAGAATCGCTCAGTAGCGACGCCTGGCGGCGAGTTTGTTCTACTGTCTCTAGTCTCTTCGTCCTCTTAAGGATATATTGGCCGTACAATCTCAACCAAAAGTGATTCTCGTCGACGATATTAGGTACTTCGGGATGAGATAAAAATCGGAAAAAAATCAACCACAATCGAGACGATCAAAGTATTAACTTTGAATAATAATAATGCCCAAAAGTTATCAATAAATTGTTTAAACAAAACATTGTTTAACTAATTTTCTGGTAACGTTACTTTTTTTTTCCTCTCAAATGAATGCCCTAATTTTTCTGAATACACATGAATTTTTTGAGAATATTGTCACCGTTTTTAAAAAATTTCCAAATTTTGAAAAATCTGAATTTTGGATATGTTTTTGTGAAAACGATGTAGATTACAGTTCCGAAGTTTCCGGAGCGTGGAACAAATAGTTTTGTAAATACAGCCTTTACAAATTTTCGAAAACGGAAATTTCAAATAGTGGCAAAATTCTTAAAAAAATGCATCTGTGTTCAGAAAAATTAGGGTATTTATTTGAGATGAAAAAAAAATAACGGTACCAGAGAATTTGTTAAACAATGTTTTGTTTAAACAATTTATCGATAACTTTCGGGCATTATTATTATTATTCGAAATGAATACTCTTATCATCTTTATCACGGTTGATTTTTTTCCGATTTTTATCTTATCATAAAGTACCTAATCTGCCGATTCAAATTCGACTTTAAACCTGGGTTTGAGTATTGAAATCCTCGTATTCATATAGTTTTCCGACTTTTCATCGTCGTAGAATCTTTACGATTGCAAATAGCCCCTCTCAATGTCCCGTACGAGGTCCGTCGCATAATTTCCAATCAAGGATTCTGAGGAGACTGCAATAAACGGCGAAGTTTCTTTCAAGTGGAAAACCGGTTGTACTACGTGCGTCTTCTAATCTTCAACACTCTTACAACTTTCAATCATCGCCTGGGGTTCACTGCGAACGCATGAGAGCGAGGAGATTATGTATATTTAACAAATATACCAACCAACCCTCGTATCGTCGCGAGGCTGCACTCGAGTCGGGTCGCTATAAATACTTATCATACATATTCTGCAATTGTTGCATCGGAGCCGCGTCCACTCGATCCAAAAATGAATCACGCCCTTGTGTTTGGGATAAACTCGAGTTCTCAATAATCTCTTGAATGGAACCTGGTCTCTGGTGTTGCGTCAGCCTCTGATTAGATCAGTTTAATCACAAACGTGATAGTAATTAATGAACGGGTGAATAGGTGAATGCAGGGAATTACAGACGGTAAACGGATTTTTACACAGGTTTGAATGAATAGGAAAGATAAACTCAATTTCTGTACACATAAATCCAACCAGAGGAAATAATCTTTCTCTCCCGTTTTTCAAATGTATTTTTTCCCCGTTTATCGAAAGGTGTTTTTCAATTAATTCTCTTCCCTCGTCTCGCTGGGATAACGAATGGACCGTCAATTAATTAAACAGATAGCCACGTAACCTCGGTATACCTTGGGAAAAAGGCAGAGGTGTATCAATGGAGGAGAAACTATTCTTGAATCTGGAATGAAGGTTTTTTTTCTTCGTTTCGGTACTGATAAAAGAAGGAATTGGAGACATAAAATGTAGAGGAAAAAAGATTTCGTGCCACGTAGGCATGATCGGGTCTCTCCGTAGCCCCAGGAACATGTAATACATGTTTCTCGCGGTATACGAAACGAGAGTTGGGGATTTAATGAGAGAGCCTGACGAGAAGAGTGGGCCTACCTAGAGGTGTGGCCTTTGTGATCATAATTTCAATGCTTCTTATGCATTCCTCGCGGGACGAATTTCAATACCAGATGCCGCGAGCCGCACAAATTGTGGGCTTCCAATTTTATACCAGCTCTATTGAGACATCGAGTACACGCATATTAAATATTCAATCAAGACTCGCAACCAGACGAGAATAATGAACGAACGTCTCCACGCTGTGAGAGAAGACCGAGATACCGAAACGGGGTAAAGTGGACGGTGGAATAAGATGACATTTCGTCACATAGTCGCGTTACGCCATCATCCCTAAACGGGCCGTAAAACAATGCATCTGCAATCACGAGGCACCGGGTAATTGCCATAATTAGAGACAGTTGTAGGTACACTACCGTCATCATGCTCATTCGAGTCTCGCAGATTGTCTGCCTACGTGCAATGCGGCTCAGACAATTTTCCACATTTTTTCCACATACTCCAAGAATCCAAAGTTCAGAGGGTTGATTCGATTATGTCTATCGACGTCTCGTTTTCTTTGGAGAGCAATTCTTCGTCACTTGAACGAGGGGAACTGAGAGGAAAAAAATCCTGTGATAAGTTGTGCTCAGTTATATATAATCATTTTTGGTTGAGATTGTACGGCCAGTACATCTTTAAATCGCTGTTTGTGGTTGAGGTGAAAAACACGATGCGCGATGAATTAAACATGAAAATATCATCGTGTAAGTCCACGTGCCTGCTAGAGGCATGCGACGTTAATAAATCCGTAGGTACTATGAGGGAGATTTCTCATTGTCTCAGATGTGGTAGATGCACGAAGAACGTAATCCGCCGTAAAGCTTGTTTAATTGCTGCAATGTCGTACGTTCTCCGTGCTCGCAGTGAGACTGATAAACGAGAGGAACGTACGTCTTCGCGGTTCGTCAAACAAAAAACGTAGCATACCTTCAATGAAAGACAACCATCTACAATCTCAGTTCACGGCTTAGACGAACGGCTCAATTATGTAACGTCACATATTTGATGATTGATTGGTCTTATCTTCCCGGATCTACTAGAATTTAATAACTGCCAATGAAAGTTCAGAATTGCATTTTTCCGGATCGATTCGTGAACGTTCTGGGCCAGCAGCACGGACATGAAAAACGTATTTTTGACACGAAATTCATGGAATGTGATTGAAACAACACTGAGAAAAGAGTGTTGTTGTTGTTAACAAAGTTCGTTAACAGTTAACGAATCGTATATTTGTATATGAGCAAATATACATTTAGTCATAGCTAAGGAATCATCAATTTCCTTAAAATTCGCGTCCAGTATATCAGACGATCAAACACGATAATGAAATGAGGATTTCTTAATATGTAGTTAAGAAATCTTGTATTTCTCTTCAAACCGCACGAGTTGTTTCAGCAGAACGATCATGAAGTTCAACTATTAATAGTTAATAAATTGTGCTTTTCTATCAGTGCAGTTACCCACGAATGATGATCTTTTTTTTTTTTAACCAATAGCTATAGGTTGTGCGACCTATGTGCCAAATTCACTCTGTTTTTAATGGATTATCCTCTTGCTTCACTACAAGCTGAGCATTCAAACACTGATGCCTCCTTCCGAGGACTTTTGTTCCCTGCTCAGACTCTAGTATTATAAAATGATATTTCCTTTGGTATAGGTTAAAGACTTTGGTTCTGGTGGGGGATTTAGCGATTGAATAGAGCGCAGGTTCCCGGACCTGCGCGCGCAGTGTTATGTGGAATTAGTTCAAATCCAGGTTATATAGTCAAGTTTGGGATTGCTACGGAGGGAGCTCGATGACTTGTCTCTATTTATTTATTTATTTATTATTTTTTTATTTTATTTATTTATTTATTTATTTATTTATTTATTTATTTATTTATTTATTTATTTTTTTTTTTTTTTTTTTTCCCTCCGCGTTTCTTCCGGACGGGACCCCGTTATCTCCTCCTGATGTTTTCTTCTTAGTGGACTGCTGACCCTCCGGTTATTTCGTTCAGTTAAGACTCACAAGTGTGTGACTGTTTTGGCAACTGGGTTGAGACGACACATGGGATGGTGGGACAACACATCAACTAAAACACAGATTTAATTATTACTCCCCCTATACTTTTATATTTATTCATAAAGGCACCGTGAAAATCCGGTGTTAACAGTAATTTGTTTAATTCATTAAATGTACTATACTATAAACAAATTAACAAAAAAAAAAAAAAATTAAAGAAAACCTCTTTTTTTTTTTTTTTTTTCCTTGATCCTTAATAAAACTATTCCTACAAAAATTAAAACTAAACTCAACTAAATATATTAATTCCTCCAACTTTTTTAGCTAATTTTATTTTAACTCTTACATCTAATAATTAATATTAACTTAAAGAAGGACGCCTGTCTATGCTTGTGCGTGCGTCCGCCCACACCCTTATGATAACCAGTATTGCACTACGTACTTTTTTTTTTTTTTAAACTAATAAAAACTAATTAATTTTTCTTACCCTAATGTTATTTCACCAAATATTACCTTAAAGCTAACTAGAACTATAAAATCCTCTACTCTCCTTATTTAATCAAATCCCATTAAATTAATATATTATTTCCAATAAAAAAAGAAACAATTCTACACAGCATATCCAAGTCTCCCCGTATGGTCAACCTATCCACGGGAGACTCAAAATCTACTCCCCTCCTTTCCAGATAGGACACCAATGGACCTCTGCTGTTATTAAAACGCGGACAAAGCCATAGTATGTGTTCGACCGTCTCGGGGTCCTCTCCGCAGCCACACAGATCATCTTCCAAGATATTCATTCTCTTCAGATGGGACTTCGATCTATTGTGATTTGATTTTAATCTGTTCAATATGCCTATTCGAAGTCTGTCCAATCCTGTCTCCTGGAACCAGGGAGTTGGGTGAAACTCCTTGGAGTAAAGTTTGTACCGATAACCCTTCGGGTTGTTTCCCCGAGCGTACTCGTCGATGAATTGTTGAGTTTTCCTTATCATCCTTTCCTTCATTGCGGTTTTCAGGTCCGAGTGGTGTATTTTTATCAAATCTATCTCCTCCTTATTCCTAGCGCGCTTCGCCAACGTGTCTGCCTTTTCATTACCCTGGATGCCACAGTGGGAAGGGATCCAGACTACTTTGATATCCCTGGACCTTAATTTTTCTTGATATATAATTTGCTTAATCGCTGCTATCGTTCCGTTCATTTTAGAGTCCAGACCGTCCGAACTTAATTTTTTTGTCGAACTAAGGGAATCCGTGCAAATGCAGAAATCCCCCTGAATTTCTCGTTCAATTACTAACATTAATGCGTGGAGAATGGCTTTAAGTTCTATACTGTAAATCGAATTTTTACAATTAACCGATAATTCCTTGGCTAGATGAGGAGAATTTTCCGGGAATATTCCCAAACCTCCTTTCCTCCTGTCCTGATCTAGCGAGCCGTCAGTATATATTATTAAATGGCGTGGGTAAGTTAAGTTGATTACCCGTCTGAATTGGCCCGGATCTCCCTCTGGAGGCTTCAGTTTTTTCCCCAATGCCGTATCCACCTGATTCTTAGCAAAAAGAGCTTCATAACTAATTCGAAAGGTCTCTAATCTACTACTTTTTTCCATTTCTCGCATATCTATTTCAAGATCCTGCCATATTTGGAATAAAAGGCAGTCTTTTCTTGGGTCATCCGCCGAATGGGCCTGGTTTTTAAGAACTTTCATCTTTTTCAATTTTCCTTCAATAGTATTATTTTTATAACTAAGCTTCCTGAGCAGGTATCTGCTACCCAATTCTACGATTCTTTCCTTCAGATTAGGACACCCACTTAAGTGTAATAACGTGTTCATTGGGGTTGTGATTAGGCAACCCAAACTCGTTCTTAAAGCAGCGTTTTGTATCGTATTTAACTTACCGATTTTCTCTATACTGGATTGGTTTGTGACGTATCCTGCCCAGTCTATTACAGGTCTGATCAAGCCTTTGAAAATTTGGAGCAATGTAACTGGGTGTCCCCCCCACTTGAAATTTGCCACCGAACGCAGGATATTTAATAACTTTGCTGCCTTAGATCTAATCCAGTTCAGGTGCGGCTCCCAGTTAAGCTTAAAGTCCCACATCACTCCCAAATATCTGGCCTGAGGCACATTTATTAGAGATTCTTGACCAATCGAAATCTGTTTAGAGTATGGTCTGATAGGTTTTCTGTTATAGTTAAATAGCATAAACTTGGTTTTGTCGATAGACAGAGTTAGGTGTATAGAACTTAGTTTTTCTTTAATTAAAGTTAAACCGGTTGTTAAAGAAACCATAATTGACTCAGTGTTGGCGTTGGATACGCTTAATCTAAAATCGTCCGCAAATGAAGAAAACTTAATCGAACCTGGTAGATCTTTGGCTATGTCCTTCACATAAATGTTGAAGAGTATTGGACTAAGTATCGAGCCCTGCGGGAGACCTTTGTTGGTCCTCTTTATTCCCAGCAATTTGCCCTCCGCGAAGCCCTGAACCTCTCTTTCCGATAAAGTCTGGCTTAAGAATCTGACAAACCTCGGAGGGATTCGCATCTGGATTAATGAATCAATCAAGGAATCTATATGGACGTTGTCATAAGCTCCCTCTATATCCAAGAACACTACCCCCGTTTTTTGTTCTTGTAATCTGGCTATGTCCATGTCCAGTTTAAGGTCGATGAGGTTGTCGTGGCACGATCTGCCTCTTCTGAACCCGTTGAATCTATTATAAAGTGTGTTTTGGGATTCGATCCACCATGTAAGCCTATCGTTAAGTATTCTTTCTAAGACTTTAAACAGGCAGCTTGACATGGCTATAGGCCGGAATCCTGACCCCTCCGGCTTTGGAATGAATGTGATTTTGTAAGAAGACCATGACTCTGGCATCCTAGAAGTGTCCAGAACCAGGTTGTAGATTTTTAACAATCTGTTTATTGTGGGACCAGGTAGGTGCTTAATTATCTGGTAACTAATATGGTCTAAGCCTGGAGAGGAATTAGTTTTTGCCTTCGAGATTGCCAACTCCAATTCGTTGATGGATATGGGCTTGTTCAGAATTGACTCCTGGTCGAACTCGTATCCCCAGTCTATCACTCTTCCCGTGGTGGCATGTCTGTCCGAGATTTTTTTAAAAGCCTGTTTAAGTTTAGGATCTTCTAAGACCAGATTGTTTTCCCTTGAATCCGGCGGGCCTTTTAACGCTCTACTCTTAAACCCACGGAGCCCCTGCCATATTTTACCGATACTTTGAGAGGGATTCATATCATTACAAAATTTAACAAATCCGTTTCGTTTTTTGTCTTCAATTAGTTTTTTAGTTTTCTCTACCAGCTCTTCGTATTTAGCTAGGTTTTCGTTAGAGGCGTTATTTTTATAAGTTTCCCCTGCAGTCCTTCTTTCGTTTACCATTTCCCTACACTCTTGATCCCACCAATCTGCGGTGGGGGGAGCCCTTACTACTTTTCTAACCCCATCCTCGTCTAGCATCAGCGCCCCTGACTCCTTTAGTGAATCTTTGATACTCCTCAGTAGAATGTCATATGACGCCAAAAAGTTGTCTTCGTTGACTTCGTCCATTCCTTCCTCCAGTTCGGTGATTTTAGCTCTGAACATGGCCCAATCCACCCTTTTGACCCCTATCCTACTATTTATTTCACTTTTGTGTAAATTCCCCCTGTCGAAAATTAAGTGCATAGGGAAGTGATCACTGCCCATTGAATCGTTGATCACTTTCCATCTAGCTGCCAGGCCAATGTCATCCGAAGTGATAGTGATATCCGGTACACTTTTCTTATCTAGATTGATGAGCCTCCTCGTAGATTCTCCCGTGTTCTGAATTTTGAGCCCTAGGTCCAAAATTATTTCTGATAACCAATTCCCTCGTGCATTATTGAGATCGCTCCCCCAATCCATGTGGTGTGCGTTCATGTCCCCTGTTATTACTACGTTGTTGAAGTTGCTCATTTCTAAAAACAATCTCGATAATTCTAACTTATTAACCTTGGCTTGGGGCGGAATGTATAAGCTAAACAAATGAAACCAAGTATTATTATACTCAAACTTAATCCCCAGAATTTCTACTTCCGTCGATCTCTGTCTCAAGTTAATCGTTGCGTACGGAATGTTCTTATGGATTAAAATAAGTAATCCCCCGCCGCCGTTGTTTTGCACTCTGTCCTTCCGAACGAAATTGAAATTTTTAAATGACGGGAAGTATTTGGATCCCCTCAAAAGTCGGGTTTCTGACAAACAAAGAATGTCACAGTCAATAAGAATATTTCTAATTTCATGTATTCTTGATCGTAATCCGTTAATATTCCAGGTTACAATCTCCATTTTGTTTCTATTTAGGATTTTAAATACCCTACTTGGTTCCACTCGACCACCTCTGGAGCTGAACCTTGCCTATCCTGTTGAATCCTGTTTGTATTGTCGCAGTTTTTTTTTTTCCTTTTTTCTTTTTTCTTTTTTTTCTTTTTTTTTCCTTTATAATTAATTTCCCCAGCTCCCACCACCTTTTTGATAACTACCCACTTTCTTTTGTAGGATCTTTCTGGCTTATTTATTATAACTTAAACCTAAAATTATTGTATTCCTTCTATTACAATCCCTTATAATTAATTAATCAAACACATTAGGAGGACCTCGGACCAATCTCTAATCAATAGAGTCTGACCAGGTGGCCTCCTTCCAAGCCCGCCAACACTGATCTTGTCAATCCGACAAGGCCGCTTGGCTTGGGGCAATCTATTTAATTACTATTAATATTGTCATCCGATCTTATTGACGCGTCTGACATTGATCTTTCCATAATTTCAACAAGAGTTTCCACCTCTGCCTGCCTAAAAGCCTTAGCTGCCTCCGAGTCTTCCCCGTAGCTATTATCAATTTTCGCTTTGATGCCGTCTAAGGTCTCTTGAGTAGCTAGTGTTATCGCTCGGTTTGTTTCAGCCGACACAATTCTATTCTCTAAACCCGCAGGTGATGAAGGATCAGGATTTTCCTGTGCCGGGGAGACAATTTGATCTAAAAATTGATTTCCCTCCGTTTCTACTCCCGGGTTGTCCCCGTCGAGCTCGTTCCCGCTTCCATTGTCATCCTCTTCCAAGTCCTCATTTATTTCAAAGACCACTCTAGAATCCTTAATCTCAATTCCAAATCTTTGCTTGTAGATTCTTCTAGTGATAATTTCAGCCTCTCTAAAATTTACCCCAAGGGCGGCTTTAAGCTCTACCATGTCTTGGTTGAATTTGTAGACAATGCACGTAAGGTCAGATGCATAGTGGCTTTCATGACAATTAATACACCGGATCACACTCTCGCATCCCTCTTCCTCGTGTCCTTCTCCACACCTGTTACATCTAAAACGATGGTTACAGTTGGGACTGATATGTCCGTATCTTTGACAAATCCTGCACCTTTTGACTTTAGTTACAAATACCTCCACGATGCGCAGACTGTCGTAGATGCTGATCCCATCGAAGAGGGGGGCGCTCATGTAAATCTTGGCGGATCCTGTACTTTCAAAAGAACTCTCCTGAATGGCTTGTGCGTTTTCTGATCTAACTAATCTTTTCAAAACCTCTATTTTCTCAATAGACCCACTAACTTCCTCGTCTAGACCTGCTCTTATGTCACTTTCCTCAAAATAGGGAGGCAATCTGTGAATAATCCCCACATTATACACACAGGCATTGGGAACCAATGCTATCCAATTACTATTAACTTTATTAATTCCATTAATTACAAATTCATTAGCTTCATTCCACGTGTAAAAGTGTATAACTAGCTTTTCCGATCCCGCATTATTAATATTTCTAATTCTAATTCCCAGATCTCGTAGCTTTTTGCCCACCTCAATCGAAAAGTAATTGCCCAAGTTCTTTGTGGGATCCTTATCAAAAATATAAACAGCAAAGGGCTCTCTTGAATGCTCAGAATACCTATTTGTTGATTGTTTGAACAATTCTAATCTATAGACCGATTGATTAGATTGAGTGATCTCGGCGGGATTATCTTCTGTTCCTTGGCTGTTCTGGGCTTCACCTTCCGGGATCTGAGTGGGAACAGAATTTGAATCCGTGATGACCCTCCCAGTGGGATTAGGAGACTTTCGAGAAGTTAACCTTTCTGGCTCTGAAGCCGAATTACCCTCCCCTTTCGATCCCCGTGCAGGCTGCTTAGACGACCCCGAGGGGGCCCCACAAGAGACAGAAGGGCCCTTAAAAGACCCCTCTGGACTGCCGGACCCTATAATTGCTCTGATCTCTGTTGTGGACCAGGTTTGACCCCCCGGAGACTTAAGTCTTGGAGCTTTTCGAGACTCCTGATTCTCTAATAGATCATTCAAGTCATCTTCATTGTCTCTTTTTTTTTGGATGCCTCTAGTTGTTGGGCCATTTAAGAAGAAATCAAGCTAAATCTATATTTATATTATCTCTATACTCAAACTTATACTCTAATACATATATTAGTATTACTGAGAAGGTTAGTAGGATGAATGCCTTTACTTGTTGATGTTTTCTGTTTTGCTGAGCTGTACTTCTGCCCTCTGACTCTTCTTAGTCTCCTAGTGAGCCGGTGTCACGATGTAGATTATTTGAACTATTAATTATTCTTTTATGAATTATTTAACTATAGCTCCCTCCCCTCTTTGCTCACGCACCAAAAAATACAAACAACAAACACTATTTAAACCGGCCAAGATTATAGAGTAAGGCAACTATGTAATCCTTAGCGACCACGAGGTTCAAAATGTGGATTCACTGATCTATTAACGTTCGTTAGTTGACCACGATTTATCCCGTAATTCACTCGCTCGCTCTGGTTGAAAAAAAAAAACTCCACGACCTTCTTTACGATTGTAGATTAATTTTGTAATATTATTTCCGGGTTATTTGGATTTATCCGGGTGCAATGTTCTATTTTCTGTGGAGCGATTCTAATACGTCCAACTGGTCACGCCGCCATGTTGGATCCCCAATGATGATCTTTTTTTAGACCAATCAGGTATTGACTAAGAAGTCATGTCCCAATTTCTTTTTAACGTGATAAATGACTGTTGGAATAATGTCTTCACTATTTCCACCGAAAAAGATAGTGCATGCCTGAAATATGCTGCCCACACAATGCCCGGGAACGGGTCCGCCTCGAGCTTAGAATGATGCGCCTCGCGTCGGTGAATGTATTATGACTGGCGCGCTTTTACTCGCGAGAGTGTAGCTACAGTATTCAGCGCCGCTCTCACCTCTGGCGGCAAGCGTACAGACTACTACGCACGAATTACATCAAATCTCGAACCCTCATGTAAGGTTTGTTAAATGTTAATAAATCTGTATATTTGAGGAGATATAGTGTGATTTTTGTCTCAACCGAGTGCTTTATTTCTTGCGAATACTACGGAATTTTCACAGTGGTTGAAACATCATGTATGTTTACTTCATGTTAAGATATTCTTTAACAGCTAACGAAATTCGCGAAATTTACAAATAAATGCGTTCATTTGGTATAAAGACACTCTTTTCTGAGTGAAGAATGAGGAAAAACCGTCGACCATCTCAATTGACGAATAACCGGACTGTTCAGTTAGCTGCAGTCGTGATGTTGTGTTAGGAGTAAGAATTATTACTATGTACGATGATTGAGATAAAAACAGATCAAGATAACGATTGAGCATAATATTATTGTACAACGACTCCGTTGACAACAATCATCGTCCTATTGTCGTAGTACAAGTTCAATCACGAATCACATAAGGCAGCCTCCGGTTTACAATAACGATCATCGTTACAATACACTCAGATAAATGTCTACCTATAGGCATCAACTATTCCTTACACTAAAATATAGTATTCAGAACCGTAATTTCAATTTGATTGACATTTTTTGTACTTTTATCAGTGACAAAATGCGACAACAATATGACAACGGTAACTTTGTCTTCAGTTTTAATTCTATCGTTGATTTTTCTTCAACATTTTTCATATTTTGACTTTGGAGAGTGAAACGAATCGAAGAGTTCCGACCTTGTGCAAGAGGAGGCAAAAACTTATTACAATTGGTATCAGAGTGGCTTCAGCGGAAGGTTAATTGTCCCAAAATGTACGACCAGCGTAATTAGCAGTTACTGATTTCCTCACAAATCGTTAGTCACTGGCAGCTGCCACGCACAATCGCTGTTCATCAATCGACCTCCGAATTTTTGACTGACTCATCAATTCCCGTGTGATTAATCTTCTTACAGATACCATCCACGATGAGGCTCCGGCACTTTTGACCGACGACACTTCCCTTAACAAAATTTACGTCGGCGAACACCCCAGGGAAAGGCGATCGGTCCAGACGAAGACTTCGATGGACGAATCCGTCGAGGAGTTTCATCAATTCGTCAGACACAACGAACGGAGACAATTTTCCAGACGACACGAACGTCCCAGCAACAGGTTTTTATTCTTTCCAACGATTTTTCTTGAAATTATTCTCGACGATTCAACAATTGATCCTGATTTTAGATATTACGCAACCGAACGACGGAATTATCCGGTTCAAAGGTACCGAGAATCCGAAGTGGAGGATCCGTTCGAGACGTGGAGACCCAGAAGAGCTCTTCCCCAGGAGTATTTCATCGAAATAATGGTGGTGGCTGACGCGAAAATGGTCGAATACCACGGCGACGGTCTCCTTGACTATATCCTCATGCTCATGAGCACGGTGAGTCGGTTTTGTTCTCCGATCGGGCCGTAAATCGTCTGGGAGGGATGAACGATGAAATAAAATAATCCGTTGGCGTCCTGTGGGTCGTGATTAATCTTTAGGCTCCTGGATCATAGATCATATCGCCAGGTGAAATATTATACCACTGATTGATTCGCACCGTATGGTACGAGCCTTTTTTCGTTATTTATTATTCGCCCAGAACTTTTCGACACAGTCATATATCGTTGTTATAAAATAACGCGTTAACATGATTCCAACGGGCAGACCGTTCTTCATTCCTGATGGCTACATGCACCTGCGTAATGTACGGAACGTGGGCAGCATCTTTTTCCGAACTCTGATCACGCACGGTTAATTTGTCCTACACGACGAGCTGAAGAGCCTTTGGCTACCTTCCTAATTTGCCGCGATTCGTCATTTTGAAGAGAATCAAACTTTGACTCGGTGGAGAGATTTTTAACTCTCGATGAAACCGATCATCAATCACTGTAATATACGATCGACGAAGGTCCGCAGCTCTCCTGATCATTCCGACGATTTAAAATCGTAATGCTGTTACGATCGGTGAATCGAGCATCGTGAAGGGTCGCCTCAGATACGGAATGACGATAATAAATTATAATCAACCGATGTCCAGTCCCTCGGCCTGACAGTCATTAAAATGCGAAGATCTTTCGGGTGGATTGGTCAAATAATTATTTCGACAAGTTTATTTAGATATAGAATTTATAGTGAACACAGACTTCGAAGAAAGTTTCAAGATCAGACTCTGACTGACTTCAAGTAATGGTGGCTATTACGAGAGTAATTTTTTTTTAATTACCAAACCCATCAAATAAACCCCGTCTACGTATTTATAACTGGTAATTAATACCCTGGCTCTGGTCTATTGAGTAATGTTTGTTTTTAGAATCTCTCCATTAATTATTGTGTGTTAGCCTACTTAATTCAGCTGCAGGTAGCATCTGATCACTCGAATAGGCAGGCATATCGTTATTTTCTTTCGTAATTGTAATAAGACTCTATAAAAATTATCAGTGGGAAATCGATATTTTTTTCTATCATGTAACCATTTTGGAACCTTGGTGAGTTGCGGTACGAATGAGGTGTATAAAATGCGGTCTCAATTACCGGTGACGAAAATCTGAAACGATCCGTAGGACAATTACGTATGTTAATTCTGACCGAAATATTTCATTCAATCGAAAGTGTATTTTATGGGTATGAGTGTGTGGTACCTGTTGTCGCCTGGAGAAAGACGAATGCAGGACAAAGTTTGCCGTGACTCTATATACAGGCACCTTATATACCCTTCTCGGACAGGTATTTTAATTTATACGAATACCTGTACTATGTGTGCATTAAATAATACTTGATCGTTCGGAAAGCATCAGGTTTGCAACTTAACACCGATCGCTAACTACGGTTTAATTATGTTTGCCAACAAACTGGCTCGCTGATAGAAATCACTTGCAAAGTTTACGCCGAAGGCAGTAACTGCACCTGGTTCAGCTCGATCTCTTATTATACGGACGTGGCTATTTTATTTGCAACATTTGCACAGAGAATGCAGTAATCGGTCAAATTTACATGAAATAACGTTATAATAAGGAAATATTCAGTCTCTATACTCGAATGGCTGCAGTCATAAGATAATGAAGAAGCTGATCATTTTGTATATGCCTCAATGAATTTCGAAGTGATTAAAAAGTTCATTTCAAGAAATTGATCGAAATCCTCAAAACGATCATTTTTCCGCAATAAAGACTTAATCCTTGAGAGTCGAGAAAAATGTTTGCAGCATCTCAAAAAAAAAGGCAAATTATACACTTGAGTGTTATAATTGTGCTATGTGGTTGTGTGCAAGGGTATAGATACAGGTGATGGACTACCTGCAGCCGCCTTCTTTTGCGCGTTCTAGGCGCTGACGTGCTAACTGTTCTCACGCTGTTAATTCCTGTGAATGCGAAATCTTCAGCACGCGATATCAACACTCGAGATTCAATTTGCATCGATTTATCGGATCTGATTCAGACAAAAAGGAGAAAATTTTTCTTCCAAAATTATAATTCCAGAAAAATACTGGTGGCAGCTTGAAAAGCATTAAAAAAAAAATGTAAATGAATTCCCCCAAAATTGATAAGAGAAAAAAAAACCATAGTCTATCCGTATATTTTTTAGCCTGTTGCCCTTATTACGGGTATAATACGTAACTCGATTGAGGGATACACGTGCGTAATTATATACCTGGGGGGAAATTCTCCGAGGATAATTGGAATAAAGAGCCAGTTTAGCGGGTTGAGGCGTTCGAGCAATGCCCTTGTAATTACGTAAATGCAGTGCGTGCGGCAGAGGTAATCTTATAGGTATTATACCTAGAGTCGAAGGACCTGTGGACAGCCCTCGGCACGAAGAACCTCTTTATACACCTATCGCGGTGTTCTTGAGATAACGAGATCACGAGATGCCTACTTTGTCCATCCGCGATGCACCGGAAGCGTAGGAATAATCGGAGTCTTTGTTCAGTCTTTCGTGGAAGTTTGTCATAGTTTATTTCCTCATTGAGAGGATGGGTAATAATTATCCGAAAATTCCAGGTCTCTCGTATCTACAAAGATCCGTCTATCGGAAATCCGATAAGCATAGCTGTTGTGAAGATAACAAAAACGGCGGAAACTTTCAGCAGAAAACACCCCGACAGCGCGGGCATAGCTGCTAGCGAAATGCTCAAGGGATTTTGCTTGTGGCAAAAGCATATGAACACGCCTGATATGAGCGCGCCCGAACATCACGACACTGCTCTCCTTCTCACAAGGTTCGTTCCTCGCTCTTATCGAATTACTTTCAGTCATCACGTGGTGGAAAACAACAAAAAATTATCTGAAAAAGGCAAAAACTGAAAAATCGGGAATCCTTTCATGCTTTCATCCTTTGAATTGGAATCATCAAGTTCAACCTTCAAAATGAATATACTTTTTGAAAGACACTGTATAACATTACATGATTTGTCAAATCAACGTTTTTCTTATTTCACTTCGATATTTTATTGACAAATGATGCGTGTTTTTCATTCAGGGAAAACCTTTGTCACAACACGGAAGAGCAACGATGTGACACTCTTGGTTTGGCCGAATTGGGACGGATGTGCACACCGCGAGCATCTTGCGCTATTGTCCAGGACAATGGATTGGCCGCAGCATTCACAATCGCTCATGAAATAGGCCACGTGTACGATAATTATGAACATTGAACGACCTCTCAGTATCACCCCTCAGTACGGCACTAATGGGTTTGATAATCCCTCGTTGCTTTTCAGGTTGAGCATGCCTCACGACGATGATCTAAAATGCAAACAATTTAGAGGAAACAAAAAATTCCATAACGTCATGTCGAGGATGCTGGACGACAACACCTTCCCCTGGGAATGGTCGAACTGCTCCCGTCACTACGTCACCGATTTCCTAGAGTCAGTATCAGTTACAGATGCAATTGCATATTCAATTCGGTTTCTGTTGAATTGGATGTGAAATTGGATAACTCTGCAATCACAATGTGCCGATGATTGTCCATCAACATCTGTAACACGTTGTTGAAATTACAGCTCTGGATATGGAAATTGTTTATTGGACGTACCGAGCACGACGGTCGACCAGCCTATGAGGGCGCAATTACCTGGGGAATCTTATTCCGAGAATAAGCAATGCGAGTTAGTGTTCGGGTCAGGATCTAAGATTTGCCCTTACATGGTGAGTGATGGTGAGTCATGCATCCTGCTTCCATTATATATTTGGGTCAACATTTTGCAAATTTTTATGATCTCTTGTCGTAGGAACGTATGCGACAAATACACCTTCCTCGAAAAGAGATACAGACATGTTATAACATGATTATTAACAAGCACAAGTGAGACCCAAATAGTAAATTAATAGCCATCATTAACATGACTAACGATAACTTGTCGAAATCACTTCACTCAAGGGTTACCCATACACTGGCTTCCAGCGCGCGCAGAGTGACTTTTTATTAGACCTAGCAATACAACCCAATTTAAGTTCCTTGTTTTACGAGTTGACCCTTGTAGATAGAGCAGTGATACACGTACTAGCAAGCTTGCAAGTTGAAGTAGCAAGATTCAAAGACTTACAGTAGAAAGCCAAGAATAATAGCTTTTTGCTTATCAGAGTTTTATTGGGTTCAGTGAAAATTTTCATGAGACTTTGCGCAGATTCCATGAGATTTTAGTGGTTTTCAATAGCGATAAGGCTTTCCCCATGACCGGACAAAATCTGGCTTAGAAATACACAGCGATAAGCTTTGAGGGTGGATCCTATGTGGTCTGATTAAGTAAAACATAATCTGAGTGTGGGGATGGCTACTGGCCAGGCAGTGTGCAGGAGACTGTGGTGTACCGCGCCAGTTTGGGACCAGGAACAGCAGTGCCACACACAACATATGCCATGGGCTGATGGAACGGCTTGTGCGCATGGAAAGTGGTGCCACCGCGGGGAGTGTGTCTCCCGAAGAAATCTTAAACCCATCGATGGACAATGGAGCGCGTGGGGAGAGTGAGTAACTCTTTTCCAGTGTCCATCAATGATAATTTGTTTCAAATCGTCCAGAAATCTGCAAAACTGTACTTGATTCCAGGTTCGAAGGGTGTTCGAGGACCTGTGGCGGAGGTGTCATGAAGAGATATCGCGAATGCAATAATCCGTTGCCGCAGAATGGTGGAAATTATTGCATCGGTGCCAGAGTGAAATATCGCAGCTGCGGAACACAGGATTGCCCGTCAGGTAGTCAAGATTTCAGGGAGGAACAATGTGCTGAATTCGATGGCGACAACAGGGGCATAAGAAACTTGCCAAGAGACGTTAAATGGCACGCTAAGTACACCAGAAGTGAGTTGGTCAATGCTGCTACCAAACAATCTTCCTTTTGTTATCTCGAAAAATAAAACTCATTCAATCGTCTTCTTCACTTTGCAGTTCAACCGCAGGATCGCTGCAAGCTCTACTGCCTGGTAGAAAATACCAGTAATTACTTCATGTTACGCGACAAAGTAATCGACGGAACCCCATGTGGTCTTGATACTTTCCACATATGCGTTAACGGCATGTGCAGAGCAGCTGGTTGCGATCACGTCTTGAACTCAACCGCTGAACTGGACACCTGCGGTGTTTGCGAAGGTGACAATTCATCTTGCCAACGAATCCGAGGCTCCTATAACATCAGCAGATATGGATACAATCGAGTCACCAAAATCCCTGCTGGAAGCAGCTACATTGATATACGACAAGACGGATGGCGGGGATCGAATAACGACAGTAATTACCTAGGTACGTACACTTGCAAATCTCATGCGCAAAATCAGTACTGGTTTTCCGGTTCTACGATGATGACAATTCTGACGTGCATCACAGTCGGTCACTTCCAAGTACATAACATATTGATGTAGTATCAGTCATAAAAGGTTGATGCAGCACTTTGTGCAGTTTTCTGTACACCTAAAATAACTCCTGTTCAACAGACGCAACCTGACTGAAACTAAAGCTTAATCTGGAATGTTTGTTACACTAATCGTAGGGACCAGACCTCCTTTGGTCACTTAACAATGTCAATTTTGAACTAACAATTTTTTCTTTGTAGGTATGGCAATAAATTATCTTAACTCGATTGGAATATTATCAAAATATTTAATTGCAGAGAAGTCCAAGCTCTTATTCATAGATTTTACCTTATTTTTGTGTACATTATTCTCTTACAATATACCTATGCCTGCTTACACCTGTGTTGCTCTCTTCTTCTCCACTCATTTAGTCGCATCAATTATCCGGTCTCTTTCTGTATACCGAATGCTCCGTATTGCTCTAACACTTGGAGCGTTCGGTATATCAATGTAATCTAATATCCTATCTCTGTATATGCTCTCTACCTTCTGCTCTCACTTTTTTCGAACGATCTTCTACTAGTTATGCTTTCAGCACCATTCTCCAAATTCTGTACCCACGTTTCCAGATTTTTCGCGAGTCCTGATGGTAGGATAGCCCATTGGTTTGAGCCTACTTCACCTAAATTTGTAGCGGTCCATCCCTTACCCCAGATCCTCTTGCGTCAGGCCCTTCAGCTTTGTCGCAACTCTTCCCTGAACTGGTTGCTGTTCCGCCTCGATCCTCATGAATCTATTTTTCATCTCTCTCGCTTCCTGCAACCCTCACCGTCCCCACCGTTAGTAAGTTACTTTCACCTTGTGTTCAGCGCTAAGAAATGGGGAAAGCGGGGAGTACATTCTGAATGGAAAATACATGGTTTCCCATCATAGAGTTATCATTCAACCTGGTATTACAATGGAGTACAGCGGACCAGAGTCTGCGATAGAGCGGTTGAACAGCTCGAGGCCGATTAAGTTCGACTTAATTCTAGAGGTAAGCATAAAGGAGGAAATATATGTGACTAAGATCTATAAACACCGTCCCAGTCTTGACTCTATCTAGTTTTGTTCATGGCACAGATATTATCCGTTGGGAATCTTTATCCTCCCCAAATATCCTACGAGTATACAGTTCCGAAGAAGATCCTTGCGAGCTTCACATGGGTCCTGAGCGGCTGGTCGGTCTGCAGTAGATCTTGCCAGGGTACACAGTATCGAGTTGCAGAATGTCGGAGTACCGACAACGAGGATGTGGTGCCTCGCGATTACTGCCGAGCCGAAGACAAACCACGCGAAGACAGTAAACGCTGCAACCTCGACTGTAATGTTGAGTAAGTTATCATTCTACAGTTGTAGTAGGTACAGCAGTAACAGTTTTAACTGCATCGGGGTGATTTCAGGTGGGTCGTTACCAGCGAATCAGAGTGCTCCAACCATTGCGGTCCAGGCACACGCACCGTCACTTCGCAATGCAGATATCATCACTTGGCATCGCCCTTGTCGAGTTCTCGTCAATATCCCGATCACACTTGCAAGCATCTTGAGCGACCGGCAGAGCGACAGGCTTGTGTTGGACCATGTGACGATGCCCACTGGCTGTACGGAGAGTGGGGACCTTGTAGCGCGACGTGCAAAGGAGGGGTCCAAACCCGAACAGCCATGTGTGTCGACTCGGGCGGACATCCCGTTCCTGAATCCAAGTGCAACCCTCAGAATGCAATGTTGCGGCGAAACTGTGCGCAGGCTGCCTGCCCCAGATGGGGACTTGGCGAACCAACACCGGTACGTGAAAACTGGATTGTGAATTAAATTACTGGAATGCGAACATTATTGAAATTTATCCCTGGTTTATTTCAGTGCTCAGTTACCTGCGGCAAGGGAGTTCGGGAGCAACCGTACTTCTGTCAGATAGAAGGTCGCATCGTATCAACTCAGTATTGCAGAAGCCCCGCACCTGTGACCCAAGAGAGTTGTGATATGGGGCCCTGTCCAAGCTGGCAGCTCGGAGACTGGTCTCCAGTGAGTTGGAGTTATCTTTTCATTTGAAATTTATCAACGTTAGACTAACTTGCATAATCCTCTTCCGATCGCAGTGCTCCGTTACCTGTGGCCAGGGAATTACTCGACAAGAAGTTTCGTGCCAAGGCACCAACGGTGCGAGCTCGTCCTGCGATCCGTCGGCAATGCCACAACCGAACACGAGAGCTTGCATACTTCAAGCTTGTCCCGTGCCGGTAAAGTCAATAGAATTTGGTATCATGTTAGCAAAATAATTCCCTAGATCATAGCTGATTGATAACCCTTCAACAGACGACGTCTACAACACCGGTACCCAACGTTTCGGATCAAGACGAGTATCGCACAAGGACACACGATAACGAAATTGATACGAATAGAATCCCTCCGAGTATGTCATTTCGACCTGGGTACAAATGGCGACTTGGAAACTTTGGAGAGGTAAGCAGCGCCGGCGAGCAACAGCATCGTTGCAGGGCCCGAATTTATATCAATTTTGAAATTAATATTTCACAGTGTTCACGACCGTGTAACGGCGGATTCAAGGATAGAGCGGTGAAGTGTAGCTCTGCTGAAACGGGAGCCATCGTTCCAGACGACTACTGCGATAAAAATGAAAAGCCGCCAGCTACTACACACTGCAATCCGCATGCGTGTCCAAGATGGAACACCGGTGATTGGAGTCAGGTGAGTTGAGGCTGAGGGAAATTTGACCCCGCGTCGCGCGTCGGAGGGTTTTGAACATTTTGTAACTTCTACAGTGCGATTCAGAATGTGGCCCTGGGTTCAGGCATCGCCAAGTTCAGTGCCAGACCCATCGCGGTGAAACCCTGCCGGATAAGGAGTGTTCCACTCCTGCGAAGCCACGACACGTTGAAGAATGCTCCAAGCCGGCATGCGGGCCGGGCAAGCAACAGGTAATGGGAAAACCAAGAGGACCTAAAACCGCCTCACCTGGTGCTCCAAAACCATATAAATGGAGAATGACAAAATGGACTCCCGTAAGTTACTCAAATTCAACATATACTCGATGGTTTATATCCGTTGTTAGATCGTTGTCTCATTCATCGTATCCCAGAACAATTAATCGACCCTCCGCAGTCGTTGTACTCGTCTTACTCTATATTATTTGCAATTCGTTGCGCTGGTGTTTTTTTGCTCTGTGGCTTATGAAATTTCATCTCAATTTAGAAGTTATCTGATATAATTTGCTGCCGGAAAAGCATCAGGGCAATGAACTATATTTTATTCACGCATCAATTCTGTGCACCTCGACCATCGTAATATAATAATCTTATAATGCTGCTAAACTGCCGTGATGCAGATCCCCAAATATCAAGTGACATTTTCAGATAGACTTGATTGATAGTCTCACGCCAATTTTCTCCATCATTTACAAATTGAAATTCTACTTTTATCCCACCGTTTGCTTTATCGCACATTTTTGCACGTCCGGCAAATTTTTACAGTGTTCAAAAACCTGCGGCTATGGTACTAAAATGCGCAGAGTGGAATGCATACGAAATACTAGCAATGGCGACGCTACTCCAGTTGACGACCAAAAGTGCCTAAGGTTTGCGCGGAAGCCCAAGTCACAGAGACAATGTCAACGAATTCCATGTGACTTGACGTGGCAAGAGGGCACCTGGACAGAGGTAGCAACGCACTACCCACGCCACCCTTATTGGCCGATAGCAAACCTGGGATTGCATAATTTTTTTCTTGCCATTGGACTATCATTGCTCGTTATCACATTTGGATTCAAAATTTTGCAGAAATCAAAAAACTGGGAACTTGTAAATAATAATTCACGTCTCGATGATCAGAGCTGCTTAAAAAATGAACTTTTTACTCTGTTTCAATGAATAAAATGTATACTACGCAAGGACTCGTCTTGTGAAATATGAAATATGACGTTTCTTGCTGTCCATGAAAATTTATTATAGCTAACTCTGATCATAGGCGATATTTTTGTGTGTTTACAGTAGCTCGGTTGATACGCGTAGAAGATTAGAGTCCTATTCCTACTGTAAAGTGTGTTTAATATTTTTGCTTTTTGTATGCTGTATATCTACTACTTTGGCGGCAATTGGCACATCAAAATTTTCGGGCATGTATCAGGGTATTCACAGTATTCGCATTTTTTTATGTGTCTTAATTTACAATAGAGCTGCACGATCGGAGATTTGAACAAAATTTCTCAATGCTAACTGTACAGTAATCCTCGTCTCATCGCTTCGAATAACTCTCTTCATTTCTGCTGTTTACTAACGTTCATATATTTATTTCAATTCCGGGATTCTATTTCCACAATTTCATCTCACAATCTAGACAAGTGAACTTAATTCATATATCATTCTTTGGGTCAGTCAAATTTTATAACTGTGGATTCTGATAGAATACCCCTCTTCAGAAATTTTGATTCCATTTTTCACATCAAAGCCCACAATTATCATTACGTATTGTGAGAATTATGTTTCTATGTTGTAATAAGTTGGAAATATCCGGATGGAAATCCACAGAAATCTGTGCAAACAGCGTGGAAATAAGTTCAAAAATCTCGCTGACATTTTACATAGACTACCGCAGCCACCTGTATATTTTCAACGGCGCATGTAACACTCACTATATCTACACTTATACGTTTGTGTAACAAATTTTATCTGATCTTACAGAATATATGAAATTTTGAAATGCGACATATTGCATGTGCATGGTTTGGATCGCATGTATACATCATAATATAAATATACGAGATCATTTGTCAAACGAGGATACAGAAAATCAAAAAAACTCTGAAGAGTCTCGAGCCAAGTGTACGCATTATCCTGATACTAAATTGTATAGAAAATTATAGAAAAACTTTGAACTACATTTCATTCATCCTAACGTGTTTTCCTGTATTCTCGGCAGCAGTTCATTCTTGCATCAGCAATTATTTGGGTTTTCTATTTTCTCTACGTTCTTCCTCTCTAAACTCGACGTTCCATCATCTCACATTGTTTCCTGTACCCACAGTGTTCGGCAGAGTGTGGCAATGGGGTGCAAAGGCGCGACGTTAGTTGTCATCGTGTTAATAGGTTCGGCTGGATAGATCCAGCACCGGCTACCGGCTGTAAACTGAGCGAGAAACCGACATTGGAGCAACATTGCAAACTTCGAGAATGCAACGACGTATATCGCTGGGCTCCAGGACCGTGGCGAAAGGTATATTCCTCGAAAATTTCTCCCGTCCTAATAATATTGTACGGTCACACTGATGCATTGAAAACTCTCTTTTCTCTTCGGCCAGTGCTCCCATCCTTGTGGACGGAAAGGAAAACAGCTACGACGTCTCTTCTGTGAACAGGGGGACCGCAAGAGGGTCGCAAGGATGTACTGTCCAGCCAAGCTCAGGCCACTGCGTAGACGAAAGTGTAATCAAAAACGATGCGGTGCGGTGTCTTGTCTCGAAGCTAAACAGAAGTACAAGAGCATCGAAGATAGAGAATACTCGTTGCTCATCGGGGGAAAGAACATGTCCATATACTGCCACAACATGATGGGAGAGCATCCGTTAGAATATTTGACCCTTCCGACCGGTGATCGGGAAAACTTTGCCCTTATTTATGATCAAAGGTGCGAGCTCATTGAAATTTACGAGGATTACGACTCTGATTGAACAGAGGAAGTCAGGAGTAATTTAATCTCGCATTTTATTTCCATCAGACTATTGGATCCTAGAACCTGCCCGCCAGATGATCGAAGATACTGCAGCTGTGCAAATGTTACGGAATCGTCTCCGGATAAAACAATGTTCAGAAGAATACGACTAAATCCGGAGACTCTGGTCGTTGATGGTGAGAGAGCGATAACGAACATCATCACACCTTCTATTGAATTTTATGAGTGGTAGATCGTAACATTCGATCCATGTTTCCAGTTGCTGACTACACATTTTCCTGGTCGCAAGGACATAGTCGAGTCGAGTACGGCGGAGCTGGGGGCTGCTTCAGTTCCGTACAGTGTCCGCAGGGCCAATTCAGCATAAACCTAGCCGGCACGCTGCTACGGCCTTCATCCGAAGTCTCATGGGCTAGACAAGGAACAGTGACGACACAGGATATCCGGAAAGTCGTAAGTCGATAAATAAATAAACATTGAGAAAGCATCCTCTCACCGTTCTCTCACTTTGTTACAGAATCAACAGAAAGTAGTAGGGAAGTGCGGCGGATACTGCGGCTACTGTAAACTAGAGACAGGCTTGAAGCTGGACGTCTTACCCCCCTAGTCGAAGCCTTTGGGTAAGATTTTGATGAACTCTTGCGAGCGAAATATTCCCGGTGACGGATAAAATAACTCTGAATTTTGTTTGCAGCTTCTTAAAGACTGCAGATGGCACGAGTGCCAAGATGTGCCAAGAGGTCTGGCAATCCTACCGCCTTACCTCGTCGCCACACCAAGTGCCTCAAAACCTCAGGTTTCGGACTGGGAGCATTAAAAAAACAATTCAGCTCTTATTTTCTTACCAAAAAACTGAGAAAAAATGTCAATCGCGAAACAGAGTCTCTCGTCAGATCTCATAAAAGCTCATATGGAAAACGAAGCGCCACGGGTTGTGCAGCTCGAGAGTACCGGTGAAAGTTTAACGAGAGTTCGCTGTTTTGAAAGTCGAAGCGGATGGTGATTATCACTTAACGTTAGCTCTTTGAACCAAATATCATGCTTCCGCCCAATGAAAGTTCGAATTCTTTGAATATTGGTCCCAGAACGAGACGGAGTAAGTTAACAAAGGTAATTATAGGGCCCAATGCTATTGTGGAACACGTAAGCTAAGATACGACTAATTATTATTCTAAGTCATGTTCCGTACTAAGCCCACCTGTATTAGACATAGACTGCCGCTCGGAACATGAAAGCTTGTGCTAGAGAATTTGAAAAACAATTTTTTCTGTAATACCCTGATAAACGCCGAATGAGAGACCGTATCAAATGACCGTATCAGACAGGTTCTAATACCCTCTTTAAATGACAAATCATCATTTAAAGAGGGTATTAGAACCTGTCACAAATCATCATTTAAAGAGGGTATTTAGAACATCTAGCAGGTCCAAAATTGTAAATAAAAATTAGACAATAGGAAAAATATTGCAAATACAAATATGTTTCTGTCGCTGTCTTTAAGGAGATATTGGTTCATGAATTTGAATGAATTGATCCAAATGACGACTAGCTATACTTGTATGCGATAGAAATGTACATGTTTTCATGCGGTATCCTTTGATTTCACATTCAATGGCGTAACACAGACTGTATGAAATAGTGCTACGTCATTTTTGTGATTGTGTGGTCCAGAAAAAAAAATTAAATGATAGATCAAATATAGTGAACATAAGTATAATAATTAGATAGATTTCCAGGGAAGATTGTTTGTAGGCAACCACAGCTAGGTGTTTTTCATCTCAGAGGTCTCGTCCCAGCCGAGTTATCTAAGCTAGAAACATCCGTCAGACCTAATGACGATCTGATCTAAAGAACACGTCTCAACCCCAATGTGTGCTCTCTAATGTATAGAATCTAGAAATTGCCAATTTGCCGTCAGCATAACGCACTGCCATATATCTTTACGTTATGTTTTACTCATAAATGATTAATCCCTTGCACGTTTGTAGTATGTAACGCCTGTCAAGTAAGTTAATTTTGAGGCCAAATTTATACGTCTATTAACAGTAAGATTAGTTTCTATAATTCTTCATTAATATTATGCATTTCGATCATTTTCGCACAACGCACTCGAGCACGTTTACTATAATAAACATATACACGTATAACATGTATTGCTAGAATAAATTGCAAATAGATCATATATATATTTATACTAACTTAATTATAGCTAATTATAAACAATTAAAATTACATATTTTCGTTAAACTATTAGCGTTATGAAATTAATAGACAAAAAATATCACAATTACAAAGAACGATAGGACACAGCTTTCAAAACTAACAAATTTCGTTATCATTCAATAATGAATAAAGAATTATTAGAAACCCAAATATAGTCTGTCAGTCAGTCTGCAAATATTTTTCTTCAGTTTTAACAGACGTTATCGATCAAAGTTGACTTTGAAATAGAAAATCTTTGCCTTCTCGCATATCGTTTGCATTAAAATTCTATACCTGTAAAACCGAAAAAACTATAATTTAAGAATTTTCTATTTATGTAAACATTTTTCAATAGACTGTTATTATTATGATTATTATTATTAATTAAATCATGTAATTGGTGCTTGAAAGAATACTGCCCCGCGTCAAGGATCCTAGAGTAATAAAATTATATTCGTAAAACTTATTTCATATGTATTGAACGATTAGAAAAAATAATCTTCTATAACCCAATTATATTTGTATATTATTTGTAGTTTTTAAAATATAGAACATTTTGAAGCTTTACACGTATTTACATATACATTATTAGTATCATTCGCAATTATTATATTACATCTATATAGCTACAATATTTTTCACAAATTATCATCTTTCTAGTAATGTAATATCAAAATAATACTGCCAATATATACAATTATACAAAGTAATTCTAAACAATGTTCGGGTAGACTTTTTACCCTCGAGATACGCATGTATGACGAAAATACGATTAGCTGATACGTATCGCTATTCTAACAATTACTCAATCAAACAATCATCGTGCCAGTATTTTTTATTCTCAGTTTTACCATCAAACCATATTCATCGTAACAACGTCTATAAGTTTGAATATTGGACCTTGCGTTCGGTAATCATATACGTTACCTGGATATAAATATTCATTTGAACATCGTCGATCAAATTCTTACGTACTCCTCGTAAGACTATAACTCGTTGTACAATATCGTGTGACAACAGGCTTATTTTATTTTTCACCAATGTTATTTTCTACTTTTGTACAGCTCTGTTTATATACTATTTACGATATAAATTATTCACACAGTATAATATGAAGATAATCTATGCATCGTAATAAACCATCAATGTTAAACCCGTGTACGTAAATTATTATTTAAATATACAGTCATTGCCATATTCTATGACGTAAAATTATGACTCTTTCATTATTTACCTATGAATAGAATTACTTTTCTATCAAATCCCACAAAGTATCCAAACAGATATTTTCAGAATCATAGAATGGCCTTAGGATTAGAGAAAAAAATAACGACTGATTCTGAAAGTAGGATGAGGACATGTTAAAACAATAACAAGATTTGCTGCAGTGTTACTAAATCATTCTATTTACTCGCGCAACAATTGAAACATTCCTCTTGAAATTCACATAATTTTACATTATTCGATCCGCTATATTCAACAGTCGGGAAATTTGCTCCATTTCCCATCACTATTGCACCTGATTTTCCCCCGGACTGTTTTATCGGGACAAAAATAGGTCAGGTAAGCCTCGTAGAGGAGAGACGGACCCGTGGTTGTCACTCCGGGAGGGACAGCAGGCTTGCCGCATGATATTCCTACAAGAAAAAATGACAGGTCAGAAAATCGCTCCGTGACTTACTTAACTGAATTGCGATTTACTCACTGGAACACCTCCCGTTCATTCTTGACCATTTCCCACTGGCCGAACACCTAGCGCTTCCACGTCCGTACATTTTGTAGCCTGGAACGCACCAGTACGAAACCATGTTGCCAAATACGTACCCCGTTGCTTCTGCGCTGCTGTCATCTAACACCGCGTTAAGGGGTGTTGGCGGCTTTCCGCAATCCACGGCTGAGGAAAAATCATCGTCAATAACAGACAAAAACGAACTTATCGAACTTATTCTCTCAAGTTGGAAGTTGACTTACGTTCACAATTTGGAACGGATGACCACGTCCCATCTGGAAGACACTTCACGCTCTCGCTACCTTTCATAATTTTATACCCTTGGCGACATTTGTAGGTAACAATATCGCCTGCTGAGCTATTATTTGTCCCATCGCTGGCTATATATCCATTCGTTGGCACCTAGGATGTCAGGAAATTCGATTACCAATTTGTTCAACTCGAGGGGTGAACCACTCCGAAAAATGGCGTACACCAGACTTCAAGACTTCAGGGACTCCAGGGACTTCACGGACTTCATGGGACTTCAAGGACTTCATGGGACTTCACGGGACTTCATGGGACTTCTGGGACTTCACACACACTGTTGTACACGAGACTTCACGGGACATCACCCCTCGGTTCAACTGATTCATTTTTTGTGCATAATGCAATATAAACGTCTACGATGATCAAAGGGTGAAATTTGGCATCAAAGTGATGATTCGTAAGTATCACGATACCTCAGGCGAGCTGCAAGTGGCGTATTGACAAAAATCAGCTTTTTTCTCAGCAAACAGTCGTTGCACTTCCTCGCGGTTCGTTTTTTCGCCGACTGTCTCCCATTCTCCATGCTCATTGCAGATCCACGTGATTTTTTCCAGAACTTTGGCAGTCCCTACATCCTGGAAATCGATCTTAGTCTCATTTAGACATATCAAACTTATAACATCGCCGAAAAAGCCTCCATTGATCACGAAGGAAAAGTGGTTCAGAGTCCCTTGAAGCTGAGTGTTTCCCCTCAAGTTCTTTATGAAATCCCCGCTCTCCAGGTCCTTTGATATTACATCGTCGTACTTTATATCATTCTTCTTCTTAGCTAGCATGTTTATCAAAGGATGCTCCGCCATGTCGCATTCCTGTCGTTCGCAACTGGGCGCTTCCAGAGACCAAGTTTCATTAATGGTACAATTTCTGACTGCAGCACCAACCAGGCTATACCCTTTGTTGCATACGGTTGATATCTGAGTACCAAGAACGAACGAGACGTTGAACTCAGCCTGGAACTCCTCCAGCATGGTATTACGCTTGGTCAAATTATTCGGTAGATTTGAAACATTCAATTCGTCTGTAGAAATGGGTATATCGAACGGCCCGTCGAAGGTAGGCAGCGGCTTGTCGCTTATGGGTACGAGTTTGTTGATGAATGTCAAATTGCCGAATGTTTCACTCCTCGGAATTTCCGTCATGTTATTCCCGCTCAGTAGATATGTCCTAGAATTTTTCACTGACTCTGGTCTTGGACAGTGTAACGGAACACAATCTGGAACTATTCCGATCCACGTCCCGTTGTCCGTACATTGCATCCGAAATTCTGTGATCAGATTTCGATTGCCAAGAAATTTATAACCAGGATGACACGAAAAGCCCACAATATCACCGTACAAGTAGCCCGAGTCCGATGAATCCGTGTCTCCGGCGGACGAAGAGTCTGTCTGAGAACTGGCTAAGATATGCGGCAGCATTTTGACCCCAGTCGAAACATTGGACGCGATATAGCCATTGTCAATCCTGAGGAAAACAAAGTATGTAACTCGGTTTTGTTGATGGCGCGTACAAAGATTTGTGATTTGTGATTTAGTTACAGTTCTGGCGGAGGACATCCGAACGCAATGCATTGCGGTACTGCGTTATCCCACGAGCCGTTTTGGAGACAAGTCAACAGTAAACTTCCGAGTAGACGAAAGCCAGGCGCACACTTAAACTCCAGCTGTTGTCCGACCTTGAAGATCAGCGATGGGATTAAACCGTGTTCCGGTGTTTTTAAAAATCCGTAGTATTCATACCTGTAGAATCGAAGTGTCGTCTCTCTCATATTCCTCGACCAAGTATTCGATGTCGCCATTGTTTGGTGCGAGTAAATTCTTACATGTTGTGCCTGTTGAAGAATTGTTTCAGTTTCAGACGAGTCTCAAGTGAGTCAAGTTGAGACTGTTGAAAATATATGGGTTCGATCCGTTGTTCTTACCGATACACAAGGGTTGTATTCCGCTCCATGTCCCGTAGGCAGTACAAGTCCTCTGTGGATTACCTCGCAGCTTATAACCCTGCGTACAGGAGTAACGGATTCGATCCCCGTAGGTGTACGATTTACCGTGCAAACGACCTCTTGGAAAGTATCCGGGGAATCCACATTTCACCTCTGGGAAGGACAATGAAATATGACCAGTGATTCGTATGATGATTGCAGGTCAAACATGACTGTTTTCACACTCACTTGCGCAAGTTGGAGTATAGTACCCTTCCCATTCGGCCTGTTTCATACACTTTCTTCTCAACTCAGGGCTTTCGTTTTTCCCAAACTTGACCACGTACCCTGTTTCACAAGTGTAGACTATCTCCGAACCATCCTCATTCGCTTCTATGCTTCCTCTGGACGGTACAGTGGGAAACGGACAAGCTTTACAGAAGCTGCTATTCTGAATCTTGGATCAGAAGTTGTGAAAAGATTATAGATTGGTACGCAGACATAGATGATTGGCAAAACTTACCTCAACGTTACCACGAATGTGTCCTAGAAGTTGAGCCCAGCTGTACAGGGAACCGTGATAAGACTCGCACTGTGTCCCTAAACTCTTTATAACTTCGTCGTCCAAGACCTCGTCCCAGATATCTAATAGGCTGAGTTTTCCCACGAGTGATTCAGACTCTGAAAAACCTCCACTCAGGACGTCTTGTTCTTGGCCGATGACGAGAATACCATTTCCTAATTGAATAATTAGAGCAAATCATTGGTATAGTGAATATCTATGTGGGTTGAAATGTTTTTCACCTTCTATCTGCGTCCCATTGGCCAGTAGAGTGCCGTTTTCTCTGACTATACCGTCCACAAAGACATTCCAGGTTCCGGAAAGACTCTCCCAAGTAACACATACGAAATGCCAGAAGCCATCGTTGACTGTAATATCCGTGACAACTCTGTTTCCGTTTACGTAAATGACAAACCTGCAATGGAATAGAGTGATTTTGTAGAATAGAATTTATGAAGTTGCAAAGTAATTCCACATATCCCTACCCATTGTAGTCTGTCAACGTAAGAGCATTGTCGTGAAGATACGTAGCGTAGGACAGCACCGTGCCATAATTGAAAGTGTCCACAGATTGAAGCCACAAGCAAACGGTGAACTGGAATGAATATCAATTCATGAATCCGCAACGTGAATAGTTACATCCAAATTATATCATCAACGTACCTCACTTAGATTTTTTTTAGAGCCTTTCACCATGGCGTAATCCGTAGTCCCAGACTTTGGGAAGTTCATTACGTACGCCGATGATAATTCTGTCGTGATGTTTTATCAGCAATTTGAAATATAAAACGGTACAGGAACAATTATTGGAACAATCGACTCACCATTCTCGCAATTTGATCCGTTAAATCCGTTCTGACACTCGCAAGTATAGTCCAAGAGATTGTTTAGGCATGTTCCGTTGTTCATACAGCGGGAATCTTCGCAGTGGTTTATCCTCGTGGTACAATCCTGGCCCGTGTATCCCGCTGGACATTCGCACCTGGAAACGAGATTTCTTTGTTGATGTCTCTATAATAATAATCATTCATCAACTATGGAAAAAACCTGTAGCTGCTCTTCGTTGCGTTGAACTCTTGGATGTTGATACAAATGGCATTTGCATGGCAAGGAAGCCAGTCGCAGGGTAGCCTGTTGCAGCGACGTCCTATGAAACCCGGTTCGCACGCGCACTGCCATGTGGCATTGACGCTGCTGCACATCGAGTTCGACTCACAAGGCGACATCACGCAATGGTCAATTTCGATTTCACAAACCTCACCTAAATGATGGAACAGAATACTTTCTGTGTACTTCGTAACGGTAAAATTGCCTCAGTCTGAACTCACCTTCGAAACCATTTGGACAAATGCACGCAAAATCTTCCTCTGTACTTATACAGGTTCCGTTGTTCTGACATGGGCTCATTGAACATTCGTCAATATAAACCTAGAAAACGAATAAACAGATTCACAGAGAAGTGAATTAACACCGTTTCATGTTACAATCTAACTATCTACATACTTCGCAATTGACTCCTGTGTATCCATTCTTACACAAACACTTTCGTTCCGGTGGGTATGAAGAATTCAAAAGGACACATTGGCCTTCGTTCAAGCAGGGTGAAGAGTCGCAGATATTAGGCAATGTTTCACACGTAGATCCTGAAAAAGTGAATCAATCACGTGTCTCAACTTGATGATGCATCGATGAAGAGCAAAAGTGAAGCCACACCTATGAAATTTCCGATACATCCGCAGCTAAAATCGTTGTTAACTATCGTGCAGTTTCCTCCGTTGAGACAAGGATTTTCATCGCAAGGATCTTCGTCGACGCTCACTTTGAGACACTCGTCGATGGACTTGGCACCCCGAGCTACTGTAGTAGTGTTTGTGGGACAAGGTATACACTTCAGTTGAGCATATTCCGGTTGATAGAAGCCGATACCACAAGTGACACAGGGTGCGAGGGCAAGCGGTGCTTTATGGTGACGCTTACGTCGAGAGTAATACCCGGGACGACAGACATCTGGAAGGTAGAAGACCGGGGGATTCATGACTTTCGCAGTTGGATGAAGGGAAGGATGATGTGAAACCCACCGATACAGTCCCCCAGGCTTTTAGAGTGCATTTTCCTCGTCGATGTGTCTTCCGGGCATCTCTTGCAGTTTATAGAGCCAAAGTCGTCTTGATATTCTTGGAATGGACAGGATTGACACTGATTTCGCGTCACGTTGTGGAAGGTGCCGAGCGGGCATTTCACTGTGATAGAAAGTTCAAGATCTGAGTTGAAAAGGTACATTTTTTAGCGTGATTCGTACCTACCGCAACTATTTTTCCTGAGAATACTGCCATTATGACAAAGCTCGTTTGGTTCTTGGAATATCACGTCGAGACGTATCTCAAGTTTTCCTAATTCTTGATTCGTTTTATCGTCGAGAAGATTTAGTCGTCCGTTCTTCACCATTCTTCCCAATCTCTCTTTCAGCTTTGCTAAGCCTTTCTTTGGATTGCTCTTATGGTTGTCTATTATCTTCCCTGAAATAGGGAACAAATATCAACTAGACTTTCTAAAATTATATCAATTTGATTACATACAAATAAATGAGCACTGCAGAGTATTTACCAATAATTTTATACTTTACTTCAGTTTTATCCCATTTCTGTCCTCCATTTCTTTTTCTATCTCTTTGGGGTTTCCTCTTCTTTCTGATGGTCGCCGTACCTTCCTTACGCGATTTCGAATACCCGATAGCTCTTCGCAATCTTTGAGTTGACTTGTTCTCTCTGACGTTACTTTCTTCATCATTATCGTCTTTGCATATGGGGTCAGACTGCAAAACGTTGCATTCCATTCCATCGTCACATATCTCTAGTAATCGAGATTCCAAGCCAGTTTTGATGGTCCTGGGGATCTAGTAGGTGCGATAATGAAAAACTGTTTCTCCACAATCATACATACAGAACCCACTTACTGCATTCAGAGCCGCTGAATCTTTGCAATGAGAGGTATCTCCATTGAATGAAACAGTGAGATCCTGTGCTATCGCGTACGGCACCTGCGTCACTACAGGAATCAGTACAAGATTGTTATTTACTGCACGATTTTGGGTATGATAATTTTTGTGCACTAACCAGAACAATCGGGAAAAGCATCCACGTTCCATGAATGATGGTTTTTGTTACAAGTCAGAGTAAGATTCTCATCATTGGAATGCAATACTGATTCTGGCAATGCGAAAGCGTAGCCCTCCGCACAAGTAGCGACGCACTGCACCCCGTCTTGCAATCTGGCACAGACACTGTGTCCGTTTTCTAGAGACGGAAGGTTTTCACATGCATCTAAAATACAGAAAAATTATTTCCAACTCGACGTAATATGATCGAAATCTTTGTTGGAGCAAAAAAATTGTTTTCGTGATTACCCTCAACAGTGACGTTGAGTACACAGGTTCTTGTGTTATTCGACCTGTCCGTAGCGTCGTACACGATTTTAGTCACCCCGAATCCGAAAGCCTGTTCGCCGGGTACATGACTCCTGCTGATCTTTATGGGAAATCCAGAGTTATCGTAAAAGACCGGTTCGTCCCATGAGATATTGGTCGCCGGCTCGCTACTCTGGAGTAAAAAGACAGGAGGATCGACGCAGTTCTCAACAGTCGGCGGCTCTTTGTCTGTAATAAGTTACCGATGAAAAGTTGATCAATCGAACAACGATCTTCTGTTGCTGAAAAGGTCGATTTTCATTACCAAGAACAGTTACTCCGAAGTAGCATTGTGCCTTATTTTTATTCGCGTCTTGAGCGTTGTAAGTGATAACGTGAACTCCGATTCCCATTTCTTGCGAAGCTCTGACAAACGGTTCGCTCCACACAATCGGTGGAGTCTCTGCGTTATCGGCTGCTACTGCAGCCTCCGTCCAATTGGCTACGGCGTGATTTTTTCCGGGTAAAGTCACCAGAGTGATGTTATTGGGACAAGTTATTGTCGGCGGAGTTGTATCTGTGGGAATTTAGAATCAAGTTGAAATCCAGTTCCTAAATTAGATGATATGCTTACCGATGCACTGCGTAACACTGTGACGATGCGACCAAGTCCCAGTGTGTCCGGAGCAGATTCTTTTCTCCGGCCCTTCGCGAGTGAAACCTTCTTTGCATCGGACTACACATTTTGTTCCGAAATAGATTTTATTAGAAATGGTGCAAGATTTTGGAATTATTTCTCCATTTTGTACGGATTTCAGAGGCTGGCATTTTATCGCTGTTCTTGCAAAAAAGAAAATTCACGATTAGTATTATATCACCGTCTGGATGCAAATTCTCACTCACATCTGCAGGAAACTTTGAGACCATCCCATCTGGACAGCGGCAGGCAATTTCGCGACCGACTTCCTCGCAACTGATACCCCGGGTCACATTTGTACTCGCAATAAGTATCTATAGGAAATGCAGACAGCTGGGTATTCATCACCTGGCGCTCATCTTCGTGCTCGCAGTGAATACTTCCGTTGGTCGGGGCCCGTAGCGCCGGGCAGGTTTTCACTAAAATGTTTATATTTGTTGATTTCTGTCAGAATCCGTTTTAAGGGAGTTGTAATCATACTCACAGAGACATTGTGGCGCCGTTCCGGACCACGCACCAGTTTTCAAACAAAGTCTGATGCTATCGCCCGTTAGATGGAAGCCGATTTGGCAACGTATTCCGCACGCAGCATTTAGCACGTTGTTGCAGGCGTTGGCTTTCACCAAATATCCATTCTCCGGCACTTGGAGCTTCGGACACGTCAAGGCTGTAAAATTTCAGAAGTATACTTTGCGACGATTGAGGAAATTTTATTCTGAACACCAGGTGCGTGGAGAGAAATACTGCATTCATGTATTCCTCACTTCACAGATTGCCACTTATTCTCATCTGTGACCCTCTCATACATCAATTGACATCAAAATGATGAACTTTCGCAGTAAAAAGTCCGTTGACTTCGTAGCGGCTTGCAAAAATTTTGAGGAAAGCGTTAACCAGACAAAAAGAATTCACGATAACTGGTCCAAGCGATACGGATGGCTACTCGACGAGTACGAGTAAGTTTATTGCAGACTTGCTGTTTTCACCCCTGAATTACGACACGCACTCGTAGGCAGATCCTCAAAGAGGGAAAACAGCTCTGCGAGGAAAAAAAGGGCAAATTAAAGATCCAAGAGTCGGCAAGAGATGAGAGAACTTGTTCCCCTTATCCAGAAACAACTACCGGTCATGTGAGTGTAGATTTGACTGATAATCATATCAGTCGGCTATTTCTTGCTATTCTTAATTTCTAGTATGGATGGCTGGCATCCAAGCCAGACTTCAGATTGGAAAAATATGGCTCCTACATGTTCAAATATCCCATCGAAGAACCCGTCCTGATACCAGGGGATTTCCCTACCATAGCAGCTGGCAAAGGATTCATTTGAAATCTTCCGTCGGAAGATGACTTATCGATGACATGATCCAATAAATCCAATACCTATGCTCATCCATCATACGTGATCTTCACTTCTTTCTAATATTAAAAAAAGTATGGTCAGCAAAACATTCAACTTCCATACCTACGCACTTGGTGCCTTCGGCTTTGAATCCCGCAGCACAAGTGCAGTCGGCTATCGTGGCTGCCGCCTTCTTGAGAGTCACGTGATTCAGATCTGGACACGGTATGCAAGCAGCGTTCGAGTCCCCAGGGATAATACCAAGGCCGAATGTCCCATTGGGACAGGCTGTAATTAATCACAACGAGCATTGATGCGCTGAACATACAGTGGAGCGGAACATAATCAAAACAGCGGAATACTGACGTTGACAGAAACCATTGAATCCGGAACCAAAGTAGCCCGGATGGCAAAGGCAAGCGTAGTGACCGGTGACTATTCCACAAGCACAAGAAGCGCTGGCGTCGCAGCAATGCGCTGCGTTGTGGGTTGTGGAATTCCTTGAGCAAAGTGAATCGCACTCCTGAGATGACTTTGTAGCGACGTACTGACCGGCCTTCAAATCTGCAAGGTAAATGTTTTGAAAAAACATTCAATTTTCGATCGAACGTCTCGCACCATGATGCAAAGCCTTCCGAGCGAGAGCTTCGAATTCTGGAAAACTGTCCAAGAGGTACGTGTATCCAGGTTCGCTCGCTATGTGATGCAGCTCTTCAATATTGCCAGTTCGTATTCCGAATGTGAAGACTACGACGCCAGCTTCTTTCAATAATGTCGCAGCTGGCCTCGGGTCTCCTCCGTTGCTAAAGCCGTCCGTGATCAGGAAAACAGCTTTGCGAGCACCTGAACGACTCCGTTCCAAAATATTCTGTAATGAATTCATGTCTTGACTTTGTTCTTGAAAACCAGCTGGTAACTTACATGCGCTTCGAGGAGAGCACCTCTGGTGTAAGTTCCTCCACCGCTGTAGGTGATGCTTCCCAATTGTTGATTCAACAATCTACATTTATGATTGTTAACGTCGGGAGTTGATATCTGGTCTATGTGCCTTATTATGCTTGTTTTTCCGCCAAAAGTTACAACAGCCACCCGAGTTGAGTCAGGGGATACGGTGAAGTCGGACAACAACTTCCGAACGAAATTTAACTCGCTCTGAAAATTTTCTAAACCAACAGAGGCTGACGCATCGACAAGGAAAACCAGTTCCACCTGGGAAAAAAAGAAACGTTTCTTGCCATTGTTTTGCGAATATGTATCGGAAAGTGTGCGTCGAAGTGGGAAATTACCTCGTCAGATTGATTGCGCAATTGATCTACGTGGACTTTGAGCAGTTTCGATAACGCTTCGACCTTTTCTTTTTGAATACTGGAGAAAGTATGTTGTTGAAGTACCCGTTTCTGCTCAATAGCGAATAACTTGAAAGAGCCAGCGTCGGTGTTACTCTTAGTCCCATGTTTGGTGTTCGAAGAAAATATCTCGATACAACAAACGTTTCGAACGATGATTAAAAATATAAAAAACTGGCTTTTGTTCGAAAGAAACATATTTATTTATCGATAAAAAAAACATCCGTAGAATAACACTTTTTCAGCCGGCTGCAAGTCTTATTAGCCGTCACTACATGCTTCTAATATTGTTGGTGAAATTCATATAGCCGGATGATAAAAACGAGACGGTAATTATAAAACTCATTAAAATCTCCAGATTCGCTTGCTGCAGTCCGAGTAGAAGTACCTGGAACGTATATTCTTAAAAATAAGTGAATTAGAAGTATTTAAATGAAGTAAAACGTTTTTACAAAACTTGTGATTACCCTGATGTCCGTGAAAATGTCGAGTACGATCAAGAACGTATCAATCAGACGAACGACTTGACCTGACTGTGGTCCATAACTCAATTGTCATATTCCGAGACTGTTGGTTCTGAGTCTGAGGCTTGTCGAGAGTTGACGGAAAAAGGAACGCGTTCAAACAAGGGATACACTGTTCTTGTAATCACTGACAGTGGAGCCCACGTGACATTCCCCGTCTCGCTTTCGTGTTATCTGCCTTCTCAGCCTGCACAGAGCACATCATAGACAATGACGAATTACTGATCAATGCAGATCAATGATCGATCAGTATGCCTACATTTTAATTTTTTCATTAAACTTTTGTGTAAATAATAATTTAATATTATAGTACTATAGTTCCATCTCTGTCACTATCTACGTTTAAATATGTAGTCCTCCGTCTGTGAGAGGGCGGAAAAAAACGTGGAGAAAAAAAAAGTCGGGGCTTAGACGTTGTAATTTGAGATAACATCTGAAACCAGTTCTTCGACTAAAATAACATCCGAGAAGTCTTGGAAGTCAGATAAGCTTTGGAGGAAAAAACTTTCGTCTACTTCTGTTTCAGAGAAAATAAAGAAGCTTCTATCATTTTAATCTTCAAAAAATCTGGGAGACTCAGTTTTTCGATTGTAGTCGAAGCAATTGGGTAATTGGCGTTCCAAATTTGAAAACGAAAAATAGATGACTGACATGGTTTCCACACGTGTGTATGTAGATTAGATGTCCAACATCCGCGCCTGGGATGCGGGCGGGTTTCTTTGAGATCAAACGAGAGTAAAGAGATGAAGTTGAGAGGGAGAAGTTATGGACCAATGTCAGCGGCAGCTGCGCGACATAATATCTGGGAAAACGGATTTGAATTCTAAAGCAGTTTTCAACCGATGCCCGGGAGTAGAACGACGTCTTAGAACACTCGCCTAAACTTACGAGCGTAAGTTCAATTTTGATCAATTAATTCATTAATAACTCGGTTCGTTCAGACTCTTCCCGACCGCGCGTCGCCTTACTTGTTAAGATGATATTAATATCATACTTTTTAATAACCGAGAACCCGAAGCAACGTTCGAATACTTTTTTAGATAAGCACATAATGTTTAAAAGATGTTTAAAGAATAATTGTTGAATTTTTTTCTCCAGCAAGAGCATCGATCGAGATGCAATTTCGTCCGACTCTCGGCTTCCTGGTGTTGATTATCCAATGCGGGTGTATTCCGATCGAAATAGTCTCCGACATCCACCTCGGAGAAGGTCCTTCGTTGCCTGCGGCGATGGAGGCGAGACGGGTGAAGAAGGACGCGGCGGATGAAACAGGCCTGGAAGAATGTTCCCTCGTCGACAGTTGGCGGGAGGCTCCAGGATCCATAAATGTATTGGCATTTTTGGACGCCTCGTGGGAATACAGTCATCGTCAAGCCACAATGTGAATATAATATCGACTATTGATTCTCCGTTACATCGCCTATCGACGCGTCTTAACTATTCGCAATTAGTTCAAGGTGATGAACTCGTTGAAAATCTGAAATTCCATCCAGTCAATGAGAATAATTAAAACCGATTGGGGTATGACTCAAAGCCTATTATTTTACCCAAACAATAGGAGCATAGTTTCGCTTGTTTATTCCACACAATGTTCTTTAAAGTGGGTTCGCTGTTTTTCATTTGAAAAAGAAACGTCCACCGGTGATAATTTTCCACTCTACGTCTTTGAGACGTGTATAAATTATATTATAATGTACTTTGTCGATATTGTCTTCGGTGTCGGTGGGAAATGAGGTAAATATCTAAGCGACCGATCCATTTCATGAGAAATATAACAGCTCTGATGCGAATAGTAAGAATGTTGCATGAGATTATCACAAATGAATGCGTTGCCAAAAAATGCTGCGGCTGCAATATCCGCAAATTGCTGATAACCCCGGGGTCAAGAAAACGTGGCTATGTTAACGGTTCAACTCTGATTCCTGTTTCTTTCTCGTGGCGTATGTATAGTTCACGCAATTACTTTAGATCCTTCGTTTGATTACTACAAACTGCGTTCTTTTCTCGTTTGCAAAAGACGCCGGAGCAATTAGCAGTGGCTCAATTATCTAGCCAGACAAATACCGTGGACACATATTCATAAAAATCTGCCTTACGTCAGAGCGAATTGGGATGCTTGTAAACAAGTCAAATTCTCCCTACGGATTTTTATGACCAACTTTTTAAATTGACGTCAAACCATTCTCTTCACAGGCTGAAAATGCTTCGAGATCGTTTAGAGAATTCTGGAATAAAGGGACTCAGATTTTTCGTCGTCAATTCTGCAGAACCTACAGCGACGATGAGCATCGGAGACACGGGGGACGAAGAGGCGGCCTGGGGGGTAGCCGAAGGGACGAATGAGCACAAGTTTTCAAAAATCGAAAGAACCAGAGAAGCATTGAGGGAAAAAATTGGTCCAGACATCGCCTTCGTTCAAGATAACGGAGACCTTCGAATTTGGGAAAAACTCACCGTCTCGAGGGACCAAGTCTTAGTTATCGATAAGTAAGCATTAAATTTGAGGAAAAAGACCGGATTTACAGTAACACTAATGATTCCCCAGGTGCGGAAGGCTGACCTACAGAGTTATAGTTCCTTGGAGTATCCTGCACTTCCCTTACGTCAAGGCCGCTATTCTTTCCACCTACAAGGAGCAGCCGTGCGGACAATGTGGCGTGAGTAGATTGAGAGTTGGGGTAAAAATTATCGAACGAACGTGTGACGGGTGTTTTTCTAGATCGAAACCGTAGAAACAACGACCCCGCTTCACGTCGAGGAATCCCAAACCGAAGAGATCACAGATTTTATACCGGAGAATCTCACCCTCAGGCAGATGCAAGAAATTGTTGTAAAAAAGTACAAGCTAGATCAGAACGACTACACGGCGAGGAAACTTCCCCATGGTTCAGAGTCTCAAGATATTCCTGAGAGTATAATCAAACTACTGAACGGAACTGCTAATGTGAAGCGAGAAAATGTTACCACGGGCATTGAAAATATTACCAGAGGAAGTCTGAACCTCGACGACAGTTTTGTCACCGGCTATTCTCAGGCTCAGATCTCAACGGGTGAGAAGTTCGTTAGTAGCGACAGCGATACGTCAACAACGACTAGAAATGAGAGCGGAGAGAATCTGGAAGAAACGAGAGACAAGGATAAAGAGACTCCAGACTCGCAGGAAACAGTCGAGACCAGTTCGGATTCGGAGCTTTGGAGCACTTCGACGTCATCGACAGAAGAACAAACCGATAATCATATCCGGAGAACGACACAATCATCGGGCGAGAACGACTATGAAAATGACATAATGCCCATCAAAATAATAATGCACGCTCCTCACATTCACGTGGACGAAAAACCGTGTAAAAGACACGAGTATTTGGTACTGAAGTTTGGTCTGCCGGAATATCACGGACACTTGGAGTCCGACGATAGCCGCAGGGACGCCGTCAATGAAAATTACGAGGGCGAATCTGGCAGCGGAGAGATTGCCAATGACGAGGATGAGAAACGGCGTCGTAATCGCGAGGAAGATCGGTGCAAGGAGAGCATTAAAGGCGAGGTAAAAATGGGTATGATATTCGACAAAGATGAGAGCCCGGGTTTCTACGGAGAAGACTCAGAGTATTGGAGAAACTTTGGGAACACGGCGTACCAAGAAGAACCAGGCAAGGTAGATCCTGAGCCAGTAATTCACTGTCTGATTGTTAAAGTTTGAAATACAAATTTTCGTTTCATTTTAGGACAGCCAGAGGCCGGGTGAGGGGAACGACGCAGAAGATATCGCAGAGAGACTCGATAACTGGTCTGAATCTGGCCAGAAAACTGAGGAAACGACTTTTAGTCAGCATAAGATTGCTGCTGAAGATAAAGACGCTATCGAGGAGGAACAACTGGCGAATAATCTGTTCGAGCATTACAGTAAACTACTTCCATGGCTAGACTACGTCATTGACTAATTTTATATCGTCGTAATTAGCAGTCGATTGTGTCTTGTGTATAAATTGATTCAAAGACTACGGATGTCTCCTCGATTCACCCAAACTCAAAGCCAGCCGATACGAATGACAACTTTTCAGCGTAACTCCTTCATTGGTAAATTCGTACATTCTCTGAAACGTGAAGAAGAAAAATTGACGAAGGAAAATCTTGCATTTTCAAACTTTGTCAAACATTTTTCTTATCGTTTTATCTACGCAGGGTTGAGTATTCCGGGTTCAAGCCAACCCATGAGTCTGTTTGAATTTTTTATTCGAGTTCTTCGATGTACGGCGAGTACAGTGAATTAGATTCACGTTCGACAGGCTTTAGACAGTCAAAATAAAATGCTCTTCTACTCTTTCTCGATTGAAAGAGGAACCCTGAGCTGCTATAGTATTAGTATTAAATAATACAGTATCATCTTTATAGTAAGATTCTTCGTTCTGTTCAAAATTCTGTTGTTTTTTTTTTTTTTTTCATAACTTAATCAAAGTTAACGAAGAATGAAGTCAGATTGAATTTATACTCTGTGTGAACAGAATTTCTGTTCGATCGAAAAGTCCTGTGATTCAATAATTTATATTTCTACTCTAAAACACTATTCTGCTTCGCTGGTGTCGTCGGAATCGAGGCTTCCGTCACTGCTACTACTACTTGAGCTACTGCTATCCGATTCCGTGTCCGAATCCGTGTCGCTGCTGTCCGAGGAGCTTGAACTACCCCTCCTCATTCTAGAATAAAAGATATCAGAGTTATTTTGTTACATTATTCATTATTGTTACACGATGTCATAAAACAGTTACAATTTGCACATAGAACTCAAGCTAGTGTAGAAAATCCTCAAGTAGAAGATAATCTTGGGAAACAAGATCGCATTTTGGTCAGTTAGAATGTTAATTATCTGGATTTGTTTTGCGGTATCGTTTGATATAATGCAAGAGGAACGAAAGGCAGAGAGAACTCATCGGAAAAAAGCTGAAAATGAGCTTTCTTGGAAGACAAGTTTGATAATCCTGTTCTATTTTCTAAGGAAAATCATATTTGGACATCTTTGGACAATTTTTCAGAATATAATGTTCGTGTATCTGTGGAAAAAAAAGCTCTAAGATAAATTAGTATTGTTAAAAGGCAAAACCAGGGCTCGATATGGTCTAGAAAACTCACAAATAATCTAAGAACTTCTTGCTCTCCATAGTGTAAGTGCAGTTGGGCCTTGAAAAAGGGGATGTAATCGTCATTACAACAGACACGTAATTTTAAACGAGCAAGAGAATCAAACTCACTTGTCGTTCTTTTTCTCTTCGATTGCCAAGTTGTCAACATCGTCGACCATCTCATGAATCGCATTTTCGATCACCAAGTCTTCTTCGTGAACGGAAATAGCCGCCGCTTCCAACTCAACGAGGTCCAAACCCATTTCAGCTTTACATGGCTGCACCTTGGAGATTTAAAGAAGAATGAAAAAAATACGAGACAATTAAAGTTGAAACGCTTTTAGCACTTTCTCTGTCATCAACACTAACAGTGCTAAGAGCTGGTTCAAAATACGCACTTTGTCGAATACTTACAACGCTCAGGGTCGTGTTTAGAGATTCGATGAGGGAGACCGGAGCCTGCTGCAACCATATCAAGTAGTCCTTCACGTACAACTGATTCAGGATGTAACGAGGCTCGTAGGAATTATTGAAGAGCTCGTGTACCTCGCACAACCGTTTTAGAACATACTTTTTACCTATGAACAAAGAGACACGGTAGAAATGATTATTTCGCAGTGAAATACGGTCTTAAATCGATCCAGTCGTCACAAACCTAAACTAACGACTGTCTTGACATCCTCGAATACTTTAACAGCGAGTTCCCAGTTTCTGTACAAAGGGTAACACAAGGACCTCCTGACACAGGCTGTAACTACTTCTTCCGGGGTGTTAAATTCCTGGAACCAGCACAAAGTGGAGCTCAGTTTGTTGACGGTCCATCCGCTCTCGACGGTATTCTCGCCCATGGTCGTCCTGTGGTTGTAGCAGCTGGCGAACAAGATATCGACCAGGCCAAGAGAGACCTTGGCGGCTTCGTCGGTGTCCAGTAGATACTCTTTGTTGGGCAGTTCCTTCAATATATCTTTCTCCGCGTCTCCGAGACTGACTTCCGCGCTCGTCAGGGTCTCCCATTCCGCCTTGAAGTCTATAAAAGGCCTGATGAACTCCTCCTGGATCAAGTCAGCCATGTAATGTTCCTCGCTGAACTGTTCAAACTCGTGTTTCTGCCTGAGACAAGAACGCTCGTACGAAGGAGTCGCGTCTGGGGCCGGAAGATCGATTATTTCACCCGTCCATCCTGCCTGATGTGAAGCGAAAAATATAATTAAAACAGCTGAAGAGGAAGAGGAAGAGGAAGAGGAAGAGGAAGAGGCGTACGAACCTCGAAGGAGGCCAAAGCGCCGGTGACTTTGCTGCCGAAACCGTAGGTCGGAGGCTGTAAAGATGTCTGTATATTTTCCTGGATCGGATTCTGGTGGACGAACCACTCGTCTCCGTCCTTCTCCGCCTCTTCCGGACCATCGCCGTCGCTGTCGCAGTTCGTGTTCTTGATTTTCGAATCGTGGCCTATCCCCTCCGCCAAACTCACCACGGGGTTGCCTGAGGACATGAATTCATGCCGTTATCACATTTAGGTGTGAATAGAGTTACTTACTGATAACTTCGATGGTCGGTGGCCCGTGGTTTCTCTTCTTCGGAGGGGCTAGAAGCGTCGTTATCATGTCCAGGTTCTGAAATTCCTCGCCTTTGGTGACTTTGGAGAACCTTAAGACGAAGTCTCCCTTCTCGGCGTCGTAGACTCCGGAGGATGCTGCATTTTCTACGATCTTTCCGGGAAGATTCAACCTGCGACGGCGGAGTTTGTTGAAATTTGAAACAAAGAGCGAAGCAAGTTCTCGGTTTCTCTTACCTCAGGTAATAAGGAGAGGAGTAAAATCTGAAGTCGTAATCTTCGACGTAGACTTCGGTGTCTTTGATGTTGGCGTAAGGCGCGTGAACGGTTACGACGACTTCGTTCTCCGTTTGAGTCAGCTCGAATCGAGGAGTTAGCATTTTTTATTTCGTTATATATTTAGCAGTGGAATTCCGTCTGGTCCTCCCGCACCTATTTAGGTCGCATAGGTTAGGTTAGGATCAGTTTTTCTCGTATTATTATAATCGGGAATTGAGGATTGAGATAACCGTGTTTTACGCGCGTTACGTATTCGCTGATTCTCCTTTTCTTCGGTATTTATTACGTCAAAAAGCATTTAAAAAAATTCAACCGAACTTTTCAAGTGAGGAGAAAATTTTTTGAGAGCATGTGTTGTTATTATTGTGATCGCAAAAACCATAACATGCGTGTTTCCAACGTTCGATCGCCAATTCCGGTTCGAGTCGTCGAATATCTACCAATCCTGCTCAAGCAAGATGCAAGAACACGCGAACTTCCGATTTTTTCGTTAAATATGCCACGCGATTGGTTAACGCTCTGGGAATCCCCTTTCGGCGCGTCATTAAGGTGAAATGAAAGTCACGTGACCTCGATATGATTTACACTTGGAATTTTCAAACGCTATTTTCTCAGCCAAAACACATTCGATTGATGTGAAATCGATATCAGTGACGTAGAAAAACTGAACGAAGGGCCTGCCAATCGTGGATTTTCGAATATCGAAAGACATGATCAGAATTTTGTGTAACAATATTGTTCCGTAACCCAAGGAGGTGCTGCCCCTCGTGGAGAGAGGCAGCACTTCCTTGGATTACGGAACAATATTGTTAAAAAACTGTTATTACGTCTCGATTTTCTAAAATCTACGATTGGCGGGCCCTTCGTTGAGTTTTTCTACGTCACTGATATCAATTTCACATCAATCGAATGTGTTTTGGCTGAGAAAATAGCGTTTGAAAATTCCAAGTGTAAATCGTCAGCCTCATATCGAGGTCACGTGACTTTCATTTCACCTTAAATTACAAAGAATTTCGTGATTTGTCCACGATTTTCGAGCGCTGCGGTCGCTAAACCTCGTATTCCCAACTCGCTATGCCTTCTATCTACAGTACACGTGCTCAATGCCCATGTGCTCCACAATCCACACCGCCTAGCCAATAGCCATGTGTTATCTCGCCAGTTTGGTAAGTTGGTAACCTGAAAATTCCGTGGATGTTTCGAACTGGATTAAAATTGAGAACGATTGAAAGATCAACAACGATTGCATTCGACTTAAAAATAGTAAGACAGTTATTTATCTCGTTTAATTCACCTCATCCCCTCAAATTCGGCACCTCGTTCGAATTATTGAAAAAAAAAAAAAACCGGCACGATAGGCGAGCCCAATCTCACGTGTCGCATATAATAACGATGGTAAACAATGAATTAATCTGTGCAGAATATCGATCTTGAGGTCCCACGAATACCCTAAAAATGCAGAAACACTCGAAAACTGGTCCCTGGACATCGGCGAAACATCTAGACCCCAAGAGTCTGACGTTTTCCATGTTCACATCGGACGACATCAAGCGCCTAAGCGTTAAAAAAATCAGCACACCTCTCTCATTCAACGTTCTGGGACACCCGCTTAGAGGCGGACTCTATGATCCGGCTTTGGGTAAGTCAGCCCAAATACGAGCCAAACACCCTTCTGATTCTGTCTCATCCTTTCAGGCCCGGTTAGCGAGAAAGGAGATCCGTGCTCGACATGCGGCGGCAACACGTTCACGTGTCCGGGCCACATAGGGCACATAGAGTTACCGATGTCCGTGGTGAATCCCCTGTTCCACAAGCAGCTCGCCACGCTGATCAAGCTGACTTGTCTGTCTTGCTTCAAACTCCAGATACCAGATTCCATAAAGCTGCTATTGGTAGCCAAGTTGAAGCTCCTCGACGAGGGATACGTGTCCGAAGTAACGGAGCTTGAGCAGGAAGTCGGCTTCATTCTGGCCTCGACAAAGGACCAAGTCGGGGTCACCGAATACGTGAAGGAAGCGATCGACGCTTACGTAACGACTCTGCGTAACCGGCACAGATTCGATACGAATTCGTCCGCGGCCATCGGCGAGAGTAATTCGAAGACCAAAAACGCCAATGTGCAGAGATTCGCATGCGTCGAAAATGCGCTGAAGCAGTTTCAGACAAAGAATTTATGCATACACTGCCAGCGGTCTATACACAAGGTCACCGCGTTCAAGAATAAGCTCATGACCACACGGAGCGCCGCCGGTGCGCCGAACGACAGGTGAGCACCGAAGAGAGCCGAATTCATCGCCACTTCACGGATTGATTGTTTTTTCAGCAACACTGGGCGCAGAGTGATCAGGAAATTGGATACGGTGCTGATAATGCCGGACCAGTCTCGAGAATATCTGCGTCAACTGTGGGTCAACGAGAGGAACATACTGGAAGTCATGATCCCTTGCCTGAGCACGATGAAAACCAAGCATCCGACGGACGTTTTGTTCTTCAAAACGATACCCGTCCTTCCGCCCATCGTCAGGCCGGTCAACTACGTCGCCGGTTCGATGCTCGAGCATCCGCAGACTCAGGCGTACAAGACTATCATCGAAGACTCTCTGGTGCTGAGATACATCATCCAAACTATCCAAGACGGAGGTACTTCCAAACTTCCGGAAGAGGGCAGGGTGAGTAGGAGAGGATGAGATCAGGCGAAGGTGATGGAGTGCTAATGATCGCATTTGCAGATGGTTTTTGAGAAAATAAGAGGGAAATCGCCCGTGGAGAAGCTGCAGCTCGCTTGGCAGCAGCTTCAGGCGAACGTCGACCATCTCATGGACCGTGACATAAGCCGGACCTCGCAGTCCGCCAGTTGCCAGGGGCTCAAACAAGTCATTGAAAAGAAGGAGGGCGTCATTCGTATGCACATGATGGGTAAAAGGGTCAATTTTGCAGCCAGATCCGTCATAACTCCGGACCCGAATCTGAACATCGATGAAATTGGGATCCCCGAAGCCTTTGCGTTGAAGCTGACCTATCCGGTTCCGGTCACGCCTTGGAACGTCGCTGAATTGCGACAGATGATAATCAACGGACCGAACGTTCACCCAGGGTAGATAATTCCGCGATAATTTCGCCAGACTTGACGGTAACTCGGACCGTTGCTCTCAATTCCAGGGCAGTCATGGTAGAGAACGAGAACGGCGCGATAAAACGAATACACCCAACCGAGACCGTGCAGAGGGAGGCTTTGGCCAAACGATTGTTGACCACGAACGTGAAGGCGAATAAATTATTCAACAGAGCGCAGATAGTTCATCGTCACTTGCAGAACGGAGATGTACTGCTCTTGAACCGTCAGCCGACGTTGCACAGGCCCAGTATCATGGCTCACAAAGCGAGGATATTGAAAGGCGAAAAAACCCTACGTCTGCATTACGCCAATTGCAAAGCGTACAATGCCGATTTTGACGGTGATGAAATGAACGCCCATTTTCCACAGAATGAACTCGCGCGCAGCGAAGGATACCACATTGGTAATTTTCACAACAAATCACTGCAGAAAATTAGTCGACGTAACTATTTTTACCGTGTGACCATCGTTTCAGCCAATGTCTCGAACCAGTACCTCGTTCCGAAGGACGGTACTCCCCTGAGTGGATTGATTCAAGATCACATGATCTCCGGAGTTCGTTTGACCCTGAGGGGCCAGTTCTTCACGAGGTGATTAGCGATTGTCGATCGGAAGGCTGTAAGGCCGTTAAATGCTGCGAAAATGGGGAAACTGACAAAGAAATGTTAATTTTGTTCACAGGGAAGATTACATGCAGTTCGTTTATTCTGCTTTGGCGGACGTTCACGGTGAGCTGATAACGTTGCCGCCCGCTATTATCAAGCCAGAGCTACTTTGGTCGGGTAAACAAGTGCTGTCGACGGTCATAATGAATATCACACCGCGCGGTAAGGCCAAGATCAATCTAACAGCGGGCGCAAAGATTGGTCCCAAAGCGTGGGAAGTGACGAAACCGAGAAAATGGAAATGCGGAACTGAATTCAAGGATTCAAAAACCATGTCCGAGGCCCAAGTCGTCATACGCAACGGCGAACTGCTCTGCGGTGTTCTGGACAAAATCCATTACGGCGCTACGCCGTACGGTCTGATACACTGCATTTACGAGGTTCGCATCGAGCTCGAATACTCCGTTAATATCGTAAAATAATCTTCAGTCTCCGGTTCTAAATCAATTTTTCAACAGCTTTACGGAGGCACGTGTTCCAGCAAGCTGCTCAGCGCGTTTGGAAAACTGTTTCAAACGTTTCTGCAGAGAACGGGTTTCACTCTCGGCGTAGAAGACATCCTGCTTCTCTCCGACGCCGACGAAAAACGTGCGGCTCTCATCGAGTCGTGCAGAAAGGTGAGGACGTTGCGTCCTGGTGAACGGAGCGGATCTAACACGCTTATTCTGTTTCTAGATAGGGGAAAGCACGCAGAGATCGATTCTCGAGCTACCCGAAGACACGCCGAGCGACGTTTTGAGAGAAAAGATGCAAGAGGCTTACTTGAAGAACCCGAAATTCCAGGCGCAAGTGGATCGAAAGTACAAAACTGCGTTGGACGTTTATACGAACGATATAAACAAAGTATGCCTGCCGGCTGGGCTGCTGAAAAAGTTTCCCGACAACAATTTACAGCTCATGGTTCAGTCCGGAGCGAAAGGTTCAACCGTTAATACTATGCAGATTTCTTGTTTACTGGGACAAATTGAATTGGAGGGTAAGAGACCTCCGCTCATGATAAGCGGCAAGAGTCTTCCTTCCTTTGCGCCCTACGACCCAACGCCCAGGGCCGGAGGCTTCATCGACGGTCGTTTCATGACCGGAATCCAGCCCCAAGAATTCTTCTTCCATTGTATGGCGGGAAGAGAAGGGCTGATCGATACTGCGGTAAAAACAAGTAGATCCGGGTATCTGCAGAGATGTTTGATCAAGCATCTCGAGGGATTGACCGTCGGGTATGACTCGACCGTTCGTGACTCCGACGGCAGTTTAATTCAGCTGAATTACGGAGAAGATGGTCTTGACGTGCCGGGTGCCCAGTTTTTGAGGAAGGAGCAGATGAAATTTTTGGCTGACAATAAGAACGCCATCGTCGAAGGCAACCTGTTGGACACTTTGAAGGCGGAGGCCGGCGCTAAGGAGATATCGAAGAGTGGTAAAAAGATACAGAAGTGGATAAAGAAGAACGGCGACCCCTTGAGAAAGCGGAGGGTCAGTGATTTCGCGAAGTACTCCAAGGAAAACTCCTTGGACCATGTGCCAAAGTATCAAAAGATAAACCAAGATTGCGGCAGAAGCCGAGGCGCCTTGAATCTGATGAAAAAGTGGGTGAGGCTCGACGATGAAACGAAGCAGCGGTACGATACGAGGGAACTGCGCTGTCCAGATCCCGTGTTTTCGAAATATAAACAGAGTTCAAACTACGGCGTTCTCACAGAGAGAATAGAAAACTTGATGAATAACTATCTCTCGGCGAAAGAAACGGGATTCATCGCCAAAGACGAACTCAGAGACGTTATGTCTTTCAAGGTAACAAAGACGCTCTGCCAGCCCGGTGAACCGGTCGGACTATTGGCCGCGCAATCGATCGGCGAGCCTTCGACGCAGATGACGTTGAACACCTTCCATTTTGCTGGACGTGGTGAGATGAACGTGACTCTGGGTATTCCGAGGCTCAGAGAAATTCTGATGATGGCTTCGAAGAATATTAAGACACCGTCGATGGAAATACCGTTCAGATCGAACCTGAAGAATCTGGGTAAACAGGCTGACAAATTGAGACTGAAATTGACCAGATGCGTTCTCTCGAATATCCTGACGGACGTCAACCTCGACGGGAGACTGGAACTCTGGCCAACGAGAAGAATGGAGTATACCCTGAAGATGAATTTACTGCGCCGGAAAAGCTACAAGCGGGAATACTGCGTTTCTCCCAAGTACGCGATGGAGAGAATAGAGCAGTCGTTCTTCAATTTACTCTTCAAGGAAATAAAACGAGCAGACAAAAGCTCCGGTGCTCTACTCCACGTGCAAGGGGAAACGGAATCGACCAAGGACACGGAGTTGGACGCCGACGATCCGGAAAGTACCGCACCGACGAACCGGCGAGCGTCGAGATTATTGGGAGAAGAGCACGAATCTTCGGACGAAGACGAAGCTGCCGAGGACGCGGACGCGACGGCGGCCAGGTCCATGTCCAGACACCAAGAAAACCAGGAATACGACGATCCGGATGAGGATAAAGAAGAATCTGATGATTCCGGAGATGAAGAAAGAACCAACGAAGCGCAAGGAATGGACAAAGGAGAAAAAGACGACGGAATGACGGAGAGTTTTAACAATCTTAACACCGAACGAAGGAAGAAACTGGTTCTGGACATGTACCCTAACGCCATTGAATACGACTTTGACGATAAGAAATATTCGTCGTGCACATTGAAGTTCTGGGTATTTATAATTGAGTTCCATAACTCGGAACACCGGTTCTGTTTCTGAAGCAACTACATTTTTTAGCTACCGTTGACCACGGCCAAACTGGACTTATCTACGATCATCCGATCGGCGGCGGAGAAAGTTGTGCTCTGGGAAACTCCTCTGATAAAACGAGCATTCACATTCCAGAATCAGAGCAACGAGACGGTGCTGAAAACCGATGGTATCAACATCGTCGTAAGTGGCCCAAGTGTTATTCCCAATTTTTTTTTAGACTAACGATACTTTTTTCTCTCGTAGGAAATGTTCAAGTACAACGAAATTCTAGATCTGAACAGATTGTACTCTAACGATATCTACGGGATTTCTCAAACTCATGGAATAGAAGCGGCCAACAGAGTCATCGTTAAGGAGGTCAAGGACGTGTTTAAGATGTACGGAATCACAGTGGATCCGCGCCATTTACTCCTGATCGCCGACTACATGACCTTCGACGGTAGCTTTCAGCCCCTCAGTCGCAAGGGGATGGAGAACGCCGCGTCTCCTCTACAGCAAATCAGCTTCGAGAGCTCCCTGACTTTCCTGAAGACCGCTACCCTCCAGAGTAAGCATTCCCAAGATTTTATCCGACTCGAATCGATTTCTAAACGTTCGATAATTAAACTTCAGGCAAACAAGATGACCTCGTTTCACCATCCAGTAGACTGATGCTGGGCCAGCCTTGCAAATGTGGAACCGGATCGTTCACGCTAATGCACAGAATGGAAAATGACATTCTAGCACTGTAACGCTGTGTAAAAAAAAAGCTAAAAGAAACGGGTTTTTTCTATTCGTTTTATTAAACAAAAATAAAGTGAACATAAAATTGATAAGTGTGTATATATATATATATATAAGATTAATGAGCTATTTGCTAGTTTAGTTTTCAACAATTGTTTGGGGATTTTTTTTCCACTGGTATAACGTGCTGACAAATAAATGCGACGACGATAATCATTAAATATACAAATGAGATAAATTTTTTTCGCGCTCTGTTTGTGTGTTCGTATATATATACATATATATAAACTTATTCACGCTCAGATGTTTTGTTTACGATTTATAATAATGGAATTAATCATTCTGTGAATTGTTCACTTGTGTTTCTGGATGGTGTTCTTCAGCTTGTCGTAATTCGCACCGGGGAAAGATTCGAGCTGAAAATAATAACGAACGTTAATATTGTTGTTAAAGGATTAATAGTCATAGAAAAAATTGAATATCATTTTCTTACCACGGTCTTGTTCTTGATGAAGACAAAGGTCGGCATGCTTGAAATTTCATACTCAAAAGCGATGTCTTCGCACTCGTCAACGTCGACCTTGAGGATGATAACGTCCGGGAGTTCCTATAAAGGCAGAATTAATATTATTCAAAGTCATCGCGGACGTTAGGTTTCAAGCTTCATTTTCGCAGTCCCAGGTATATCACCTTGGACAATTCCTCGAGCTTTGGCGCGATCATCTTGCAGGGTCCGCACCAAGTGGCAAAGAAATCGATCACCACAAGTGAGCTTCCAGCTTCGGCAAGCTTGGCCTTGAGATCAGCCTGAAATTGTAATGGGAATCAATTAGTTTGCTGACCTCATTTTCTTGTATCATAGTTGTCAGTGATTCTGGGATCTATAGGTTCGTGTGGTTGAAATATAGATGCAGAGATAGAGCATTGTGTACGAAAGTGTAGCCACGGCAACGATGGAAAAACAAGGTCGAGTCCAACTGAGTCGGTGGGGTAAGTTAATCAAGGTTTTTCACGGTAGTATACTAGTCTACTATTAATAGTATCGTAGTATTATGAAAAATTTCTCAATTGGAATATTGATTCGGTTGATAAATGACAAGGAATGAAACGTGGAACGAATATAGAGGGCAATTTAGGTCTGTCAAATTATGTGGAAACGTTTCTGCACGAAGTACAACTTGGTATGCTAAATAATTCCGCTCTTACATCGCGTCTCAATTTATACGCTGTAATTTCAACTGAACGTAAATATTGACGTTTGTCATATTCACGAGGTAAGAATCAGGGTAATAATTTCTGAAATAAATGCACTCCGATAAGAGAGCAGCATTATCGATTGCCTTTCCCTTTCCCTTGGTACACATTAATCTCTATTTCAAACTCGATGACAGAAGTATAACAAAACCAAGGGAATCAATCTCGAGACCAGAGGAATTTTTGTCAGCGACAAAACCAATTAGCTTTTCAGTTGACGATGGATAAAGTCTTTAGAATTTCAATTGTTACCCTCTTCGACCACTTTTTATAGATAATGAAACTAAGGTGTTGGAAACCAATTCCACAAAGTGCTAGTTTGTAAGTTTGAATAGCCACCCTAATCAATCATACATTTTTCTAAACTTTTCTATAAAAAAAAAGATTGGTATGTTCTATTCTCTGTCTATGAAGCCTCTAGTCTTCTATTCGGAGTTTGGAATTGAATTCTTGGAGACCTGGACTCTACCTGAACTTGTTAACAGGTTCCTAAGTCAACGAGCAGCAAGCTCAACAGCAGCATGAAGCACAAATTTTGAGAGATTTTGGAGATAGAATTTTAGTACGATTGAAGAAAATTTATATGAAACGCGGGAAGGTATTACGTTTATTTTTTGCCGTCTGAATTTTCATCGCATTAGGTTTCGATTATAAGCCTTGGATTGAAAATCGAAGAATTTTTTGATGAGGAATCTATGGATTTTCATTTTTTATTGACCGCAGCAGCTAATGAGTATATCTAAAAATTGAAGAGGGCAATAACCACACGGAAATTTCTCAATCATAGATATTCAAGGTGTATCACTTGGACGACCTTCCCATGTACCAGTTACTGTTAACAAAAAAAAGTGAGGAAAAAGTCGTCGGCTAGACAATTCCTCGATATTTATTGTTCGAAAACGAAGTTTCGCCTGCAAAAACGTCCTTGAACTTTTATTTTTTTCACACAACGTCGCTAATTTTGTGGCTACATCTACTTGCTAGTATGTAGGAAATGTCGTCGGTCGATACCTCAAACAGTCTAGGATTGAGAATTTTCAGTCTGGTCTCTTCCCCAGGAAGAATATCAGCTTGGAAATTATTCAAAACACCATAAAATGATGCTTCAATTTTTCTGTTTGCGATATTTTTAATAAATATTCATGATACATCATTCTCAAAGTAGGTATTTTTTTTCCTGTTAGCTTCGATTTCAGAGAATCGAGGGGGAATGAGGGGGGAGGGGTAAAAAATTGACAAAAAATCACGGACGTCCTTTACGGATGCCCCCTGAGTCAATTTTTTTGTTTATCGGGCGTATCTACTTCCGGTTGGATCTACGCAACGGTTGAACATTCGGAGTAGTACTCAGTTACTACAATTTCGAAAAAATTAGCAAGAGTTTTCGACGAAAATCGAAATATTCCGTAGATGAAGAAGAAAAAAAAATAAAAAAAAAACTGTTACGAAACTTTGAGTAACCGCAGTTTCATCGTATCAGCAGATCCCGTATCTCTAAAACGCGCGTATAATTGTCTAGATTATAATTTCGTCGATAATGATCGATAATGATCCATTTGTCGCTACTTTTCATCGTTTCGATTATATCGCGTGTCTAATGACATACGGTCGTAAGCGGCAAAAGGTCGTATATTTTTTTTTCATCGTATTTAGACTAAGGACCCGAAGATTCGTTCATAAACGTTGAAATTTAATACTAGGTCAATTAAAAGCAGAAGGTCGTATGTACTGGTGGATACGACCTTTCAGTCCTAACTTCGCAGAAAAAAAATGGTTTCCATCAATTGCAGAAGGTCGTATCCGCCCAAGATACGACCTTTTGCATTTACATTTTTCGATCTCGTAATTTCAATTGATCTAATAAGTTTTGATCATTTTTAGAGCGAGGGCGAAAAAAAAAATTATACGACCTTTTGCCACCAAAATCGTGTTTTTGGCGCTTACGACCTTATGTTATTAGACACGCGATATATTTCTATAATGTAGAGGAGATACGAAGGCTGCAGCGTAGCGTAGCGAGTTTTCCTCAATCTTACGCAACAACGCCCGTGCCTTGGTCATTGAATTGATACAGTCATGTATCAAATATGACTAATCAACAATCGCGGCTAACCGGATGGCGTGGAAATAACGTTGCCACTGTCGCATCTGCGCATCTCTGGGTTTCAGACGGCATTAGACACCCGTTACGATCAAGAACGGCAATCATGTCGGCTGATTCAAAATTGTAAATACCGTACCAAAAACATCGCTACGCGCATCTCACGTTCCACGCCTCCTTTTCGCTCGATCGCGGTGCTTTTTGATTTTTGATTTTCTTTGATAGCAAACAAAAAAAAAAAAAAAACTACTCCATTTCAAATTATTGCTTCATCCTACTACCTCAGATCCGGTCGAGTCTAGAATGATCCGTTTGAACAGGAATACAAAATATCCAAGGCCTCCCGCCGCAAGGCTTGCATAACTACGATCCAAATTACTAGGATTTGTAATAAGTAATTCAGGTCGGTCGCCAATCTATCGTATCTGTCTCACTCCGGCTCTGATCAATATTATTAAACAAGGCCATTACGGGACGGATGAAAGAGGCAATACTTCGGATTCCAACATTTTATCAAACGTTATCGCCGCTAGGCCGGCGACAATCGGCGATAGATAAATGCGTGATTCCAGAGTCTGGGACAAACATCGTAAAGTAGTCCCTTCTGGTTCGCAGAAAAATGAGTAACGATTTTTTTAACCACAACCTTCTACGATTATCGGTCCGGTCTCTTCCGAAGGTCGTTTAGTATTTCTTAGGTTAAATTGGCGATTTTCCACGACCGCACCGAAGCGGAACAAATACTTACGGCGCTTGTGATGTGGACAACCATTTTGACGATGTATCTTCTACTCTTCCGTCACGTTGTTTTAATCGGACAAAAAACTGCGTTCACTTAACCTGATGCCGGTCTCTGTGAAACTGTGCGAAACTAGCGTACTAGCAGACTAGTTGGAGATTTAACCGACGTAGGATGACGAATACCGGCGCGGTTTGGCGGCGGGAGGCGTTACCCGAAGATTCCCGAGGTTTATCGAAGTCCCTTCGTGACTCTTTCACGGTACCGCGGCTAGCGTTTTACCTCTGTCTTACCTTTTACTTTTGTTTCATGGGAAATTATCCGTATGACGTAAGCGAGCAACTTTATATCGGATTACACATTGCGCGTTGATGAACGCGATGGTCATCGCGTTCCGCGCCGCCACCTAAGCAACGACGATTTCCTCATACTGTATTTTCAGAATCATGGTCATATTTTACATGCCAAGTACAGGAAGAACCGGGAAACCAGGAAGAGGAAGAGGAAGAGCTAGGAGATCCAGAGAATGGGACAGCGATCATGATTTCATGTCTATATTGTGCGCCAAAGTAGAAATGGACTGATGAATATTGTTAGCATTCATGGAGCAGAAATAACAAAACCAATAATAAAGAGATTGTTTTCTTCATATAGTTTTATTTCATACCTACACGTACCTGATATGTATGTCATTTCAGAATATAAAAATGAACTGGAATTCCTTCCTGGATTAGTTTTTTTTGTTTTTTTTTTCATCATACGTATACAGAAATGGAAGCAAATATGTGGTAAAACCCGAGCGTATTGCAATGTACTGCAGATAAGACATACTTATCATCTCGTTACCGCAGACCATTTTTTTTTTGTTAATGAATCTCATACACTGATCCGAGTGGAGAGAACGTTGATACGACCACTATGTTGGTATAGTTATCATGTTGGGTATTTTCAACGAGGCAGTAATCTGAATCTGAATATATTAATCACACTATACGTTGAAGTAGTATATTTAGGAGTGATTACAACAATGTACAAAATTAAGTATAGGTATTTCACACAACAAACGATTTTTGTATTGGTTGCTATACAGGGTGAAAAATTCCTAACGTTGCAGGAGCGGTTTGAAGTTGGGTAGAATCGAGAAGCAAGCTTCTAGACGGTTCTGAACCAATCCCAAACTGTCCGAAAGCTTATTTCTCGATTCTAGCTAACTTCAGACTGTTCCATCGTTAGAAAAAAAAATCTTCATCAGTAGCCCACAACCAGCCATAATTAATGTCCTAACTTCTACTGTCGCATGAATCAATGACATCAATGATTCAAATATGATGCAAGAATCGCTATGCGGTACCTCGTCATAGCGATGATCAATTTTGATCAGTCATGATACGACTAGATAGTCATACTTATACATGACTACTGTCGGCGCGGAAAATTTAGACGGCAATATTTCAATATTCATATAACAGTTTTGAAAATTTAAAATCATTCGGAAATTTCATATCCAAGATTTATACTAAACTTTATAGGTATACAGAATGTTATGAAAATTCGGCTGAATACTCATGTGATATGAAAATTCTTGTCACTGAAAACTAAAAAGGAATCACAGTATGTTTCGAATCTCCAAAACAGTTTCATAAGTGTCAATATTGAGATCTAGTGATTGAAAACTCGGTATGTTTTTTTTTAATATTAGGACACAAATATGAAATTTCAAGATGTTTTATATCAATTTCATTTCAATCATCAAGATTTGTGAATTTCATTCCAGTCTGAAGAACTGTGATACATTATCTCAAGAGTGGACTGCGGGTTAGAACAGGAATCATATCGCGGTACGGAAGTGTCCACATAGACGGATAAGCAAGAATTGTAATGACTATCAAGAAGTTTTTTTTAATCGTGGTTTTTCCACTCACTTTCCGTGATTTAATAACCATTTCCTTTGGAAAAAAAACTATTAAAACAATAGGAAATTCCGTGATACTGTTGTGTAGGATGTGGATATCGTTATAGTAAATAAGCTACATATCGCACTACACAAATGGCTATTATACTGATAAACATTTGCTGTGAGGTTGAGGAAATATTATTACACACACACGCACACACAGGCCGTGAATTCATTATCGTCATCCAACTATTCAGGATATCTGCAGGCAGTATACCTTGCATCATATCCGTGCATGCAGATATCCAGTTAACTTATCATGACATGATTCAGCCATCTCTTTGTGAAATGAGGAAAAAAATTGAAGAAATTCGACAAAATAATTCCACCGAATCACGATAATGCCACAATTTACATTCATTCTATATTCATAAGGAGAATTAGCACTCGACATCTCAATGATTCAAGGTCGAGGCAGAACATCGAATACATCTTTTAACGAAATACTACAATAATATAATTAATATTCATTATCCATGCTCGTAAACTGATATCAATAATTGACATGGAAACACTTTTTCATGAAAATATGTCTGAGAGGAAAAGTCGAGGGAAAAGTAGATTGAGTCTTAATTCTCAGAACAATTATAACACGGAAACTTGTGTAATTCTACTCCGGTATTACTTCACCGCAGAAAATTATAGTAAATTCTGTCTCATCAATATATCATACAAAAGCTTTTTTTATCACTTGATTTTCGCCTTTTTGTTCGCAAAGTCACGCCACTCGTGTCATATTTCAGAATTTTACGTACAACGAATGATTTTCAAGGTATAAAAAATATAACTTTATTCTTGTTTCGCAAGGTTTACAGCAGCCTGAACATTGTGGTATACATATATACTTTGTTCAATTTCTTTTTGTTTTATTACCAGTCGATTTGGTTTATTGGCAATATTATGATTATTTGAAAAACTATCTTCAAACACCGTACAGAAATTTGAGGAAAAAGTTTTAGCCACTTGGATAAGTAAGTATAATCATAGTTGGCGCGATAGCGTGTGACCAGGCTCGAATGATACGAGCATTTGTCACGTTTCTACGAGTCTAACTTCTGATAGCTAAATTTAATGAACGAGTAGGTATCGTCAGATTTGACGCAGATAATCAATTCAAGTAGCAAAAAAACTCCGAGGGTCAGAGTGAAAATTGACATTAACGTGGAAATTATAAAGAGTAGAAAAAAATCCCCGACTTCCGGGTTTTCCCCGACCAGTGGCCACCATGTGATATCACGGTGGACAAAAATTCGTAAAATTGTACTCCCGCCTTTTCCTCTTCAACCCTCATCATCCAAATGTAGCAGTACAGCACGCACACCTACGTACGAACTTCGTTATATTGATTTCCCCGAGATCCCCCGAATACAAGCCCCTACAACTCTCACGCATACTCGGAACACACACCTAACGTCCGCCACTTCCGTTCAAAAATTGATACCTCGGTGTTCCGGGCAGACCGCGATTCCTGGTACCCGAAAACGGTGTACCGAAATGTCAGAGCAGGATGACCTCGAGTACTACATCAAATTCCCAACGCCTTATCCGCCGGCACCGAAAGATACCTCGACCGGAAGTACCGCCGCTGAACCTCACGAGGAATTCGTCTTCGTTTACGATGAGGATAAATTACCAGTCGTCATACTGTTAGGATGGGCCGGTTGCCAGGATAAATATCTAGCCAAATACAGCGCTATTTACGAAGAAAAAAGGTAGCGTTCGGTCAAACAATAAAAACATCATGTTTATACATTCTTCACATCATTTCAGTTCGTATATCAATCCAAAACGACGAGAGCAAGACAAACTACCAATAAACAGCTCAACGTTAATTCCGTGCCATTTTTCTGGAACAAGTCGTCACTTTTCGTTCGATGACTTGATAGCCGTTAATTTTCCAGCTGTATAACGCTGCGGTACACGGCGCCGGTGGAATGTTTGTTCTGGAAGCGCCATAGGATGCGAGACATAGGGAGGCGGCTGGTCCAAGTCGTTGCGGACATGCATCTGAACGAGCATCCAATTTTCTTCCACGTATTCAGCAACGGCGGGGCCTTTCTCTACCAGCACGTCAGTCTCGCCATGCAAAAGCTAGAAACACCGTTGAAGGTAATTTTCCCTTTCGCACCGACTGAGAAAAGGAACTATCCCCCCGCTAGCACTGATTTTCTGGTTCAGGTGAAGGGTGTGATATTCGACAGCGCGCCAGGCGAGCGGAGACTGACCTCCTTGTTCCGGGCCATCAGCGCCATCCTCGGGGGCCATCCGTTCACCAATTTACCAATTTCCTTTGTCATCACGATCTTCCTGTCGATTTTGTGGCTTTTTGAGGTATGCGCAGCCCGAGACGACGACTAAAGATCTAGATAATCGTTTGACATTTCTCAGGTGATTACGCAGTCTTGGAAAGAGGGTTGCCCCATTCCGACAAACCCAATAGCACTTGCCGAAGAAACCTATTCCTGGCCGCAGCTGTTTCTCTACTCGAATACCGACGACCTTATACCAGCCAAGGTGATTGAGGATCGGTGTAGCTGCCGTGTTTTTCGTGTAACTGTTTAAAATGATGGTTTCACCCGCAGGATGTGGAGAAGTTTGCCAGTCGCAGAGCGGAGAGAGGAGTCAGAGTGCAAATGGTCAGGTTCACCGACTCGCCCCACGTCAAACACTACGCTGCGTATCGCGAGATGTACGTGAATATCGTGTGCAGCTTTATTCACGAGTGTTTGATACTGGAAAACGGCGAAGTTAAGCAGTCAGGAAATCAGGATGGATTTTTCAAACGACCAGAACTGACGAAAAGAGTAATACTCCAAAGCGAAGCCTCCAAGCCGATTTAAAGTGAATCGTGTATGCAGCGCCGGCAAACGATTTTTGAACAGAATTCCATTACGAGAGAAATTATGACGTAGGTAAAGAAAATCTTCAGTCGGAATGATAAACTTAACGAGCACAACTCAGCGCTTAACTTAGAATATCAAATTTGTCAAAGAAATAATTCCATCGTATGAACATGCGTACATACAATTCCGATCCTGAAACAACTGTGACTATTTTAGTTTTAATGTGTGAGTGATTGTTCATTTATATTGATTTTGTATCTCAATAACTTATGTATTCTGAAACGTAGGATCATATAGACACAGCGAAAGAGACTCGCAGGTTTTAAAAGCCAGGTAAAATGTTTAGAGATAATTGAGTAGACGTTGAATAGTTCTCAGGGCTGTTCCGTCGAGGACCACAAAGAACGATGGCAAATTAAAACGAGTAGATGTTGCATGTAAAGACATCGCACATCAACTCGAAGGTGCGAGAGGATCAACTGTACGACTTCTGGCAGTTCGTCTTCAAATGTATCGAACAAAATTGTAGATAGTAATTTAAATTCCACTCTATCGTTTGGTTCACCCTCCGGAGCACAGTTACGCTAATCGAACTGTGACGAATCCTCTGATCTTTTGCAACTGTAACAAACAATCTGTGCTTCACGTGAAATTGAAAAGTTGAAATTGATAGGAATATGTATATTGCAGAAATCTTCTCTCGATGTTGCAACATGTTTCTGTGTATTCAATGCTTCGATCATGGTAGTAGATAAGGCGTAAAGTTTCATCAACAATATCCAAGCCGGTCTTGATATTTTGTCTCCGAAAGGAAAATTAACGTCAAGAATATATCCCCCGATTTTTTTGTTATTTATTTATTTATAGAAAATAAAACTGGTCCCTGTTCGTGAAATATATGAATGATCAAATGATTTGTAATTATATTCTGTTAAATAAATTGTTAACGTCTGCATAAATATATTTTAATCTGTTGATTAGTTATAAATAAAGACTGATAAATGCCTTCAGAATGTTTTTTGATTTCTTGCAACGAAATAAAATATTAATTATTAGATCACGTGCCACAATCGGACGACTTCATATAATTAGTGAAGCAAATTGACATGTGATCAAAATAAATGAGCAGGTTTCTTATTAATAAAAAAAAGAGGATTGAAATATATATTTTTTGTGGCAAATGGGGGATAAAAATGTAATGAAATGATCGACTCGATGAGTTGATGGCAGATTTTGCACCAGGGACAAAAAAACACAGAGACGCAGACACTAATTTGGCTCCGCTACCGACCCAATTAGTGAAGTTACGCGACACGTGCAGCTTCTCCAAGTAATACGTCATCGAAGTGATTGACAATTTTCTACGAATACAAAGAAATTGAAAACCCATAACGGATTCAGTATCAAAGTTTAAGAGTTTTCCAATAGATCTCTGGTGGACTGGTATCGCAATCATCGAGGCAACACCCAAACCCCTGAAGGTTTTTCAAGCTCTCCAAATACCAAGACCCATCAGAGGATTTCTAATTTTTCCCCACGCCCCTCCAGGCATAAGGGAAAGGAAGTCAGCCGGTTTAAAACTGATAAAAAACGCAACGGCGGATTATCTTGCTTCGTTGGGGAAGCGGAGGAGTTGAAGGAGGATATCGAAAACCCGGTTCCAGAGAATAAGCAGAAAACGTCAGAGTTTTCAGCTTTTGAAAAAGAAGGGTGATGATCAGTTGTGTCTTGAATCTTGTGTTTTCAGACAGAACCAGAATAACGCCGCTGTGTCATTTACCAACAACGGAAATGGCGTGAAATTCACATTCAAGCATTTCGCCGATCCGGAAGACGTGGTTTCGGAGTACATAAACGTCCACGTATACAACAGGTGAACAATTATCGGTCAGGAATTGATTAGATTGAAGAAATTTCATCGTGTCTTCAGGACTCGTTTGGCACGAGTAGACAAGAAGAAGGTATTTGCTTCGGCGATCGCGCTGCACAACAGAAATAAGGAAACTTCTACAGATTTCAACGACGAAGCAAAGCCATACAATTCCCTGCATGCTCTGCGTACCGGTGAAGCTAACATTCATTGCAATAAGGTACGATAATTAGTCCATCGCCGATTATGAATATATATTTTTTTAAATCACACTCAATAGCGGAGCACAGATGTTTTCAAATTGGAAAGACGGTTGCCGAGAATAAGGATTGTGGAGAAGACAATGGCAACGAAGAATATCATATTCGAGCTCGGAGCTTTGGACGCTGTGAATAAACAGAACGGACGTAGAAATTTGGAGCCGGCGTTATTACCTAGCAAAGATAAGAGTGAGTGACGCAAGAGAACAACTGGGATTCCTTCCGTCCTATTTGACTCTCTGTACAACCCCGTCTCTGTTTTCAGACAGAAGCAATGCTAGACTAACCGAGGGTAACAAGAAGGTGCCGAGGCTTCATCGAGGTCCTGCGTCCATTTCGCTTTTGCCAAATTTGAATCCCAATGGACTGCGCCCACTCGACGTAGGGAATACGGACACAAACGGTCCGAATGGGAGAAAAACTGTACTGCCAGATATTGCTAGAGGAAAAAACTCGAGCAGGAGAAAGAAAGAATCGTGCAGTGAGAACAGTCCGTGGGGAAGCATCTATTACTGTAGAAATCATGGATATGTACGTTTGTTCCAGGAAAACCGAGCCGTGATTTCGAAATCAAGGTAGCAGATGTTAAATCGAATTGGCAGCTTCTCAAGCAGAGGAGGAACTGCACTCGGAGAACAGACTCAACGAAACTTTTTGATACTGATCATGGAATGAGGAACGATGAGAATCCTCAGAATATGAGGGCCGCCCTTTTTCCAGAGAAGAAATCTTCGGTAACAAAAAATTCCACGAGTTTGAAAGATCCCAACGATGGAACTAAGATCAAGAAAGTGCCAAAGAAAAGTACACGCATGGGGAAGATGGGGAATTGCGAGATAAATGCAGTCTTCAAAAATAAGACACCGCCAGCGTCTAAGAAAAGGGAAAATGAAGGATTGAAATCCGAAGTGGATAAATATTTGGACAAGTATTCGCTGACATTGGAGGGCAACATGCTGCGGAGTAACCAGGAGAAGGAAGTTTCGCATCCAAGTCCAGAAGTTGTGGCCAATATGTTAGCAAAACTGAATATATTCGACGTTGGGTTTCACATTGATAAAGAAAAGAGGAAAGAATCAATCAACGTTGATACTAGTCCCAACAAATCTGTGGTCTCCGGGCAGATTCGGGTTTCGGAGGCAGGGAACTCTTCGCCGAGTCGAGAGATTGGAGTAAAAACAAAGTCCGTTGGAGGGAATCAGACCGAAGACAGGACAGGGACAAGAAAGAACAATGCTTTCGTTGAAATGGGTTTGAACGGTCTGGAAGGCCATTTATCGAAGGATTTGTGTTCTCAGATTCTGAAATCCGATTTTCTGAAGAAAGATTTATCCTTCAAGCCGGCACGTTTCTTCCGCAGTTCGTTAAATTTTAACAACACTCTAAATTCTGGTGGAAAATTGATACTCAACGTTGATAATGATGGATCAGAGTCGTCGCCATGCGACAAATGGCTACAGAAAAAAATAGGACGAATTATAGCGAGCAGTGTCCGCAAGGATTCGAAAGACGTGGAAGAAGCGCAGAAAATTGTTGAGAGATTGAAGAAAAACAACGATAACGATTTGAAAAAACTCCAGCAAATAGTCGACGAAAGGTCGGACGAAGAGAAGGGAAAGAAAAAGTCTTTCGCGCAGAAATTCCTCAAGGTGCATACAGATATTCTTCGGAATCCTCGACTGCGAGCGATCCTGCCCGGGTTGATCGACGGAATACCAAATTTTGCAAAGAAACCAAGTCGATAGATGTTTCGTAATTTTAGTCGACGCCGTTGAGAACGAAATTGAAATTCGGGATCAACTTTTGTTCAAAATATGAGCAAACGTTTCAAACTTTGAACAATAAATATTATTATTTATAGTTTTTATGTATACAGTTCGAGTCATTGGCCCAAAAAATATAACTAGATGATATTTCGTGTAAAATAGATTATATGTACAGCATCGTCTCGTTTACGAAATATGCACAAGTTACGACAACAGAAAGAGGTCGAGAACTTGTGCTAAATCTATGGCCGTTAGGTGTTACAAAATAAAAGATTTTCTTAACAAAAATTTACAAAATACTGACCTGTACAAACTTACTTATTACTTATTTTTTACACCTAATTTCGATTAAATTTATACGCCGTTCATTCAAGTCCAGGCTTCGTACCATCAAAAACGATAAACGCAGTTTCATAAATTTAACAAAAATATTAACCAGCGTTTTTATGATAAAACGAAGAATGTCACAACCAATTTTATCCCCCTGTGAGAATAGGTACGCCTCCAAGTATTGTAAACATTTCATCAAACGAGGAACAAGAGCACCGCTCTTTTGAGCCCAAGAGGCTTCTCTTTCAAATGTTCAAGTACCCTAGGTATTGGAATAGCGTTTGTTCGGTGCCGCTTATTCGTCGATATCGCAAACTATAACACTTGGAGAACGGAACTGTGAGTTTGATAGATTATCGCGCCTGTGAAATTGACGGCGGCTGCTAAAACGAAGACAGGCATCCATCGGCCCTGGGATGCGGTGACCAATTCCGCGGTCAGTGGACCGCATAGAATCCCAGGTATAGTGGCCTGAAATTTACAATCATCACAATTACGTGAAATATTCTTCAGAGTTTTGTCAAAATATCGTCTCCGGACGACTCTCCGCCTTCTCCGACTTACTATAGTATTAGATATGGCGAATGTGATGCCTGCGTGATTAGGAGCCACGTCGGCATGGTTGCTGAGATGCCCTGCCGAGTTGCAGGCGCAAAGTCCCATAGAAATTGACACGAATCTGTAAACGTGATGAGCTCGTTGAAACAATCTCAGAATAATAATAATTGAACGGGTGAGATCATAGTACGGGAAGATTCCAAGCTCACATCACAGCTGCGAGTAAGTTGTCGACGGCACAAAAGGCCAGCAAGAACGCCCCAGGTCCGACGAGGCCGATCCCGGTCATCAGTCTTCTCACGGAGAGAACTGACCACCTTTTTTGTATCAGGTTATCAGCGCTGTGGCCAGCGACTGTGGAAAGAGAGTTTTTGAGTCGGAATAAACACTGAAAAAGCGGGTTTAACGGCTGACTATGAGCCAGCCTTTGAACTTCCGGTTATTTATTTCGTATTCAGCTATTGTGAATTTTGCTAATCTGACCTCAGATTCTTGATCCGTGGTTCAAAAACCCTTCGAGTATCAATTTTCATAATATTTCGAATGTTTTGTAGTTTTTTTTTCAGCAAATCGAATTCGCCGTTTCAAAACTCGCAAATCTGACTTCATGATTTGGCCGGATAACCCGATACCGGATATCCGGTTTTTTCAAGATTTTCAAGATTCCTAGTGACTTTTAAGGCGGTACATGACCCTTTGGGGCGTGATTTTAGAGTTGTTTGAAAAATCACTGGTATTCGTACGGGAATTTTTTTAAGTATTTGACTGACATGTGGACCGAAAGGTGGTAGTTTCATCTGTAATTTGAGTGCTTGAACTCCAAAAAATATGAACAATCAAGCTGGATATCAGAGCTTGAAATAATGACTGCATTCTGCAAATCGCTCCACTATTTACATCGAAACTTCGGCATGCCTTGACCGATTTGGCTGAAACTTTGCCTGTAGACTTCTAATACAAGTAGTTTTATTCTGAACTAGAATCATCTTTGTCTGAATTAGGATGCATGAAACATGACACTTTTAGCGATTTTTTCGGGTTTTCATAGCTTTTTAGCCCTCTTTTTTGGATGTCACTCATGGATTCTAATTCGGACAAAAATGATTCTAGTTCAGAATAAAACTACTTGTATTAGAAGTCTACACGCAAATTTTCAGCCAAATCGGTCAAGGCATGCCGGAGTTTCGATGTAAATAGTGCACCGATTTGCAGAATGCAGTCATTATTTCAAGCTGTGATATCTAGCTTAATTGTTCATATTTTTTTAAGATCAAGCGCTCAAATTACAGATGAAACTACCACCTTTCAGTCCATATATCAGTCAAATACTTAAAAAAATTCCCGTTCAAATACCAGCGATTTTTCAAACAACTCTAAAATCACGCCCCCAAGGGTCATGGACCCCCTTAAAGATTCTGACTCCAGAAAATGGCTAAAAATCACGCGTATTCGCGCAGAATCACGTCGCGATTCCTGTAATTCTGCGAGTGAATAGCCCCTCGCTCTCTTTCTTCTGAAAACAGAGAAACGGGAAGTTAAAAAAAAAGATAGAGAGATTATCGCTTACCGATACCGACTAGCGAGTTCACTATGTACGGCAAAGCTGTCAGACTGATACTCTCTTTGTTGGCAGAAAAATTCCTCGACAAATAGGTCGGCAGCCATTGCATGATTATGTAACTGTTCCAATTCATCGCAAAGTGGGCTATGTACAGTGACCAGAGGGGCCAATGCATCACCAGCTCTGTCCAGTGCATGCTTCGATTCTGGACCACCTTGGGGAGAAACAGTGGTATCTCATCCTGACTATTGGACTCTCGATAAAGCAGCATCCACAACAGAGTCCAGAGGATACCCAGACTCCCGAACAGGTAGAAGCCGCTCTGCCAATACATGTGCGGACACAACTGCGAAGAAAGTGCATCGGGCGATCATTGTGGCGAATAATTCTTCAGGAATACCACAAAATTACAACTTACAACCGACGCGACTACTTGACCAACCGATCCGGCGGCAACCAGGTACCCAAATGCACGCGACCTTTCCTCAACCGGTACGTTGTGGGCGAAGAGATGAAATATGACCGGAAGACCTGCGGGGGGAAGCAAAATCGTGTAATTCGCCCGTCGTCAATGTTCAAGCCCGTTCCTCATACCTAAACCCTCTCCGAGTCCAAGAATCACTCTGCATATGATCAGCATGGGAACTGAGTGAGCCAGAAGTGGCGTAACCACTGTACTGATCGACCACAACAGCACGGCTGACATCAAGACACTCTTGCAGCCGAACCGGTTCGCCGTACTGGCTCCGATGATCTGGAAGCAGATGTTATTGACTTTGGGGCAAAGTTTGAACGAAAAGAGATGCGCGAATGACAGAGAAGTGCTTACCTGACTCGTGAAGTAGCCGAAAGCAAAGGCTGACAGTATCCATCCCTGCCAGTGAAGATTCCACTTGTATTGATCAGTCATGGGAACGATGGCGATAGGCATGATCACCCTGTCCGCAGCGTTGATGAAATTTGCGGCCGAGCATAACGCTACGATCCTAGAGGTTCTGGGAAGCATACTTAACCGAGGCATTTTGTACCGGACGTTGTGCAGGTCGTAGATTGTTTCTGTGAGTAACGAGTTTCACATCGTTGCTTGTTCAGATTCACTGTCACACGTGGATTCGGAGAAGTGGAAATAGAGAACGAAATATTGTTTCATAAAATCATTGATAACTCTCGATCGAATCTGTGTCCGAACGCGACCGTGAGGATTTAAGACTCGTGATTCAGATGTGATAATTTGCTAATTATTTGCTAACATGTTGACACGCTCGTTTGGATTATTAGGGCGAAAAAAAGTGTCTTGTAAGCGATTGACGTGTCAATATTTCGATTTTAAACTACATTTTATCTTTCGTAAAGAGATAGGACTATCTCCGGTCGATGTTTGTGGGACGATTCGTACGGGATTCCCACGAACATCAAGCAAGAGAAACACAAGAACGCGGACAATATTTCGGAACGCTCGTTTATTGGCTTCCGCGACATTTAGGAACACGGCGGAAACGCAAACTATTCAATACAGACTTTCGCTGACAATGAGCCACGCCCCCACTTCCGGTCGCCACCGCTTCTTCTTCTAATCATGTTCTATCTATGCTTTTCTAGAATTACAATATCGAAAAACCTGAAAGAAGAGAGCTTCTTTCTCCTTTCTGGCTACGTCTAGTGCTACGTCTCCTATTTAGCGTAGGAAGCTTTCGAACAAGGCAAGAAAACAGACACCGGCAGACACACAGCGACATGATTGGTCGGATCTAAGGGAAAGGACCAATCATGTCGCTGTGTGTCTGTTGTTTTTTTTTTTTTGCCTTGTTGGAAATAGTGAGACCGATACAGTGACCACTAGGTAAGCGCTAGTGTCGAATCTGGGGAATATTTGAATTTTGAGTTTCAATAACACAAAACCTGATGTTACATCTGAGTTTTTAACGAGTAGAATGGAAAGAATCGCATCAAACCCTACGATTCCTGACAATATCAGCGATAAATACGACAAGAAGTGTTTTGTTTGTGGCGAATACAAGTCAAAATAAGTCCGCTGGCGCGATATCTTGTATGTAGAACGGGCTTAAGGTGAAATGAAAGTCACGTGACCTCGATATGACTTACACTTGGAATTTTCAAACGCTATTTTCTCAGCCAAAACACATTCGATTGATGTGAAATTGATATCAGTGACGTAGAAAAACTCAACGAAGGGCCTGCCAATCGTGGATTTTCGAAAATCGAGACGTAATAACAGTTTTTTAACAATATTGTTCTGTAATCCAAGGAAGTGCTGCCTCTCTCCACGAGGGGCAGCACCTCCTTGGGTTACAGAACAATATTGTTACACAAAATTCTGATTCTGTCTTTCGATTTTCGAAAATCCACGATTGGCAGGCCCTTCATTCAGTTTTTCTACGTCACTGATATCGATTTCACATCAATCGAATGTGTTTTGGTTTCGAAAATAGCGTTTGAAAATTCCAAGTGTAAATCATATCGAGGTCACGTGACTTTCATTTCACCTTAAAGCTATTCCAGGTGGCAGCAGGGAGCGTAGCCAACTCGTTTTCGGCGCCAGACATCACGAGACCGAAGACTGACCAATAGTAGCTGCAGATGCGATCACGTGACTACGTTGTTGGTCTCGATTGCGCATGCGCGATCTGAATATCAACTTCTCTCACTCTATCGTATTATTTTTACGCATTTCCCGGTTCACATGATGGTTTCGTAGTCTACATTTCTGCGAGCCATGACTGTTGCCAAAGTTTTGACAGTTCGTACGATACGCAAAAGAGAAAAGTAACTTCAGATGGATAAAATATTTTCTAAAACCATGTTCGTCAGTCGCTCACTGACCTGCGGGTCGATATTCGTACGTCAAGGTTTTAAGTAAGCAACAATTTGAGACGATACAACGAACGAACCAACGTTTCGATCGAACCTAACCTAACCTCAATATTATTGTTTATACCGTTTATCGAGGATACAGGCAAGGTTCTGCTCTTTAATTATAATATTTCGTCAACTATCTTCCAGGACTATGAAGAATGCCCGATGTTTCAATAACTGTGTACAATCGTACGTACCGAAGGCACTTTTGTGTCCCCAAATGACTCGACTTGACGAATTGCAAAAGCGCACGATGTTCATCCAGACCCAGGAAACGCCGAATCCGAACAGCTTGAAATTCCTGCCTGGTGTAGCGGTTTTAGAGCCAGGACAGACGATGGATTTCCCCACAGGATCAGACGCCTATTGTTCTCCACTGGCGAAAATGCTCTTCAGGATAGACGGAGTCAAGTCTGTGTTTTTCGGGCCCGATTTCATCACCGTAACCAAAACAGACGAGGACGTCGATTGGAAACTTATAAAACCAGAAGTTTTTGCGACTGTGATGGATTTCTTCGCAACCGGCTTGCCGATTCTCACCGAAGAACAACCTTCTTCGGACACAAGTACACAGTTCAATCCTCAAGTTCTCTCAATGCATTCTGACTCATTGTTATAATTCTTAGAGATCCACGAGGACGACGACGAGACTGTTCAAATGATAAAGGAGCTTCTGGACACCAGGATCCGACCCACGGTGCAAGAGGATGGCGGAGACATCGTGTACATGGTGGGTGAACGTGAATCTAGAATATTCCCAACACCACTCAATAATCGATCTAATGTTCACAGGGATTCGTTGATGGGATAGTAAAGCTGAAGATGCAAGGCTCTTGCACGAGTTGCCCCAGTTCTGTCGTGACTCTGAAAAACGGTGTGCAGAACATGATGCAGTTCTATATCCCCGAAGTTCTGGGCGTTGAGCAGATCGAGGACGAGTCTGACCGTGTGGCCAAGAAAGAGTTCGAGAAGTTGGAAACAAAAATAAAGACGAACACGACTAGCAGCGAGCAGTAGAGCAACAGATCTCAAAATTAGTTCTATAAATTCTTAGAAAGAAACACCCTACGTACTTGTATTATAATATTGTTTTAATTTATTGATAATGTAAACAAGATAACTGTAAATAGAAAATTCTCCTCTTGCAAGAACATCATCAACACTTATTTCCTCCCATCTGTGGAGACTAGACGGAAGGAGGCGCCTCTACCGGCAGCCTGAGTTGCCAAACATGTTTGGCACGCAAAGCTTCTTCCAACTCCGCCAGGGGCGGGTCGATAGGGAAATCTTAATTCTTATCTATTCCCTCTCAAAAAAGAATAAAGCCTTAGCTCGCGAAGCTCGCTTATATCGCCCTATCTCAGAAGTAGCGCTTATAAGACCGTAGCTCGCGCTCCCGCTTATAAAGCCTCAGTTCGCCGTTTCGCCTATAGTTTTATATGGACGATCGGCGAATTGAGGCTTTATAAGCGGGAGCGCGAGCTACGGTCTTATAAGCGCTACTTCTGAGATAGGGCGATATAAGCGAGCTTCGCGAGCTAAGGCTTTATTCTTAGGAGCGGTCGAAATAACATGAAACTTTCAGGATGAAGAACAAAGTCTTGACAATTTTTTTGGTCCTTTCTTCTTTATTCAGTATAGTACAGTACAAGGAGTTTATCGGCTAGAGACAGACACCTGCCAGACACGAATAGTGTTGTCAGAGTATCCGGCGAATAGCGTTTGTCCGTCGGTAGACCAAGCCAAAGACAGACACTGAGCGGGCTCAGCCTTGCTGGTGGCGGATACAACTTCGGGTTTGAGTTCCTCGACCATTTCCTTGCTTTCGAGATCCCAGATCTTGATGGAGGGTCCGAACGCGGCGCAGAGCCAGTAGCGGTTGGGGCTGAAGCACAACGCGGTGATGATGTCGTTGTGGTCCAATGTGTGCAAGTGCTTGCCGTCGTTCAAGTCCCACAGCATGGCTTTGCAGTCCTGTAAAAAGAGCGTGAACGAAACTCGATTAGCGTACGTTCTCAGATTGATAACGTAGTTTGATAGAGTTTGTCATAGTCAGTCCCATATCCGCTAACACTCATGGATATCATGAATTAGTTAAAGTTTGCATCATATATATATCAATATCTGAACAATCCGAAAGAGTATCGTCAATGTTTTGTTCACCTTGCCGCCGGAAGCGCAGAGCGAACCATCGGGAGACACGGTAACTGTGTTGAGGTATCCGGTGTGTCCGTTGTGGTTGATCTTCAGACGGCAGTTGGTCAAGTTCCATACCTGTGAATGTAAAAAAGATTGCAGTGAGGAGATTGCGTGACGATGACTCGTATTTCGAGTGATAATTGTCCTTCTTCAGTCCCATATCCGCAAACACTCACGGAATTCATGTTTGATAAAAGTTTACATCATTTTATATTTTCGCGAAAGGCTGAATGAAAGTCCAGTAGATCATCAGGTGCCGATACGTTACCTTAACGACGCGATCCCATCCAGCAGAGACGATGATGGGGTTCGAGTGATTGGGAGAGAATCTGACGCAGCTGACCCAGTCGCTGTGTCCATCATCCTGGATGGTGTACTTGCACTCGGCCAGAGTGTTCCATAGCTTGATGGTCTTGTCCCGGGATCCTGAGACGATTTGACGGTTGTCAACGGAGAATGCAACGCTGAGAACATCCTATTTGACGAGAGAAAGAAATTTAGAATTTGGAATGTGGCGAATGAACTATGCTACGTGTTTTTTCGTTACCTGCTGAGTCAATATAAAAAATTACAACTAGTACTTACGGCGCGGAGAGATAGCTAGATATCCCCACCTCTTCTAAATACCAAAGTAAAAAAAATATATACAAAAAAGCTTCAGTATGTTCCTGTTTTCTCGGAGATTCTTCGGATTCTCTTCATTTTTTTGTACGATTTAAAAGAAAATATATAAAAAAAATCTTCAGTTTAAAAGCTATGCTTTCAGTTCGATCAAAAGTTTTTTTTTTTTATCGTCTCTGACGTGACGGAGTTGGGTTTAGTCACACCTTGGTATGGTCTTCAAACCTCCTGGTTGTACGGCCAGCAGCCAAATCCCAAAGACGCAGAGTCTTGTCCCAGGATCCGGATAGCGCGTAGTTACCGTCGGACGAAAGGACTACGTCGCTGATGAAATGCGAGTGACCGTAGAGACGCTTTTGCGGAATACCGTAATTCGCGTCGTCACGAGTCAATTTCCATACGATCAATGTCTTGTCTGTAATTTCGAGACCGATGCTGATTTGAAGTAAAATGGAAACATTCATCGATACGTTTTTTTTTTCTTCTCGATTAGATATTTTCGGATATTTAGGTGAAATTTCAGGAAAACAGATGCATAACGAAATTTCGAACGTATACTTGGATATTTAGAGACACACATGACTGTCGGTAAAGATGGAGTGTAGCGTCTCCTTAATTTGATATGTTTTCGTTTGGAGAATTCCCAAAATATTTCTTCACGCGTCATAAACATTTCGAACGTGTTATATTTGGATAGATCGAATAAATATTACGAAAATAACTAAATTCACTTCATATTTTTACGGGAATGAGACCATGTGGTATGTAACCGCAACACGCGGATAAAATGAAAAATATTGTTGAATAATTCCCGGAATATATTTCGTTCGAGTTTGTATTTCATAATACAGATTTTTAAGAGTCGAGGCTGACAAAGTATGATATAATTTTTGACGAAAGGACGTTGTTTTTGACTGTGATTTTGATATGGGACGTCGAGCGTCCGGCGAGATGTGTGAGACACTTACCGCGCGAAGACGACAGGATCATGTCAGGATATTTCGGGTTAGTAGCGATCTGGGTGACCCATCCATTGTGGCCCCTGAGGGTCCCTCTCAGCTGCAAAGTTTCAGACATTTTTCGACAGCTTAAACGTTGACTGTTAACAGGATCCAAACGGATTCGATCCTGCTGACCTTCTTCAACGCGGTGTTGAACAGAAAAGGCAAACAGGAAATTCGCGCTGGGAAGACACGCGGCGGAGGACGGAGTGGGGGGAAAAACGCAGAGTGGGGGTAAATCGAGCCGCGTTCTCAACTAGCTACCGGAAGTTGGCGTCTAACTGTTACCCGAATCGATCAATGACGATTTTGTTTCTCGTTTCAAATACCATTTGTTTCTTTAATTGAAGTCGAGGCTATGGATATTTAATTCGACACATAAAAAGTAGAATTTATGGAAATTAAATGGCTAAAGTTAGAGTACCGACGAATGCAGTGTCCGCGATCAAGATGCACGTGCGGACCGGCGTCCTGCGTTCACAAGTAAGCCGTAAAAAGCATACCTCGATCCTCTATAGTCCAAAAATCTGCTTCATAGGCTTTCAAAAATCTTTCTTTCTCCTCAAAACGCCGCTATTGGACGTAAATGACAGAATTTTTCGTATGGAGTTTGAATTTTCCCGCGAAAAATTCTGGTCATGATAGCGACTACTCGACACACCCTATTCAACGTGTAATTTCTCCGCGTGTATTTCTTCGTCAATAATTGGGCAACAAATAGAAACGACGTTGGGATCGATTAAATCACGATAGTAATATCAAACTGTAAAATTTCCTCTGTTTTAAGTTGTAAAAATATCATGTCACAACGTGTAGTCGGTGTGTGATTGGCTGTTTCGAATAAAGACGAAATCCCATTGGCCAGTTCCGCCTCTGGCCGAGTGTATCCGATGTTTTGGTCGAGTCTAGCCGATGTCTAGCCGAAAAAGCAGGCCACGATCACCTGTGGTCTAAAAATCTGCTTCATAGGCTTTCAAAAATCTTTCTTTCTCCTCAAAACGCCGCTATTGGACGTAAATGACAGAATTTTTCGTATGGAGTTTGAATTTTCCCGCGAAAAATTCTGGTCATGATAGCGACTACTCGACACACCCTATTCAACGTGTAATTTCTCCGCGTGTATTTCTTCGTCAATAATTGGGCAACAAATAGAAACGACGTTGGGATCGATTAAATCACGATAGTAATATCAAACTGTAAAATTTCCTCTGTTTTAAGTTGTAAAAATATCATGTCACAACGTGTAGTCGGTGTGTGATTGGCTGTTTCGAATAAAGACGAAATCCCATTGGCCAGTTCCGCCTCTGGCCGAGTGTATCCGATGTTTTGGTCGAGTCTAGCCGATGTTAATAATTAAAACGTGACGTCACCGACGGTACTATTTGTCGGCCATTTTGTGAGTGTGTGGTGATTGAGGTAGATGATATTTGTGTTGAGTTACAATATAACACGGTAGTTAAAATCGCATGATTTAGTGTTATTGATAAGGTATAGGAGTTTCACCGTTCCGTGTTACATGTGCTAAGTGTAAACCGGGTGTTAACGTTGCCTAGATCCACATTATGGAGGAGAAGGCGTCTCTCAAGGAGCTTGACCAATGGATTGAACAGTTGAACGAGTGCAAACAACTGACAGAAAGCCAAGTTAAAACTCTATGCGATAAGGTGAGATATTCGACGATCGCTAAAAATCAAACACCATTCCTGGCTATTTCCGTGTTACAGTCTCTCTCCTCGGGCGGGACGTGCAAAGCCTGCGGTACACGCCTTGCTTCTACATTCCCGGCAAATATTAATATTCACCGCGATTATTATTACATCTAGCACGTCCACCTCGCGATCATTATCCTCGTTCTATGCCGAATCCCCCTACCACGAACTCCGGGCCCGATATGTCATCGAAAATTGATAGTCACTCACCTTGAGTAACACTTAACGATCACCGTCGCCGTACAACTTCTCTAGATACATTATTTATTCAGAGATCTGGTCTATCCTCGCATAGAAAACAATAAAAAAAATTTTTTAAACGACGCGACGTTTGGTTCTTAGCCCAATGATCGTCTTTTTTTTTGCCTCTGGGCCTTTTCAGACTCTATTTAGCAATTTTAATATTGTACAGAGAACGTAGGAGGATGGATAAACAAGGGGGATTAAAACGTTCCTTGATCTATAATAAAACTATATTTTCACAACGGCGAGAGCCTTATTTTTAACTCGGTTGCCCGAAGGATGCCTAAAGAACTATTGCGAATCTCTCGCCTCAGCTCGGCAACCTGACGAGGAGTCTGTGGTGTCTCACGGCGTTATTCGAATCTGACGTCCTCGTTTTTATTCTTCTGTCATCAGGCTAAGGAGATATTGGCCAAGGAGTCCAACGTCCAGGAGGTAAAATGCCCGGTTACGGTGTGCGGAGACGTTCACGGGCAGTTCCACGACCTGATGGAACTGTTTCGAATAGGAGGAAAATCCCCTGATACAAATTACCTCTTCATGGGTGACTACGTAGATCGTGGATACTACTCGGTCGAGACCGTTACTCTCCTTGTCGCGCTCAAGGTACGTCAATTTTTCCACCGTTTCAGTATGTAGCGTCGATGACGAAATCTGGACAAATTTTTTGTCATCCGCGTGGTAATCATATTTCATTGGAAGTAATCAGCAGTCTTCAGCTTCTGGCCACAACGACACGTTGCGATAGCCAAAAGTGTATTATCTTGTGATGTGGTGCATCTTTATTGGACACGATAATCCGCCTTATCTCAAATATCCGTTTGTCGGCGTAGGATTGAATTATTCCAAGCCGAATCACGTGCAATTAGCTATTCGGACGGTATTGTGAATCTGCAATTTGACGATAAGACCGACCACTTTCTTCTTTGTCTAACGATGCCAAGTGACGGGTGGATACGACAATTACTGTTGTACCGTAATTCGTTCGTCGGTCTCAACTCCTTCGTTGTACATTTAAACAGGTGAGGTATCGCGAGAGAATAACAATTTTACGCGGTAACCACGAGTCGAGACAGATCACCCAGGTCTATGGATTTTATGACGAGTGTCTGCGCAAGTACGGGAACGCCAATGTGTGGAAATTTTTCACGGATCTATTCGACTATCTGCCGCTTACCGCGCTCGTCGACGGTCAGATCTTCTGTCTTCACGGAGGATTGTCGCCGTCGATCGACACTCTCGATCATATCCGAGCCCTCGACCGTCTCCAGGAAGTTCCGCATGAGGTGTGTCCGTCGTCTGTTCCCATCTCGCAACTATTTTTCAACCGTCTTCACACGTAACGCCATTTTTAGGGACCAATGTGCGATCTGCTCTGGTCAGACCCCGACGACCGGGGAGGATGGGGCATCTCTCCTCGCGGGGCGGGATACACCTTCGGCCAAGATATATCCGAGACTTTCAATCACTCTAACGGTCTGACTCTCGTCTCTCGAGCTCACCAGCTGGTGATGGAAGGCTACAACTGGTTAGTGTCGACGAATAAATTCGAGCCCGTGATCGAGTGTCATTGATTTTCATTCGTTTCCCCAGGTGTCACGATCGCAACGTTGTCACCATATTCTCAGCGCCTAACTACTGCTACCGCTGCGGAAATCAGGCGGCAATCATGGAACTGGACGATGCATTGAAATATTCATTGTGAGTATGAGGACGAAGCGAACGCTGTGCGACACCGGAAATTGAGTCTTGTGCTAAACGAATGTTTGCGTTTCAGCCTTCAGTTCGATCCAGCACCCAGACGCGGAGAGCCGCATGTAACCAGGCGGACGCCGGACTACTTCCTGTAAAGATTCTAGAGAAAGAAAAAGATACGAAAAACTGAAGATAGTTGTTAAGGTAGGAAAGAAAATAAGGGGAATAATCGAAACTGGCTTTATGATAAACGATGCCGAGGAGGCAACTTCGCGGTAGAAGATCTGCTCGAGTGTTGGATGTTCTTGGATATTCAATAACTCACATTTCGTGTATAGCATCGCGTATGAATAGGTGATATCTCCCTCTTTCAGCATCTGTACGAACGCGATAACAAAAAATGACACTCAACAAAAAACAAACTAATCTATACATCCCTGATTCTCTATTCCACCTATGAAACATTCAGTTTTACAAGTTAAATGTATTGCTTGTATTTTTACTATAAAAAATTAAAGAAACAACAAAGGAAGAAAAACAACAAAAAAAAAAAAAACATAATAATTGGACAAGAAACTAACGAATGGAAATACAAACTCACGTAACGACCACGTGGTTACTACTTTTATTGTAAAGCAATTCGTAGCCGGTTTCTAATAAATTTAGATCGTTATACAAGCTCGATTGTACGAGACAGAGTCTTATAACGTATAATTAGGTATGTCATTAAGCTACTACTCTACCCCCTTCCCCCTTCCACCCCTCCGCCGTATGAAAGAAACGTTTAGAAACTGGCCGCAATTAATGCTAAGTAATTATTATAGTTTGTATTTAGTGATTTGCTAAAGGTCACTGAAACTGGTGTGTATAACAAGTATAATATAAAGCATTATAAAAGCATAAGTTGCAAGTGGTGTGTAACGTGTGCTTCAGAGCGCGCGATGAAAGATTGAAGAAAAAAAAAAATAAATAAATAAAATAAAATTAGTTCACATTTGAGGCACACAATAATTCTTGTTGTTGTTTATTAAAAAAAAAGTTTCGTTAATCGATATAATACGATGCTGAGATTTTTACTAATAAAATCAGATAAATGATGCTTCTCCGGATATCAGCTGATGAAATAAATAAATAAATTGTATAAACATTGTATCATGTCGTACAATATTATACATTGGTATATTACTTGACAAACATCTCGGTATTTTTTTTTTTGCTCCCGATAAACGGTACGCGATTAAAAAAAAAACCTTGAGGGGGGGCAGGTGAAGAAAATTGAAAAAGAAAGAGAGAGAGAGAAAATAAAAAAAACACGTACAGATGTATCGTATGCGTAAGCGTGAAAAATTTCAAGTACATTATTAATTATTATAGTAGTGCTCCTAGAGTGGTGGCTTTCATATTATAATTATAATTATTATTATTATACGAAAGGATGGATTCTATCAAATGCACTGTTTAAGTCATTCGTCCAAACAAGAGTTTGATGCGAAAGCGAGAAAGTTTAGCACGAAAATATTCTCTCACGCCCCGTCAAAAAATCCCCGCCCCCTCCCACAGAGTCTGAAACTCAATTAAAATATTTCTGTGTATTGCAGAATTAAGCATTTTTTTTTCCCTCTCATTTTATATGCAAACAAAAAATAATGAATAAAATACATTCAATAAATGATAACCGATAACAATGAAATAAAGCTCTTTGCAATTCAATGAAATTATAGATTGTAGAATTATTGTAACATGGTGAACTTTATATTAAAAAACAAACACCGCTGTACACAGAACAACATTACAATTACTCGATTCTGAAAGAATATAATCTACTTTTTTTTTCAACCGTATAAAAACATTTCTTGTATTTTTGTTATACGATACAAAAAATGAATAAAACAATCCGATACTACGGGCTGGGAAAATTCGATGACCGATCAAGACGCAGAGTATTACAAATAAAGATGATTTTTAGTCCTCAAAGTATTTTGAATTTTCTACTGGAACTTATATTTTCATTTGACAAAAAGAAAATGGTGATTACACAAAAAATTATAGTTAATTGGCCGTCGATAATAAGAAGGCAAAAGTACTCCCAAGCAGCTAGTATAACAATTATATATTATAATTATAAGTAAATGAATTTCAATTATAAGTGGCAAAAAACTTGTTTACGATTTTTATAAATTACGAACCGACGCCATAATACTGTTATTTAGAAGATCGAGTTGACAAGATTTTTTTTTCTATTGTAATTTACTTTTATCATCCTCAGAGTATTTTTATTTTATTTTATTTTTTTTTCTATAATTCATGATGCGCATAATGCAGAAAAATAAGAAATAAAAATGAATACTACTACCATATACCGATAGTTACTGATTCTTCAGACCTGTGTATTACTATCGACGCAATGAAAGAAGAAAAAAAAAATAGATAACACTGGTCGTCATCCTTGACGTTTATAAATTTAATTTTCATCAACTTCTCCCATGTTTATTAGTAATTTAGAGAAATGAATAAAAAGAAGAATCACCGATGTATGAGATATTCTTGTCCCTCGTTCACTCATACTGCTTACGTAATGGAAATATCCTTACTCTGTTATGATAATACGGTGCAGATCGATTTTTGTTGAACTTTGAGCTTTAGTCATGGCCTTTTTTTTACCCCGAGCTATTTATATTCGTTGTGGGGAAATAAGGCGGAACAAATATTATAGATTTCAGAAAAGAAGAGCGATTTGAACGAAAAATTGAGGACGAGGGTGTGCACAATAAATTAACGCTAAAGCCAAAGTTGAATTCATTTTATTATATTTGTACCGCAAATTTTGCCTGAAGAGATAGTTTCTCTGACTGTGCGTATAACAAATACTATAGAACTTTTTTAAAATTGGGAAACCATATTTTTAGGCAAGAATTTATTATAGAAAACATGTATTATGACAGAAATCTTGATGTTATCAAGAGCTATTTGACGTTTGTCCATGGAATTATTATCATAAACCTTCGGATAACAACATGGAGCCTTGAGTTTTGAAATGAAAGTTATTTTCATTGATCATATAGAGAACAGAATTTCGGAGACAGACGACAAGATAAACGCAATGAATTTAGTGTGTTGACCCGTCTTTTGAAACTCTTAAGTCAGTTATAGCTAATTTTCACTTTTAGCATTTGCATATTATTCTAGCTAACTATTTCTGTTTTCTTTTGTCAATTCAGTCCAGTCTTTGTGAGTTCTAACTCACATCAGATACATCATAAAATATGTTACAATATACAGAATAGAAAAATAATCTTCCAGTATAAAGTTTTTCAATTGCTTATTTAACTTCGCCTACAGTTATAATTTCATACCCGTGTCTAGATTCAGCATTTGCTTCATTACCTCGTAGGTAGAGAAACTCATAGCCACCATAGGCACCGCCCTCAAATAGTTTATGCTCATTCCGCGGTAGAGGCCTCTGATGATTCCGTTTTCCCTGTAAACTAGCTTCATCGTCGCGATCATACTCGACCTGGAGTATAAAAGTTCCGTCGTTATTCCGGACGAAGGACATCCCAGTGCCAAAATATTTACCCGAATTTATGGGTGTCGGGGTTCATCATAGCCAACTGCATCCGTCTCCTGGTGACGTCCAGAGGATAAGAAACACTCTGCGCAACAGCTCCTGACAATCCACCGCACAACAGCTTTGCGGGCAACGTCAGCACCAGTCCACCTGTGTTCCTGTTGCACTTGTCGCACAAGTAATTCGGCGCGTATGTCATGCAGACAAATTTTAGCTTCTCAAAACAGTAAAAGGAGAGTCCGGCATACGGCACCATTCCGCATATCGTGGGCATAAATCCTCTGTACAGAGCGGAAATCCCTCCTTCCTGAAACGACACGGTCGATCCATTTATTCGCGGAATGAGACCCGGAGATCGGCTAGCTCGAGCTACCTGCTTAAAGATACTGGATGCCGTGTGGACTATCCCGGTGTACACGTGCTCTCCGGTGACTTGGAACGCAAGACGAGCCCTGATAGTGTCGAGCGGGTACGTCAACAGCACCGCGGTGACTCCGGCCGCTGAACCGGCGAGGAATTTGTCTACTTGGGTTCGGTTGCCCAGTAGAGTTCCTAAATACTGTCAAAGGTCATTATTCCTTGGGTCCCAAAAGGCCTGCGATGCCTTAGCGTCTCAGTGCTTGAGGATATTGATTGATCAGGGAACGTCAGAGACCATCGTAGATACTTTCTACATGCATGCTGACCCGGAGGTCGAAAGTTACGTCGAATATTCATAGAAATGTATCCTCAAGGCTAGAGGCTTGCGACTTTCTCTTTCCAAATTTCAGGAACTTGACTAGATTCGACAATAGAAGGATTTTGCGCATTCCTATGAAAACCTAGATTGTTAAACGGCAAAAATCTTCTCTTGGCTTTCGCCATCAAAATGGCAAAAATTACTTCATACAAGAGATTTCACCGCAATTATTGCTTCCAGATGCGTAACGATAACAATTACATGGAATACTGACTGTGTATTCTTATGTTCAGCGCTTTTCAGACCTAGAAGATCGATGAAAGTATAGATTATACATTCTGTTGCTCCTTCGAGATTACCTTCTTGTATATTTCAAAGGCTGTGAATTGTGTGGCTGCGTATGGAAATATCCTGACCATTTGTGCCCCGTTTCCTTTGTACAGAGCAAAGAACGTCTCGCTTTGTACGATCTTCGTGAGCCCGGTGAAAACACCTGGTAAGTATAAACTCCTGTTTTTATCGTGCCTGAGGAACCATTTTTTCATTTCAACAATCTTTTTATCCTACTTACCTAGATGTTTATAGTGGTTGCTGTGAGCCTGTAACAAGATTTTTATTCTATCCAGCGGCGCGACCGTCGTTTTAGAAACCATACCAGCTACTCCTGTTTTTTTTTTTTTTAAATAACAATTGTACGTCTTTATCGATAAAAAATTTGACAGTTTCACTTACCGCCAGAGAGTAAACTCTTTAGAATAAATTCGAAGCTCTTGTCACGTTCGCTTTTAAGAGCCATCGTCATCTATTTTTTTTTTTTTTCTTTTTGCTATTTTATATCCACACAAATTCAATCACAGAAAAGCAAGCTTTTGGCACCCCGGCGCGATAGCTGGAATTTTTAGAAAGCGCGATGAACGGTCAGGGTATGGAATGCTAGACGTCAGCTGTGAGGCACGCCAGGTTTCTCCACACGCCGCGTCTACGTGCGTACGGGACACACTACGAACAAGTTCAAAGCCCGGCGGACTCGGGACTTGATTGTCCCTCACTAGCCACCAACCACTAGTAGTGCCGGTGACCTTGACTGACGCTTCCGCCCCCTCCACTCCATCGTGCGGTGTGTGCGTGCATGCGGGCTACGCGTCGTGGCCCTAGATTCATCGCGTGGCACGGCGCGATGACCCCATTCCCGTATTTTAATATTAGAATCATTCCCGATCGGTAAAAAGGTATTGTTAAGTAGGTCGTTGCATGAACCACAGCCCCCTCTCTCGCTCTCTAGAATATCAGAGTGTTGGCGGCCATTTTGATTTACCTATTGCGGCTATTGTCACATCATCGGCATCATCGATGTGAAGATGCCACGTAGTGGGTGATAGTCACTGATATGATCAGTGTGCATCAATCAGGGTATATCACTGACGTGCCATTCGGTGTATTATGACCTATTTGCAGCGGCAGGGTGAATTGCTAACGATGATACAGTCTGAAGTTGGCTATAATCGAGAAATGAGCTTTCAGAGAGTTGCATTGGTTCAAAACTGTGTGAAATTCTGTTTTTTTTATCGTAGCCAACTTCAGACTGTATCATCGCTAGGAATTCACCCTGTATAGAAGAACGATAACAGCTATTGGGATGTTTGATAGGGGCGTGGTTTCACCTGGTGGCAGAATTTGAACTACTGACAGTAGTTCGCTTGTCTGTCCGTGAGTGAGGGCGACCTAGTCTCAGTAGTTTATCCAGATGGCGTAGCGATGTATTGGCCATACAATCTTAACCAAAAATGATTCTCCTCGGCAAATTGAGTACTTCATGATAAGATAAAAATCGGAAAAAAATCAACCGTGATAAGGATGATAAGATTATTCATTTCGAATGATAATAATGCCCGAAAGTTATCGATAAATTGTTTAAACAAAACATTGTTTGACAAATTCTCTGGTACCGTTATTTTTTTTTTTTTTCATCTCAAATAAATGCCCTAATTTTTCTGAACACAGATGCGTTTTTTAAGAATTTTGTCACTATTTTGAAATTTCCGTTTGCGAAAATTTGTAAAGGCTGTATTTACGAAACTATTTGTTCCACGCTCCGGAAACTTCGGAATTGTAATCTACATCGTTTTCAAAAAAACATAGCCAAAATTCAGATTTTTCAAAATTTGGAAATTTTTTTGAAACGGAAATTTCGAAATAGTGACAATATTCTCAAAAAATTCATGTGTATTCAAAAAAATTAGGGCATTCATTTGAGATGAAAAAAAAGTAACGTTACCAGAAAATTAGTTACCCTGCTAACACAGAACGTTATAAAAACGTTATTAAGACGTTTCGAAAAACACGTACATACGTTTTTTTCGAATAGTTGAAAAAACGTCTTAAAAACGTTTTTAAAACGTTTTTTTGGCCGCACTTTTTTCCCACAAAAGTTCACTAGAGCTGACAGAAACGTGGTAAGTACGTTTTTTACACGTCTTCAAAACGTCCTAATAACGTTATTCTAAAGTTTTTTGAACGTTAGAATAACGTTTAGAAGACGAATTACAAACGTTGTATTAACGTGTATTACAAGTAATTGATTATACATATACATATATATATATACCGAGCCTTTCTGAGGAAGCGAAACAGACCCTCTCTCTTCCTCGCCCAGGTATGCCCAACGCAGGCCTGTGGAGGGGGAAGGGTTCGTTTCGCTTCCTCAGAAAGGCTCAGTATATACATATATTAACGTTTTGAAAACGTCTGTTAAACGTTATAGTAACGTTTTATTCGATGTGAGTGAATCGACTGTATAAATATTATATCGATGCTTATATATTTAAGGAGTTACAGTGGCTCAGTGGATTGGCGCATGGACTGCCACCCGGGAGACGTGGGTTCAAATCCCGAGCCCGGCAGTCCCGAGTTTTTTTTTCGAATACAAACTTGTAATACACGTTAATACAACGTTTATAATTCGTCTTCCTAAACGTTATTCTAACGTTCAAAAAACTTTGGAATAACGGTATTAAGACGTTTTGATGACGTGTAAAAAACGTACTTACCACGTTTCTGTCAGCTCTACTGAACTTTTGTGGGAAAAAAGTGCGGCCAAAAAAACGTTTTAAAAACGTTTTTAAGACGTTTTTTCAACTATTCGAAAAAAACGTATGTACGTGTTTTTCGAAACGTCTTAATAACGTTTTTATAACGTTCTGTGTTAGCAGGGTAAACAATGTTTTGTTTAAACAATTTATCGATAACTTTTGGGCATTATTATTATTCAAAGTTAACACTTTGATCGTCTCGATTGTGGTTGATTTTTTTCCGATTTTTATCTTATCCCGAAGTACCTAATATTGTCGACGAGAATCACTTTTGGTTGAGATTGTACGGCCAATACATCCTTAAACATCCCATATTATATCGGGAAAAGTTTCTTCCAACTTACGCACTATAGAAGTTGCGATTATACTTCAGTAACTAGAGTCAACTAGAGTACATAATCTACTACATACGGAAGCTGTTAGTTCTAGAAAAGAAAACTTTCCGCTATACTTAAACGTAATGTTTTATTTAGAAATTTGGAATTTTCAACAGTGCAATGTCCAACTATAGTAGTTCAACTAAGACACGCTATTGTAGCCTTTTGTTCCACAGAAGAATTTTTATTGATACTATCTGCACGGTATCGAATATGAATATAATTAGTCGCGAGCGGCTGAACATGTCACCATGTTTCTAATTCCCAGACGGTCTGCGAGACCATGTCATTTTTCTCGAGTTTTTCCTCTTTTTAATAAATTATGTTCATTAAACTAATTGAAAAAAGATCTGTGTCACGATATATTACAAGCTCGAAACAAATTATATAATGAATACTTTTCATCTTGAGTGTAGTGATGCATATGATAAGATACTGAAACAATTAGGACTGCGATGTATTATCAGAAACCTAGGTATGGAATTTTGAGGGTAAATTGATAATAAAAGTCGTATGAATGAGTATCATTTCGTCGATTTTAGAGTTTTATTTCCCAATCACAATTAAGAATATACATATAATAACATATTAAATACTCTATGATGTCACAAACAAATAATCGATAACCCGTTAGAATTTCCCGCCAATAGCAACAGCAAGATGGCTGCTTTCTATGGTTACGTCGTCTGGTGTCGTTTTTGGGAACCACCAATTCAACCGTTTTGAATTAGAGTTTTTCGTTTATTTTCCGGAAATGAAAAATAACCAGAGTTTCATTTTTCACGAAGGACTGTCATTTCCAAAATCCTTCTCTCAGCACATCGACCGCGGCATCAGGACTCAAGATTCACATCCAAATGCGCGCGAAATTCAAAATTTTTTTTTTCACTTTTTATTCCGCGTCTAAAATATCGTCATTATATTTTTGTAATTTATCAAGTCTATACATAATTAAAATTTGAGTAGATCAATTAATCGAAACAAAACTATTCCATAATAAGTGGAAGAATTATCATTCCGCCTCTTCAATTTATACAGCCTTGAAGATATTGAATTGACTTGATGGAAATGACTAATTTACTGGGATCAATAAACTGCTCTACTATTATACTCAGTCCGATTATAGCCTCTGCCATAGAGTGTTTTGATCGTGGATCGGATACTACGTAATATATTTTGATTATTCAACTGAGTTCCGGGAAAATGACTAATTGACAAATTTAGATCAAATTCCGATGTTCTTATGCTTGTGAATTTTCTGTTATTACGAATAGTTTTTCAAAATATTATGTACCCTAAAAATTGTAAATCGTGGCAAAAACGAAGACAAACAAATACTTGGAATAGTATTGAAGAATAACCAGCTATACATTCTTCTGAGCTTAATTTTCACAGGAACTTTTACTAAAATTCTTGATAGAATCGTTGGTATTACATGGTCTAGGAATTTTACGTCGACACAGAACAAGACAGAAGAAGAAATTCTTTTTTCTTCTCGCGCCATAATCTTGATCAATGGAAAAAAAAAGTAGCAAAACTTGTATAAAAAAAATATTTCTGCGTTTTTAACATAGTTTTCTTTGATTTTCCCAAATATCCCGCTACTCTCGATCGTCGATCGCTCATATCGCTGGGAAATTACTCGACTTTCACCGATTCAAATCTTTTGCTAAATAAAACCCGAAAATTTCCGGTCTGTCCAAATCGAAACTCTGATTGATCAAAGAATCTTTTCTTTATTCTCATACACCCGAACGACAATGTGAATCGAGTAACTGATAGATCCGGGCTTGCGTATCAAGATTCGGGGTGGTCACGTTGAATTCAGGCAAGCGCACAGCTGGCCGTGATCCAACTACCGCGTCGACGTCAACGCAGAACCAGGAGCAGCAACCACAAACCAGCAGCAGCCGCATCAGCAGCTTCAGCAGCAGCAGCAGCAGCAGCAGCAGCAGCTGAGCGTCTGAACAGCAAATTTGCCCGCTGCTGCTGAGCTGATCAATTTTCCGCTCTATAATTACCGTTATCCACGTGAACGTGAATTTCTCTTGCACGTGGCGTCGGTCTTCTCATTGTTGTTGTTATCGATTATAAAATTGAAATTAATAAACGGTTGTTGTTCTTCGTACAGTTGGGACAGTGCTGATGTGATTGTGGTATTGTTAGACACGCGATAAACCAGCCGCGCGAATAACTCTACCGCTGCACAACCGATCGATAATTTTTATTTCGTGAACCGTCGACTGGGTCGCGCATAAATCGTGTGCAAAAGTCGTTTCTTTGTAATACAATGTGTCCACCGTGAGTTGAATACCGAGGATATCAGCTTTTCGTCGGACCTCGAACATTCCCCAGAAGTTTTCAAGAGGAAGGTAAATATAAATCTTGCAATATTATATATAGAATATATACTCATGTGCAGAGGCACAATATTTTCACCGCATATTTATTTATAATGTTTGCAACCTGCAGTAAACCCTGATCTCATCTATTTACCGACCACAATGGCAGCAAAGCTACAAACGCCGTCTGGCTCACGTACATTTCAAACTACGACTCCTGTTCATTGATTTTACCCAACGTCCCCCACACAAACAAGGGATTCACCACCCGGTGTCATTTTCACCGCGCAATTAGTCGAAGGGGTTCGATGTGAAATTCTAAATGTCAAACCTCCCGGTATCCGTGTCATAGCGAGGTGGGTACACGAGTTTAAAGTTCTCGCTGCAGCGAGGATCGATTCCGCGGATAACCCGGGCGAGGCATAGCATCCGGTTAAAGAGCCAGGAGCAGAGCCAGGGTGGATTTCGCGATTTTTCACTCTCGTAGAGTGAACGGTCACTCCAAAGAATTTATGCCATCAATTTGTGGAGATCGGGCCTTTTTTGTGACATTTTTTCTTCCCGTCTAGCAATATTTTATTTATCTTCTATGCTATCGGGCCCCTGGCAAGACGCCGCGGTTTTCTCGAGGGTCGATACGCGGATTGCTAACTCGTGTTATTCAGGTCATATAGCGAGGTATAAGTAGGTCAAACCGTTAACACTCGCCATTCGGGGAAAAACTCGAATTATTACTACACTCGCGTTCCCACGGTCCTGCCTTTATTTCGGTTTAATAGACTCTTCGCTGTCTCTCGTACCTAAATATCGTAAAAATGTATCGTTTGCATTTTTATTCAAATTAAGGAATCGAAAAGCGCGGCGGTGGGTAGTGATGGAAATCGGTGCGCCAAGGGAGGCCACAATCGGACTGACGTCTGTGTGTGTGCGGAGGTCAACCGCTAGGCGCTGATTGTCAGATCGCATCGAATGAGGGCAAGGAGAATTAAGGGCGGCTAGAGCCACCGATTTATCGTTCTGCCTAGCCTTAAGCCTCGGGCCCAGCGTGGGGCCAATGATCACAATCCACGCGTAACGGAAAAGATTACAGCCGAAATGGAATAACAACACTATATTACGTGCTTGAATGGGTTTCGAGATTCAAACTTGAGGTTTTATAAAAATTATAAATATAATTATACTCTCGATATAAGCTTCTTGGTTCGGAAACAATATATTTAATCAAAACAATAATTGATATCTAGTGGATCTGAAAATTTGAAGAATAAGTAATTATCACAGGCGAGGAGAAAATTACTCAAGATTTGACTAACACAGTATTTTTTATCTATTTTTTCTTTAAATTTCAAGTTAATTTTTTTAATTGTTAATCATCTTTTTCTCATTATTTTCTTAATTTTTCTTATCAATTCATTTATTTCCAATTACTTCAATTATTTCTCTTCATTTGATCGGATTATTTCCCCCTCGATTACAGGTATGCGATGATTGCGATAAAACTTGTAGCTACTTAAATATGTACGTATGTTGGTAGAATGTCTCGAGTTTGAACAATACGATACCTATAATCTTGTTTTCCCGCAGAGACAAACAGTTAGTCGCTCTACTGTCCCTCTGTTTATATCGTCGGCGCTCTGCCAAAATCCACTGACAATAAGCATGTTGTAGTTCTGTATATCCTGGGTCCGGATTGGACGCTGGCAGTGATTAAAAAATAGGTTCTAACTCACCCCGATACACGTGACGTATACTTTCACACTTGACACGTCGATTTTTCAATTTGAATCAATTCGCTATGATTCGCATTATTTCATTACTAATTCAAATTAGTTTACTACAATTCGAATTAATTTTTCAATCTTCTATATCTATAAAGGAACAAGTGGCATCAATGCCCAGCCCAAACCCCTTGACCTAGAAACTTGAAATTTGGGCAACATGTTCCCTTCCCTTCGTGAAGACCCACTAAGAAGCCATTTTTCGAAATTCGCCCCACAAGGAGAATAAAAAAGGTAAAACATGTTTTCGCGGATTCATGGATATCTCCTCGGCCCGATGAGATGTTGACTTCGTTTTGGCTTCAAATTATTGCTTATTCAAATACCTAGAAAGTAGTTTGAGCGTTTTTCGAAATTCGACTCCTAAGGGAATGAAAATGTGTGAAACCAATTTTTGAGGCGCATAGCGCCGACCGAGGTGCGCGATATTTGCGATATTTGCGATATTATATGCGATATTTGCGAAATTCCGATTAATTCGGAATAATTTTTGTTGACTTTGCCTGATCCAAATTAATTCAATCTAATTTCGTTAATTTGATGGAATTTTATTCAATTCTACTGAATTCTGAATGATTCATTTAATTAGTGTTAATTTGCAATTATTTCGATTAATTTGTATTAATTCGGGGACCATTGACACGTCAAATTGAACAAAAAACAAGTGATAAAGCAACCCCGCGAAGTATAAACACCGAAGATCAATAAAAGCTCTCCACTTTAACGGCAATTTCGCGTCGTTATCTCGACACAATTCGTTATGGATAGGTTTGATTATTTATCTTGGTGCTGTATACCGTCGTTTTTTATAGCCTCGACGATGTTCCTCGCACACTTTTTGTTTTATCGTCGATATATTCAACCGGTCTTTTAATCAAGCTGCCGTTCAACAGTTGGGGAATTGACACTTATCGTCTTAACTGGCCTGCAATATTCTTACCTCCGAATTGTAACAATGAGGAGAAAATAAAGTTAAAAAATGACCACGACTCTGACCCCCACAGGATAATTGGGTTTGATTTTGCCCCCTGTTTACCCACGACACGTGTGATCATCGGCAGTGGCCGGTGTATGAGACATTTGTCCAAGTCCGAGAACTTCAACCACGGTGTCCTCCGCGCTGTTCTATTTTTATTCTGTTTACGTACGGAGCCCAAGTAAAGTCATACAGTATGTAGACATGTAGTTGCTTGTACCACTTTCTTTCCGCGATATTTCTACTCTTTCCCAACTTCTCGAGTCACTGGAGTAGTCATTGCTAACATCAATAACAATGTGATAGGGTATCTATTGTAACAGTTGCGTTGGAAATTAAGGGGCGGCTTCACCGATCAACGTAGCTAAACAAGTGTTGGTCACAAATGATTGTTGATTTTTTTCTGAATGCTTCTTTGTACATTCAGCGTACACTCCAAATTTTATGAACAAACATTGCAAATTGTGGAAGTTATTGATATTTATACCTCTAGCTGAAAACTCGGTATGTTTTTTCAATATGAAGACACAAATATGAAATTTCAAGATGTTTTATATTCATTCCATTTCAATCATCACGATTTGTAAATTTCATTCCTTTTTTTATATTCTTAACAGTGTACAACCCGGAAGCCAAGACTCATCCAGTGTACAACTTTTGGAATGTTTATTGATCAGATCAAGGATTCACACTCAGTTCAAGATCCCGAACAATCAATCGTGGCGGACTTTCGTCGAGGTTCAAATCTAGTTTTCCCGCCTTGGGCTGTACAGCATGTTTTTCGGAACACAAAACAGCATTCAGGAAAAAGTAGCCTTCTCTCTGTCAGGAAGTGAATCATGTCGGGTCGTCGTTTATCTTTCCAGGAGATAACGGGAAGAAGATGCGGCGTGTTGCTGGGTGGTTGGTGAAAGAGGAAAAAGGTTGAACCGGCGGATGAAGTTCGGACCGATCAATTAACCGTCGGGCATAGTGCGTGTCACCTTGGCCAAAGTCTGTCCCATGCTGAACGACAGAAAGTTCGAGGATGAAGCGGGTGTCGACCCTGAACGCAATGGAGCTCCGACTTCAATCTATTCTCAGGTCCCTCAGCTCGATTCAACGATGGACTCGTTCACGTTCGACCCGTCGATGGTCACCGTTGGGAACCTGGCGAACCTCGGGAACCTTGGGAACCTTGGGAACCTTGGGAACCTTGGGAACCTTGGGAACAAGGAAGTTCGCTACGCCTCATTTTCAACGGTTCCAGCTGCGCTACCGTCGATGCTTCCGCCACCGCTGCCACCACCCCCTCCGCCCCTGCCCCTCCACATGCAGCAGCGGATCTACTCCCGGTCCATGACTTCCCTGCCCCCGGAGCCGTTCATGCTGATGCGTTCCAAGGCCGTGAACCGAAGGGTGTGCATAAACGTCGGTGGAGTGAAGCACGAGGTGCTGTGGCGGACCCTGGAGCGACTGCCCCACACGCGTCTAGGGCGTCTGCGTGACTGCAATACCCACGAAGCAATAACCGAGCTCTGTGACGACTACTCGCTTATAGACAACGAATTTTTCTTCGACCGTCACCCAAAGTCGTTTAGCTCAATATTGAATTTCTATAGAACCGGTAAGCTCCACTTGGTAGACGAGATGTGCGTTTTAGCCTTCAGCGACGACCTCGAGTATTGGGGCATCGACGAGCTCTACCTCGAGAGCTGCTGCCAGCACAAGTACCACCAGCGGAAGGAGCACGTCCACGAGGAGATGAGGAAGGAAGCCGAATCCCTCCGGCAACGCGAGGAGGAGGAATTTGGCGACGGAAAATGTGCGCAGTACCAAAAATGCCTCTGGGATCTTCTCGAAAAACCTACGACCTCTATCGCCGCCAGGGTGAGTCATCAAATTTCACAACCCCGCGATTCAACTTGTAAATATCTTACTCTCACCTTTTCGCAGAATATTGATCCAAGTTTCAAAGTACATTTTTCAATCGTAGTCTGTTTTTTCTACGGATGTGCCGGATATCCGGTCATTATCCGGTATCCGGCCTGATCTTCTATCCGGCCTTTTTTTACTATCCGGCCGGATAACCGGATATAGCTTTTTTCCGGCCGGATAGCCGGTAACTATCCGGCCAACTTTTACCGGATATCCGGTAACTATCCGGTATCCGGCCTTTTTTTACTATCCGGCCGGATAACCAGATATCACTTTTTTCCGGCCGGATAGCCGGTAATTATCCGGTATCCGGCCTGCTTTTACTATCCGGCCGGATATCCGGTAACTATCCGGTATCCGGCCTTTTTTTACTATCCGGCCGGATAACCGGATATCGCTTTTTTCCGGCCGGATAGCCGCTAACTATCCGGTATCCGGCCTGATCTTCTATCCGGCCTTTTTTTACTATCCGGCCGGATAACCGGATATCACTTTTTTCCTGCCGGATATCCGGTAACTATCCGGTATCCGGCCTGATCTACTATCCGGCCGGATATCCGGTAACTATCCGGTATCCGACCTGCTTTTACCGGTAACTATCCGGTATCCGACCTGCTTTTACTATCCGGCTGGATAACTGGATAGCAAATTAGTTGCTATAAAAATCCAACATTGGGCGATTTTCTCGTACCGGATATCCGGCCAAATCGCTATCCGGCACATCCCTAGTTGTTTTATACCGAAAAATCCAAGTACATCGAATCTGATGATGAGACAACGCGTACTTTGAGACTTGAACAGCTTTACTGTACAAAATTCTGGTTTCATTCTCGTATAGCTCACCTATACTATGATATCGTATACTGTTTATAGTCACGCACGTAGTGTATTGCCTGAACATTTTTGCTGTTGCTTTCATAGATGTATTTCTTGTAAATTAATATTCTTCCTTTAATTTTTTATTTATTTATTTTCTTGTTTTGTCTCAAAAGGAAAAAGAAAAAAAATAATTCCATCAACTTTTTATCGTTTATTTCTTACATATTTTATGATTTTTATATCAAAGACGCAAAAAATTATCTAATTTAATTATATACTGATTTCAATATTATATAATAATGTTACACAGTCAGTATAATTGATGTAAGTCAATGTACCTATATTGTTGTCGTTATATTATTATTACTATTTATTGTTATCATTTTGTTTAAAAGAAAAGCAATGAGTAGCCGCACAATAATTATTGTAGTTGTTATCGTAGCTATAGCGTGTAGGTATGTGAATCGTTTCCATGCATAATTAATCAAGATAGTTAATTGCTCTGAAATTGTTTTTTTTTTTTTTTTTTTTTTAATTTTTTTAATCGAAAGTCAGGAACAAAAATCAACGAAAATCGCAATTTTTTATACAAAGGAAATAAATATTATCAGATCATTCGTATAATATATTTTATTATTTCTAGGTGGTGTGACAACGCTATACTTATATATATATTATATATTTTTGTGTATAATAAATAAATTTGCCCAGTTGTAGCGTCTCTACGTATGAGTATATGCGACGATATACCATGCATAATATATTCACATCATGGTAATAAAAGAATAAATTAAAAGGTAGATAATTATGACGGAAGGGTTAACACGTGATTACCAGGTATCATGTAGCTCCGGTCTTGGTACCGCTCCCTCTATCCACTGGCATCACTTTACTTGAATTAAATGACAAACAAAACGCGATTTGATGTTTGATTAAAATTAGTTGGGAAATAAAAGAGATGTAATATATTATGAAACATAAAATATTTTTAGATTCAAAATGACAACGGTTGTTGTAATTCTATTTAGACAAACTCTTTTCTTTCCCCTTGTGCAGAACCATGAATCCAACTCTATGTTGAGTCTCTCACTTAGATTCATTTTTTTCTAAACATGCATATGAAACAAAAAATGGTAAAATTAGAAAAATTCTTAATTCATATTTCGTGGTTCATGGAGACAGGGGAACGGGACTCGGATAGGAAGCATATAATAAAGAATGCGCGAGAGAGTATCTATGAGTCCATCAGGTTGTCGAGGGTTCAGTTGGTAGGACAATTTTCCAAGGGCAATCCGATACGTAGATATCGAAGGTCAGAGGTAGAGGGTACAATTTACCACATACAAACCCTACAAATTATTTTTAAATTCAATTTATTTTCAATTGTTAAACGTGACACGGACAATTGGTTATCGTTTCGAGATTATTTCTTAATTATTATTATTTTACGTGTATTATTTATAACAGGTAGAGTTCTTTTGTTTAAAACTCGTTGATTAATTCAGACGGAGTCTCGTCTATAGGTAGGAATTATTCATAGTCTCATGGAGCGTAGGTAAAGAATCGATTTTCGTTGTTACGGGATTTATTAAATCGTTGGAAATTGAAAATTTATGCAAAAACTACTTTTCTTTCATTCAAGATTGTGCGATAAACGGATACATGATTGAACTTATATAATCACACAACTGCACGGAATTTGCAAATTATCATAAACTCGAGTTTTTTTTTTTTTTGTTTTCTTGTCTCAAAGATATACATACACAACAAATATATTTACAGTAACAAGTTTATATACACTACGGTGAATTTTTAATTGTAATACACGTTTGGTCGTTGTACAGAATTTGTTGTATACGGCTTTTTTTTATCCACTATGCAGGTGTGTTGAAATAAAACATGGTACGATTCACTTTAACGTTGCACCAAAATTTCGCAATAATTTTGTAAAAAAAGATTGTTTTTGTTTTTGATTTTGATTAGAAATTCTCAATATTTATCGCTACTTGTTTATCTTGAACCGATACTGTATTACGCCAAACGCAGAGTTTACAGGCTTGAACGTAATTGTTTCGATATTTTTTGTACAGGCATCTTTATCACACACTTTATACTATACACAATTTTCACAGTTGGCGATCTCAATCTGTCTGAATAAATGGGCCTAGGAGTAATGAATTTTCTTGATATCATCTGCTATAACTAACTACGTCAAGGGGACCAGTACAGCGTGATTCAACAAATTCTCCAAAGTTTTTAAGAAGGTCCATTTTTCGACGTGTAATGATTTTTGGAGTATGAAGAATTGTCTGGTCGCCACTAAGTTTACTCGTCGTGACTGCGACGTATTTCTGAACTGTTTATTTACCCTCAATTTTCTTCCATCGTTTCCAAGGTCACTAGAAAAAGAAACAAACAGTTTATTGAAAATGAAAATGTCAATCTTGAAAGATTCAACGTTGCCGGAAATGACGTCATTGTTCAACCTGTGCAAGAAATTATCGTCCTACATTACATTGCGATAAAAAAAAACCGTTATTTGGCAGAGATGATTCTTAGCTTCTTTCGATGTTGCATTCCTCGCTTAATACTTCTATTACGCACAGCTGATTCTTCAATACGTATTTCGCTTGACAATTATTCGATGTGCAACGTAAAATAACGCAGTTGAAGCTTAGACGTTGAATTGCAGCTATGCCTTCTGGATTATCGGCCAATTGCGATTATAGGTATATACGATTTGATAAGATCCGTGAGACATTGCATGCAGCTGGAAGAAGAAACAAAAAGAAATAGAAACGTGTATACAGTTGACAAGAGCAGTTATGTATTTATGTCGTTGTTCATATTGACAATGGAATTCTTTTACTTTTGGGAACATTTATTCAGGCACGTTTTACAACGGTTTTACACACACATTTGTTTAAAGCTTATGTTACAGTGCACACGTAATGTACATACATATACGTTATACACACATGGGTATTATATGATATGATATGATATGATATGATATTGAGCGATGAAGAAGAGATATTGGTTTCTATACATATATAGTGATGTAAAAGTACGAAAAGAGAAAAACTGGAAGGTACATAGACATACATGATTGAAATTGTAAATGTTATAAAAAAAAAAAAAAAAAATAGACTTGATGATGAAGTGTATATTTTAGAGGTACGAGTGCTATCTCTATTTTGGGTTACTTGAAATTGCAGGTGATAGCTGTGATATCAATACTCTTTATTGTGCTATCAACCATCGCATTAACTCTCAACACCATTCCTAGTATGCAAGTGAATGATGAAAAAGGAAACTTTCAAGACAATCCACAACTCGCAATGGTGGAGGCTGTTTGCATCACTTGGTTTACACTCGAGTATGTACTTAGGTTCAGTGCTTCCCCCGACAAGTGGAAGTTCTTTAAGGGAGGTCTAAACGTGATAGACCTCCTCGCAATACTCCCTTACTTCGTGTCTCTGTTCCTCGTTGAAACGAACAAAAATGCAACGGACCAATTCCAGGATGTGCGTCGTGTAGTTCAGATATTTCGTATAATGCGCATTTTGAGGATACTGAAGCTCGCACGTCACTCGACCGGCCTCCAGAGCCTGGGGTTTACCTTGCGTAATTCTTACAAAGAGCTCGGTCTGCTAATGCTGTTTCTCGCAATGGGCGTCTTGATATTCTCAAGTCTCGCTTATTTCGCCGAAAAGGAAGAACCTGGGACTAAATTCATAAGCATTCCCGAGACATTTTGGTGGGCAGGCATCACCATGACCACCGTAGGCTATGGGGATATTTACCCAACAACTCCTCTCGGAAAAGTGATTGGAAGTGTGTGTTGTATATGTGGTGTCCTGGTAATTGCGTTACCCATTCCAATTATCGTCAATAATTTTGCCGAGTTCTACAAGAATCAGATGAGGCGTGAAAAAGCACTTAAACGTCGTGAGGCCTTGGAGAGGGCCAAACGGGAAGGGAGCATTGTTTCCTTCCATCACATCAACCTGAGGGACGCCTTCGCTAAGAGTATAGATCTCATCGACGTCATCGCCGATACTGGTAAGAACAATTCGTTCACCCTTCAAATTACTGATACGAAAACAAATTCATCCGCACTCTTCCCAACTTTTATATACTCCGTGTATATTACATTATCGTACATGGAGAACGAACTCCTATCCAAGTCTCTAGCTTGAGGTGGGCTCATAGATGGCAGCCGCCTGGCGGCGCTGCTAGGCGAAAAGTACACTGCGCATGCGCCGCCTGGCGCCACCTACCCCTACTATTCGAGTTCGTTCTCCATTGCCATGACCCATCAAATAGGTACATTGCTTTACAGATTATCTTCTTCTTTGTGTCTTGAAGAACAATTCATAACCGCACTCCTGGCTGCTTATGCTTGCACAAAGTTTTTTGCCATTTCAGTGGCAGCCCGAAGGTACCGTACCTACTATGTACATCCGGGCCGTTATTCTATTGTCTTTTCAGTTATTGATTCTCGTTTGTCTGATGAGTAACAAAAACCACTCTACCCGTACAAATTATGCTGGATGTTAAGTTTTGAGCAAATAACACTGTCCCACAAATTTTGGGCATAATTTTGCTCCGGGATTCTACAGTTCATTTTTGGAGCAGATCGATTGTCTCGCTTACACGATCTGCAAACAGAAATATTCTATCACGACACCTTTTTGCCAAAATCGCACTCAAAATTGTGTCATATGTTATAAACTAATTCCTGGAATTTTGAGATTCATTTTCGTTCCGAATTTCAAGTGCAACTAGACGTGATGGAGTATTTTGCTATTTAGATTCAACTTCAAGCCACCGAAAATAGATATTTATGTGTTTTTCGAATGTTTGAATCGGAAAATGTGGTCGCAGAGATGCCCAAAAATCATTTTGAACAACATCACTGCATGGGCAATCAGAGTTGAACAGATTGGGGTGTATTTATATATTTCGGGAGATAATCATATCTCATATTTGATGGGCTGCATGATGTATTTTTTATAATTTAGCTACATTCCGCTGTGACTTGATTATTTGGCATTTTTACAAGCGAAACGATACGTTGGTCACTGTTTTTCATTGTCATATTCTATTATTTCTATCGTGCCAAAATGTGCAAATGCTTTACTTAAGTTTCATTTCTTATTTCAGACAGAATATCTACTTTTTCCCGAATCCACGAAGGAGTGAAACGCCGATAAAGTTATCAATTCGAATCATAATAACATGTCTATACGAATAATAGAACACGCGATGCTTGTCACACTTGCTATTTTTCGCACGCTTCATAAATCCGTCGATTTCCCAAAATGGTTCAACCTGCAATTAATCGATCAATATAAAATGAAAATTACAAACTCGATCGGTCATGTGCTGTTAGAAATTTTTTCGCCCTTCGCTATTTTAGGACTCGCTACCACATTTCCCCTCCACCTATGCTGCAGAAGGATTTGGCAATTACGTTCAACTTTTTCCAAAATCCGATACACTATTATTGTCGTTTCTAAGAGAATTGTACTCTTCGTAGGCTTGTAATCTACTTGTCACTAAGGTGGCACTTTATACCACTGAGTTCCAGGTTGCGGTATAAAGTCTTTTTACCGCAACTTGGATGCGCAGTTCGAAGTGCGCAGTCCAAAGTTTCGGCATAAAGGCGTCAAAGTGAAGATCAATGCCTTTTCCGTAAAAAATATTGTGTGGGGCGCACGCGGAAAGTAACTGTTCAGCATTTGATTAGATGAATTTTCGCGACGGGAATTCACGATCTCGATGGTCGACTTTTTCACAAACTCGCGTTATTCGAGGGCTTCAAATATGTCGACGATCGTCTGCTTCGAACACGTCATGAGATTCCGAGGTTCAGCGGAAAGAAATCCTCCCGAGTCGGTGTCAATACAGATCGACCTCGTGTTCTAGGTCAGAACATGTCCGGGATCGATGGGAACAGTACGGAAGGAGAGTCCGCCTGCGGTCGGGGACCTGCTCAGACCGGTCCCGGCTGCTACCGTAACTATGAACATTGCAGCATCTCGACCCACCGCCGAAGCGCCTCGACGGTCCTACCAACCTTGCCGAATGACATCTCGACTCCGGACAGCCCGAACCACCGCCTCCTCGACTTTGCACAAAACTCGTCGCCCAGCCGGAACGACAACTACTTCCAGGACGATATGCCCGTCCAGCCATCGACGCAAGGGAACACAACGCCTAGTGTAAGCTGAGTTTCGTATCTTATTTGGTTTTAGAACTTTCACGATTTTTGAGCCTCTGACGTCGGGTATGAACCAGGGTCAGCGTACTTCCGTCAAATAACTGAAGTTTCCCCGTCCCGAGTTGGTCAAATAAGTGGGGTCCGAGTGGAGTATCATTATAGTTCACTACGTACGATACGACTTTAAATCGGGGGGTTTTTTGTATGCGTTTCGGTATTAGACTCGAAGCCAAAGAAACATTCGATCATACAGGATGGTGGAAGAAATCTGTTTCTGTGGGATGATTTTGCGCCGCTATTGCCTCTAGTGGCAAGCGTGCGAACTACTACGCACGGACTTGTCTGATTCATTCAGATTCAACTTGAAGTCCAAAAGGATTCCATATCCAAAGACAACCTTGTTTTGCCCGACCGTCCAGTCTCCTTCGATGAATATCTTCTCATTTCTCTCCTGACATGCTGATGCTGTCGGAATCTATACAGGGTGACTTTTCTCCGGTACCGAATGAGGGTGGAGCTTCAACCGAGGCTCCGCCTTCTTCAGAATATTCAGTGTGCGATCATCGACTAGACAATTACCTTAACTTCCAAATTTTGTTTACGTCCGCGGATATAGGAAACGTCCGGAATATAGGTGGCCGAAGCAAACACCCTGTATACAACGCGCGAATAATTTCTCAGTAGAATTACAGGTTCATTTGAGTTAGCGATTTCTCAGCCAGAAATCAATAATTTTTCCAGTTGCTCTAAGAACCACACTTTGCAGAGTTCTTCCTAGCATTTCAGTCAAGGGTTTGGAAATGGTTCAACAATTTTCGGAACATTGTTTGCTGCACTTTTATTTGACATTCGGTGAACCGGAGCCAGATAAAATATCGTGCCAGCTGGAAAGGTTTATTCATCTTATTATTTTATAGTATTGTTCTCATCACTATTATAGTTGGGTACGTAATAGTCGTACAGGGGGTGGTTTACTGTTTGTTGTGAATTCTCTGATGGTTAATTAAGAAAGTGGTGGCACAATGTTAAAACAAGACAATATAAATCGGAATAACAATAAAATCTTGTAAATAGCCAAATCAAGACGTAAAAAAGTGATGTGTCGCTTGTTCAATAAAAGAAAAGGAAAGAAATCACTTTACGACCGCATCAATTGGATTTGGAATTAAAAGCAATTACAGAAGAAATATTAGTGACAGTAAGTATATATATATATTTGCTACAAATTTAACTGTACAAAGCTCCATAAAATTTCTGTTAATGTACTATCAAAAATATTGGTTTGACTCATACTTGTAATTATTCCCGAGGGGGAAATAACTCAAGGATAACTGACACATTACTTCCGAGGGTTGGAATAATTCATTCAATTCAACGTAATTCTTTCAATCCAGATTAATCCGACTTAATTCAACTCAATTCTCAACTCAAGTCAACCTGATTCAACCTCAATAATTCAGGTGATTCTCATTAATTCAAGTGAATTATGAATTATTTCACGGACTGTTGCAGATTTTTTAAAAAATAGTGAAAACTCTGAAATAAGCGCACTAAATGTAAAGCTTCACCGGAAATTTAATGCTGGATGCAATGGGAATCTTTGAAACTTTGTCCATTTATTGATTGAGATGCTGCATAAAAATGTCTGTGCAATTTATATGGGACTGTCCGGTCCAATAAACATTCAGATAATTGCTATTGAAGTCATCAATCTTCACACAAGTCATCAATCGCTTCTCGTTGTGACTGCAGTGCTCAATTTTCCACGTGACCAATGGTAGGGGTGGGTGGGATGGTGTGCAGAAAATTCACTTCAAATCAATATAATTGAAAAAATATTATCTGATCGGCTTCGAAAGCATAAAGAAAGAAACTATAAAAACTTGGCTGAACTTGATGTAGCTGATTCAGACGATTTTGCTGGCAACTCATAATGTATGCGCGGTGTGTAGCTATTTTGACTAATTTTTGAACTTTTGGGGGGTGTAATGGAAGATATATTCACATTTATTCCAACAACTATTGTTTCAATAGGTTTTCAATCACTTTGAGCTGCGTTGATATTTTTATGAAATCAAATAATCATCACAATGACATTCTTGTGTGATTCGATTTATTCAAATTTTTCGTTCACAAATGTGAATTCCATTCCAACATTGTACATTTCAAGCTGTTCTAATCTACGTGTAATTTTGCTGTGCCATTTGTTGAAAAAAAAGATCGATTTGCACCCTTCAATTTTCAGGTAATTCACGTAGCTGTGACACTCCGATTGTGAAAGAAGCTTAGGTTGTAAATGAATCACGTTATTTTAGTTTTTTCTCCAGTTCGTTAGGCTCTGCAACGCCGTAGCACGACCGTTACAACTTTCTTTCTCCACAGCCTTCTTTTTCTCTGCTCCGCGCTCGCAGCGCCCTCCGGTCTCGCTGGTGCAACATTTGCCGCGCGCTTTTCAAATCTAGGCTTCGACTCACACGAAATGAAATTGAAAATATGAGACAAAAGATCAAGGTGGTATTTTCCGCTGATTGTCTATGTGTTCTATGTCAGGATCGAATAGTATATCTTCCAGTTTCTAGTCGTCGTTTTTTTCAAGGTCAGTTCCAGCACCGTGGTTGAAAAATGAGTGGATTAATGCAAAGATTCGCCACCAGCTTCAGCGTTATGTATTTAAATAAAAAAGAACATGGCGACGAGACTGATTTCGGAATTAACGAATAACGACAGAACCTCTAAATGAGTTAATAATTTAGTGTTATATGGTATTAAAAAATGAAATAATTGTTGTTCAGTAATTGACATATAAAAAAACATCAGGCATCTCATAATAAAACTTGTTTATACCTATAAATAATTAAAGTGCACTTTTCCTCTGTGTCTTTACTACTCCCAGGTTCCACCTACTCCTTTTCGCAATAAAACATAACTTTTTGCTATATCTAATTCTTTCTTACTATACAAAAAAGCTCTTTAAGCTCACAATTTCAAACGTGCATATAGTATATCACTGCAGCTATTTTTTGTACAGCTATACGAAACCGAATAAGACCTAAATTATTGTTTTAATGGATTAAATTTTGTTATAGTAAAGCTATACACAGCTTTCACTTAAATTTTTGTACATTTTTATTCTGTTGCAGGTGATCAGACGCAAGAATTGTTTCACGTGATGCCGAGAGTATATAAAGAGAAGCATAAGTCCAACCTATATAACATTAATACGCTTTAATAGTTGTTAAAAAAATGAATAAATAAAAATGTTAAAATACATTGTTTATTTATTTCTAATAAATGCAATGCTTTCAAATATTAACCTTTTTTAACCGATCGATTATCAATAATAATCGGGTTTCTTAATTTTTCTAAAACACTGTAACAATTTTTTTTTTTTTTTAATTTCATCTTTTCTTACGACTCACTTGTTGAAAAAGAACAAAAAAAAGACTAGATTACGAAAGAACGTTGCTGCTCAGGCGGCGGCTAATTTCACCAACTGCTAAAAGCTTCATCTATTAATAAATCGCGAACTAAACCTTCAGAGATTTTGTTGAGCAATAGAAAAATGACAAGATTTCATCGGAATAGATTGAATATTTATAAAAGTTTATTTTCATCATTCGATTGCCGTCGTGTAATCCGGTCCGGATATTATTTACGATTAATTCTGCCGTTAATTTGACCAATCGGTCGATTTTATTTCGTATTGATACATTTTCTATCGCGTATGATTCTTCCGGATCTTCCAGGCGACTCCACTATACGTGTAGCACGCAATAATTCCATCAATTCGTCTATTTCTGAACCGATTTCCTCATCGTTCCCCCTGACCTTGGGAAAAACAGCTTCCGGTGCATCGTATGGGACCACTTCGACGGCTGACGGTAGAATTTAATACTCTGATCGTGACTAGCGGCTAATCGGAGCCAGGAAACCGATTAATCCGTTGCTGTTGAAGTGTAAAGTCAAAATTGTTGTTGGGCGAGGTGAGAATCTGCCGTTAAAGACAGTAATGGCCGTCGTGAGGGGCTAGAATTCTCGCACCTCGGAACTTTGGGGTGAAATATCTCCTGAATTCGGGGCAAATGATATAAAAGCATGTGATCCACGTGTTTGTTAGCTATGACGGTAGAAATTAGTCAAATCAACTTCGAGATGTATAAGAAAAAATAAGGTAATAAAACATATTTAATATGAGAAGGTTATGAGGCAGTGATCATTTACCATTCCTTGACCTCGTCTTCAGTTTGAAATAGAAAAATATTAAGAATTAAAGTGCATCTGGTGTTGCAGGATGAAGAGAAGAAGGATAGCAGAAAGTATGAAAAAATCGAAGAACTGCCTAGTGAATTCGAATGCTGTTTTTGTACTACCAAGGTACGTCTCCTCGTTCACCTAGTTTTTTTTTTCTTTACATAATTACACATAAAATACCTTGTCATTATTATTATTATTATTATTGTACAAATTTTTTATAATTTTATGTATACAGTTGATATTTTTTATAGTTCCTCGGCGATCGGCCAGATGTAAAATGACGACAGTATAAGTTATATGAAAATAATAAACGCTATGATTTCAGTTTTATATATTTGGTTATTTTTTTTTATTGTCACCATTTTTATCCGCGTCTTTTTTTTTAACAATTGTTTACTCATGTGATTATCTGGTGTGCGTCAGTTTCTGTATAATCATGGACGCGGGTTATCGGTATAATAACCGATGACCCGTAATATCACTGATAAGTCTCCGATATTACCACCACAGGTGGGATCCATACGTAAATAAATAATGTGATACCGATTATGTTGGCGATATTGTTTTAATAAATTTTTATTTTACATTTTACAGGCTTTCGACGACTTCACTCGCCTATGGAGTGATCGGACAGTTGTCTTTAATATAAATAGTACTTCACTCCGCAGATCCATTGTCATATACTGCAGTTTTCATACCCATCTAATTGCCTTAATCAAGGGGACCAGTACAGCGTGATTCAACACATTCGCCATGTACTGGTCCCCTTAATCTATCTAATATATATACATATATAGGCTCAATATTGCGAAAAAAGAATTAACACTGGTGTAACACATTGATTTTAAACATGTGTTTGCTTGATTATTCTATGTCGTCGAGTATCGAGATCCATATCTTCCCAATAACGGCATGACATTAGTATATTCACATAATTCGTAATAGCTGTCTATGAATTTGTCTATAATACCGAGTTTAAATGCAAAGATCTGTGTACATTACATTTGAGTGAAATTAATTTCAGCTGATTAAAAGCTCTAGTTTAGTTTGATTTAGTCTAGTCTAGTTTAGTCTCAGTTACATAGATTCATACGTCTGTATACCCACCTACTAATAATCGTACGTAATTAATCAGAGGCAATTACGCTGCAGTTTAGACTTGATGATAGCTTGATTCAATCGATCGGGTGGAAGTTTCATAATTTTCCCGCGTCCTGTAGACTTGGATGCAAAGACGCTTCTGACACGGGTGTTGTTCTTTTTTTCTAGGATTATAAAGATTTTAGGGATGCCGAGAATCTGATGCCTCTGGCGACCAGCGATTTCCGGATTCCGGTCTGCCAAGAGATGAGGGCGCTTCGAGACAGCAATGCGGAATCGAGCAGTTACGGATACACGCAGTATTCCCCGAACCAGGAAAACTACTCGAATCCGTATTTCAAGAATAACAACGAATCCTGCAGCGCCGACAGCACGGACACCTTCGCCAGCTGCCACACGCACTTCTTTCATTCCCAAGGTGACCTGACGGAGGAGGGTGACAGCAACTTGTACATCAATCCGCTCGAGAGTACGGAAAAGTGCAACAGTTGCAATCATCAACCGAGCGAGACGAATTGCAAGAAGAAGAAAACACCCACCGGGGTTCTGCTTCATATATCCGATCCGCAATCCGTTGAACAAACGGCCCAGACCTTCGATCCGCCCAACCAAGACAGTAGGGAGAACCTGACGGAAACGGCGTTACCGAAGCACAAAAAGACTCGCATCCAACAAGTGAGTAAATGCTTTTTGCACAAAAGAAAAAAATTGATCTTATTTTGAATAATTTTGACGACTTCTTTTCGACGACTGATAAGAAATTGCCGTTTCCAAATCCAAGATAACAAATTTCATTTTTGGGTTGCGGATATGATCTGATACTAATCAATGCCATAACATTGATTAACCAACCATTTTTCTGGTTTTGTTTTACTAATATAATTACAGAGCGGAAGGCAGCGAACCCATTTCGGCCTTAATCCTGATACTCTGTCTAACGTCGTCGGACTTGCGACTGAAAATACGATCACAGGGGATAACAATAACCAATATGGACTGATCGGTGCTCAAAGAAATGGCATACTAACACCGGCAGATAACTTTGCCTCTCCGTCTCGCGCAATTAATCATCATCTGTTCGGAAATATCACTGGTTTGAAGCAGTCGTACTCTGGTAATTAGCATTCATGTTCAATAATCATTCGTACAGATCCTGGAATGGAATCGAAAAACAATGACGGCTGCAAAATTATCAAAAAAGATAGACGTTCCATTTTATTAGTAATTTTAACGAGTTTTTGTACACGCCTCGGTGATTAATTTCAGGAAAGTCTGCAGGAAGTAAACTGTCCCTATCCAGCAACTCGATAGACAGCGAGACAATGCCGTTCATTGATCGGCATCGTGTGTCAAAATCGATATTAAAAAAATCGGATGTCGGCAATATCCGCGGGTACAACATCGACTGGGACTCTGACAAGGAAAAACTGATATCTGAGAACACATCAGCGACCAGCATATACGACAGTGAGGGAGACACTCGTGATGCGGTACTGATAAAGGTTCCGGTATCGAAGTTGTCAGAGCAACGATCCACCGGGACCACTTCCCAGTCGAAGAACGAAGTCAAACAACACGAATCCGGGGATTGTGTCAATTCGAGGAACTCGAACACCGCAGCATTGTCCAAATCGCTCTTCGACGCGCTCGAAGGTGAGTCAAAAATTGTACAGGAATTGTGGTCATTGCAAAAGTTGGCTGGATTCTGACCCCAGAGTTCGTAGTACCGATAGCGTCGCTCGCGGCGCTGGTGTCGTCAGTTGTGGTCACGACGCGCATGCGCTGCTTCTCCGTTTTGGGCGAGCCCACCATTTGTGGCAACTTCTTGAAGGTTGATTACTTACCTCTGGTGCCTATATTTCATCAAAATATTCGATTACTAGCATACATATGGCTCGAAGAAAGTCTAGGACACAGTTTTTCGATAAATAATCAGTTCCGAACCAATTTATTGAAAGGTTGAAGTGTGTTTATCTTTTGTCCGGTCTTTGGCCACTGCTTTTTCTACACGCCCGTCATTCACTACCATTCAATGCGGGCTGCCTGCTCTCCAGGGGCGACAACTGGCTACACTAGCGCTGCGAGTAGCAGGATTGGTACTACAAACTCTGGCCCAATTCTGTAACACGGCGCAAATTGCTTCCAAACGGTCTAAAAGGCGTGCAAAATAGCAAAAGTGTGACTCACAGAAGAAATTGTTCAATATGCCCCAATGTGTGATTGAGAATCCCCACAGTAATCATTTTATTTATGAATTTTAGAAACCGGAAATTCGGAAAACTGGGTGTATTCTTTCATGAATGATTGATCCGCCTTGTGACTGCGAATTTTTATGGAAACGAATGAATATGAGTGACAACCCTTGACTATCGATTATTTATGATAAAAATTTTGTCAAACAACTGGAAAAATATGATTCATTAAGGCAGATAAATTATTCATCGAAGAATACCACCCAGTTTTCCCGATTTCAGATTTCTAAAATTCACAAATAAAATGATTACTCTGAGAAAAGGGGTCGATGAATCGACTTCTAAGATTTTCAATCCCATATTGGGAAGAATTAAACAATTTTTTTGTCTGTAATCACATTTTTAGGCCGCGTACTCACGTTGCTGTTTTTCTTCCATAGAAGAGAAACACGCTCGCGATGAAGCGGTCACGGAGAACAAGTGCAAAGAGTACAACGACGACCTGCAGCCTCAGGGAGAATCGGAGGGTCACGTGAAGGGCAAGAGCAGCAAACAGAACTCTTCATCGATTCGCAAGACGCATGGGAATGGCGAAAAGGCGAGCGGCAATCGCGAGAGGAAGAAGCCGACTAACAGCAAATCGAACACAAATTCAAATTCGCATTTCAAGGACTACAATCGATTCTCCTCGTAGCAGGGCAGAGGCTGTTGAATAAAAACGTATCGATCCAAATGCCGAGGATGAATAATAATCGATTGTAATGATATGTATTTAATATTGTCATTTTGAAAATTTCAACATCGTATCACAAGCAAAGTGAGTTAAACAGTTGTTTATAAATCGTTAAAAGCTTTTCATCATTCGCGTGTTGGAATTTGGAGCGAGGGTGTCGCTTTTTAAATTATACCTAGAGAATATTTTTTCACGCTCTCGATCGCCCCCCTCCCCCCGTAGCTGTTATACTAATTGTTTTAGAAAGTGACGAGTACAAGATGATGGAGAAAAGGGAGACAAAAAAAATATCGCCGAGAAAGAAAATACGTAATAAATATATAGTCAATAGGTTGCATATGTTGAAAATCAAATCTTCTCAGTTATAATGCAACGGCTGTTTCGTAGTTGAATAAATACATAAATGTATATAATGCACACGTATCACTGCAGCAGCATAATCAATTCTATTATGTACAGACGAATGTAGATTTAATTATGTTTAACTAGAGCTGACAAAAGACATTGTTTAAACGTTATAGCAATAGCCGCGCTGTTTGTAGCGTAGATATGATATATTTAATTGTAATTATATACACAAAATTGTTCAATAAAATTTGAAAGATCATTATGGTCACGGTTTATGGGACGTTTCATGCCAAATCGACCCTCGCAACGTCCGATTTTTCTCTAGAATTAGGATAACTTTTATGGAGTCGGAAAATGAGCACCTGATTTTTTTCTGATTTTGGTTCAAATTTCAGACTATTTGTGTGAGATCGTGCACTTCGAGTGGGTAAATAAATCGGCAAATAATATTTCGTTCAATTTCAAGTTAAAATGAAGATTTTTCCTCCAATTCAATTTCTTGTAAAACTAGCAGATGCTGTGATATAAATTGATGCGAATCGGTGAAAAAAAAATCGGGTGCTGTCTTCGACTCATTAATCATTATCCTAATTTTGGAGCAAGATCGGCTATTGCGAGGGTCAGCAGAAGGTCGATTCGCCATGAAATGCCCCTTACATTATTTTACAACAAAAAACCTCGCCATATCTCCTATTATACCCACGCAATCACGAGTTTAATGAATCATTACTACTCTTGCATTCTTTGTGGCCAGTAGCCGCACTGCTTCATTATCTGAATCACGTCAAAGACAATGGAAATATCTGTCAGTACCGCATAGACTTCCAACCAGGACAGACGCAGACGTCGTACATTTCTCTGTACGTAATCGTAAGCATACATTATTTTTCTTGTCACAAGTCATCGAATAGATTGAGAGTGATCAGTTTTTTATTCGGAGAACAGAAAATTCAGATTCTTCACGTTTTTTTGTGAATATACACAGGGTGGCCGATTTCATGCGCCGAGAATGGGAGGGGCATAACTTTAAAACGGTCAGATGTAGATTTGATGTAAAAAAACACATTTCGAAGCTTGTATTGTCGGCTTTGAAATACGATTTCGACGTCTGATCCACATCTGGCAGTTACAGAGTTATTCCACTTTAAGGTGAAATGAAAGTCACGTGACCTCGATATGATTTACACTTGGAATTTTCAAACGCTATTTTCTCAGCCAAAACACATTCGATTGATGTGAAATTGATGTCAGTGACGTAGAAAAACTCAACGAAAGGCCTGCCAATCGTGGATTTTCGAAAATCGAGACGTAATAACAGTTTTTTAACAATATTGTTCTATAATCCAAGGAAGTGCTGCCTCTCTCCACGAGGGGCAGCACCTCCTTGGGTTACAGAACAATATTGTTACACAAAATTCTGATTATGTCTTTCGATTTTCGAAAATCCACGATCGACAGGCCCTTCATTCAGTTTTTCTACGTCACTGATATCAATTTCACATCAATCGAATGTGTTTTGGCCGAGAAAATAGCGTTTGAAAATTCCAAGTGTAAATCATATCGAGGTCACGTGACTTTCATTTCCCCTTAAGCTCCTCCCATTCTCGACACCTGAAATGGGTGACCCTGTATATTATAGGTATGATTTCCCATAAATCACAACATAAGTATAAAAGATCGAATAATTCACCGTTTGTTATCGTATAACAAAATATGTATCTCCGCTTATCTAAGAATTGATCGATACATTGCGCTTCAATTAAGTTGGATTACTGCTTGAAGGGGCGTCAAATTGAAATACGTGTTAGATTTGATTAAAATGACGAACCATGCGGATTTGTGTTATCTTTCTCTTCTTTTGGTCGAATAACTAGTCTTTTATCTTGTAAAAATTGAGGGCTTGGAGTCTTAGTTCACAAAAAAAAAATAAAAAAAATCAAATTTGATTATGATTAATTTATCGTAGCTCGATGCATTTGGGATTGTTCGAATAAAATCGAAGATCAATCGGTTTTTATACGAGTATAGGAAATGGGATAATTGAATAATGCATAGATATTTTATTCATAATTACACCGTTTATTAAACTTTCTTTATACACTACTTCATCATTTACCTGACAGATAAATCTAGGAATCATTTGGTTTTTCTTAAAAAATATTCAGTCTCTGTTATAACTATAATTTTTCAAATAGGAACAAGAATTCCATCCGATGTTTAATTATTTTCATTTTTGACAATCTTACTACCATGAAATTATATAAATTTATTAAATATATATATATAACAATGCAAGAAATCAGCCCTATTCGCAAAGTTAAAACAATTTTATGTTCGATTAATTTTTAAAATCGTTAATCAGGTTTCCATCACACATTTATCCACGCCGTACCTGGGTGCCAATGATATCAAAGTTAATTAACACGAGTCCTTATTTTTTTACATAAAAATAATTGATAAATCGAAACTAGTCGAAAATTTATGATGCTGATCTCTCACAATATACGATATACGGACAGTTTGTTCAGTGAATCAGAATGGAATTACGACAGTTTATCACACTGTTTAAAAAAAAGCATAATCTTCCTTTGAAAGAAAGACAAAAAAACATGTCGGCAGTCAGAAAAGAAAAAATTACTGTGGAGGAATTTTAGAGAGACTTAGTCTTGTTAATTTTCCGATTAAAGAAAAACAATTACATATACCACTTGAAAACACACTATTTCCCAGCTTCGGAGACGAACAGTTTGTTAAAAGCGAAGCGAGACGTATGCTGCATGTGTGTGAATATTTTTTGAAAAACTCAAATCATCTGATAACATATTCTATCTACGTTACGGTTTCTCATCATCTGGGTATACATGTGTTTTTATTTTTATTTTTTTATTTTGGGTGTAAAAATTATCCAATATGTCTGCAGACTACGGCAGCTACGGCATATATTAACTGGCACGACTACTGCAATGAAAATACGCGCTTTATGGTTCCGTCCGCAATTACTAATTAAGTAATGAAGCCTAATTTCTATCTACCACTCGTTTCGCCTAATCAAGCCTCATGTATTACTTATCACGGCTCCCACTATCAGCGGACACACATATCACATACTCGATGCTTCGGTAGCATTTGCTTAAATGCGATGTTACATCAGCAGTTTGGTGTTTGTATTTTTGCTTTTGCTTCTTTTCCCTTCTTTTATATATTTCACAATTTCTACAATTGCTAATTTCGTAGAGAAATTTAAGACGGCAAAAAAAAAAAAAAAAAAATGCAGCAAAAGCGTTTCTTGGTTTCATCTTAAACGCTATTCCTTCGCTTTTCGTTACTTTTCTTCATACATACACGCGTGCCTTGTCGGGGATTTTTAATAGTACAGTATTATAGTATAAATAATTTAGTTATGATAAATGATCTCTTTAACTAGACAAATAATATGAGAATAAAGACGACGAATACGAAGAGAAAGAAAAAGGAAAATAATAGATGAAGAAAATGGTTAAAATATTGCTTAGACACCTGGTATATAACAAATAATCGATAATTATATTCAGATCATCTATTAAGTAAACAAATCATATATATATAACGGTTTGATCGTATAGAACTAAGTATATATATAAATAAAAACGTTAATGGTTCGTAATTTTGAAAATATCTAAAAATGTATTTTTTATGATTTTGACTCGATATTACTCACAAGTCCCACAATTCTTTCGTACACCGGAATTACCGTACGAATAGCTGCGATGCACGAAAAAACTTTAGAGCAAAGAAAACCTTTGTGATTATATTTTCGATTGAAAAAATAAAATATTTATCAGTTCAAAAAAAAATGAGCGGAAGATATATGTACAAGATTATAATAATTACCGGCAGCAAAGTATATTGTACAATTAAATTATTACTGCATCACAGGCAGACATATGATTTGAGAGCAGTGATTTATTGTTATCATTGTTTTTTCTCCACTTTCTCACCTTTGGTTTGATTATTATTTATTTTTTTCTTATAAACGATAGCGCGCGCGAGTTAAAAAAAAGAATGTTTTCTTTTTTTTGGTACCCTTCGGTGCGGATACGCCATACATATCAACAAACTTAACAACAATACTTTAGATTTTTTGTTCAATATATGTATATATTGAATTTTAAGATCACGGTCTTTCAGCAATTCCGTGTAATATTTGCCGTTTTACGTACATCGTCCACAAGTCTCTGCTAGCAGGAGTCCGCGCCCTCCATGCCGTCAAGGAGCGAACTTTTCTCCTCGCCCTTTTTACTCTTTGTCGGTGTGGTTCGTACTTTGGGTTCGAAACAGGGCTGCAACAAAGTTCATGGTAAGCGACGATTCGATCCGGAGACAAATTTAAAATTCACCCAAAATTCGACTACTCACTGTTTCGCAAATGTTCATATTACAGCAATTTTCTATCGTTATCTCGCAGCTATCGGACGGAAGTTGGGGCCTCGAGGTCAGCGGAGTCACTCCGCTTTTGTTAAGTACGAAACGTTTCCTTATTCTCGGACGACGCCTCAGTTTGTTAACGTGGTAACTGAGCACGCCTACAACCACGAGCAGTGCGGCAATAAGCACTATCAGTACCGATAGGAGTATAGACGATGATATGAGCGAGTCGGAATCGTCGTAACGGTCCGACAGAGTCAGGTTCAGTTCGGAGCATCTGAAAATTGAATAAAACGTGTGACGGTCTTCGAATTAATCTTCCCACCGCAAACACCTCGACGATCCTTACCGGCAGATAGTCGTGCCGAAGACATTCATGCTGTCGCTTGTACTCAAGCAGTAAATCTCGCAAACTTTTCCCACTTCTTCGACGTTATATTGGCAACGGGACCCCCGCGAGTTTTCACACTTGCAAATCGGTCCCTCGGCGGTCACGGAGCAAGAGCCATTGTTCAGGCAGTACCCGTCGCAAATATCTCTCTCGCATCGTTCGCCCGCGTATTCGGTCCCGCACTCGCATCGTGGTGACCCTTCGTCGTCTACGGTGCATTCTCCGTGAACGCAAAAATTCCGACATTTGGATGTTCCGCAATCGGTGGATCTGTAAGATTTTCAAGAATATCATCTGATTCGGTTCCGAAATAGTATACCCTGGCGGATCCGACTACACCGTGTGTTTTCGGTATTTTTCTGGTGTAGGTTCGGCGTAGGTGTAAATTTAGTGGGAATTCGGTAATTTACCGAAAAAATACTGAATTCACACCAAAACTACACGGTGTATTTGCGCATTTTTTACACTCAAACTTACACCCAAGTTAACACCCAAATTTACACCAAAAATAAACCCGACCTACACCGCAATTACACTGAAGCGAACAAAAACCAGGAATCCCGGAGCCTACACCGAATGTACACCGAATCTACGCTAAGGCATACGATCTTTGAGTTTATACCAGATGAATACCAATGTTACACCGGATTTACGCCAAAGAATAAAGATTTACAAGCTAAAAGTTGCACGCGTACGCTCTATACCGGTAAAGTTCTCATATTGTTAAGTGAGCGAGCGCGGCGCAGTAGGTAAGGCGCGTCGCTGGCACGCGGGCGGCCTGTGTTCAAATCCGTATGATGTATGCATTTTTTTTTTTTTATTTGCCCTATGAGAAAATTCCAATAATTATGTTTTATGCTCATTCTTGAAATTCTGTGCAACAGTTTATAAATTTAATAGGGAAAAAATTATGGTGTAATTGCGGTGCAATTGGAGTGTGAATTTGAGTGTAAAAATTTCTGGTGTATTTCTGGTGTAAACATGGGTGTAAAAAAGGCGCAAATACACCGTGTAATTCCGGTGTAATTTTGGTGTGAACGGATCCGTCAGGGTATTATACGATATTTTTCGCCACAGTGTGCGTAAAATGCGATCGCACCTCGGTAATGTAGTCCCGTAAAAAACATCCTATGATTATATAAAACCTTAAATTAACGAAAGCAAAAATAAAGCCAAAAAAGCGAAAAAATAAAAAATCATACCGCATAATGAAAATCGACGTCCGCTATTGAGGTGAAATGAAAGTCACGTGACCTCGATATGACTTACACTTGGAATTTTCAAACGCTATTTTCTCAGCCAAAACACATTCGATTGATGTGAAATCGATATCAGTGACGTAGAAAAACTGAATGAAGGGCCTGCCAATCGTGGATTTTCGAATATCGAAAGACATAATCAGAATTTTGTGTAACAATATTGTTCTGTAACCCAAGGAGGTGCTGCCCCTCGTGGAGAGAGGCATCACTTCCTTGGATTACGGAACAATATTGTTAAAAAACTGTTATTACGTCTCGATTTTCTAAAATCCACGATTGGCAGGCCCTTCGTTGAGTTTTTCTACGTCACTGATATCAATTTCACATCAATCGAATGTGTCTTAATGTCTTAATATATTGTCTCATGTCTTGGAGTCCTGTCATAAAAGGTGTATCTGAAAACGTTTTGGCAAAACAACTCAAGTCCTATGCTTATTGTAGGAGTCAGGTTGTTTTGCCGGAACGTTTTCAGATAGACCTTTTATGACAAGACTCGAGGACACAAGACAATATCAATAGCGGTCGTTGAAATAATCATAGTAATAATAACAGTAATAATAATAAAAGTAAAAATAATAACACCAAAACTTGACAAATAATAGGGAAATCCATTGTAGGAAGAAAGGAAACGAATTCGAGATTTTCAATTTTACGCACACTGTGGCGAAAAATCAATTACGCCCTTTACACTCGGTAAGAAATAGCAAGCTCACCCTTCTTCGCAGTTACGGATCGTGGTTGAGACCACGTCAAGGGCTTTGGATGAATTATTCCGTCTGGGTTCAACGGGAATAGTTTGCCGATTGCTGACTCGTGGTAATAAACTTGTTGTTGTTGTTGTTGTTGTTGTTGTTGTTGTCGTTGTTTGAGCCTCCTTTTTTTCTCTTTCTAATATGGCGTTACAATCAATGTCTCCGGCATTGTCCCGAGTTATGATGCTCATTGGCTGCACACCCACATGGGTCTTTATGAAGGATGTAATCCCACTCATGTTCCCGGTACTATTCTTGTCCATTTTCCAAATCTTCTGAGACTCCCGATCTGTCCAGTAGACTGATCCGTTATCAACTGCTAGATAGACCGGTAGCTGATTTTCACCATCTACTAAAACTCTCTTGTCACTCCCATCAAAATTCATCTCTTCGATTGTAAACTTGAGAGGCGTTTGGTTGGAGTCTGAGAAATACAATTTTCCACGAGCGTGATCAACGGCCAAAGCGTAGACTTCGAACAGTTTATCATCGAGTACAACTATTTTTTCGGTACCATCTAGCTTAGATCTTTGTATGCTGTGTACGGTCTTCTCAGTATTCGCCCAATATACGTATCTGAAAATTGTTTGAATGTTTTATTCGGTTTTATAACGCATTTAATTTTGAATGCGTGCGAAAGCATACCTGTGACAAATATCTAGCGCGATACCGTGAGGCCTGTGTCCTCTGAGATCATGTAACGTTATCGGGGTGTTATTTTTTTTCAAAGGATCAACTTTCATCTTCATCAAACGTTCAAGGCTGGAATCGATCCAATATAACGTCTTCTCTACCGGGTCGAAGACCATCGAGGATATCAGCTCTTCCTTTCCGGTACCTGGAAGTGAATATCTGCCTAGTGAAATCTATCCTCTCGGAGTCATAGTACAGCGCCGTACAGAGTTTCCTTGTACTTACGACCATTTCGATTCAACACTGCTTTCGCACTCAACTTGTCTTCGTTCATGTCGGTGGTGTAAATAGAAGGTGAATCTGCGCTTCCCTCGCTCATGTACATGGTGCGAGTCGCACTGTCGTACGCAAGCGCGGTAAGCTTTGCGGTATTCGGCACTGTGGCGTTTCCCGCAGGAGTCCCATTCCGATTGAAGAAGTGAATTTCATTACCAATTACCACTGCCGTATCTGCAACGAGTACTTGCATTAGTTGCAGTTATTTGTCATTCATTCGGGCGCGTTTGAAGATAGCTCAGTGACTAGTCGAAGTATATTCAATTTTCGAAATACCTAGGGTTCATATTTCCATGTTTGAATTCTATCATCGATATTCACAAGTAGATGCAATAAACAATAATTCAGTATATTTTCCTGTATCTCTATTTGTTTGCAATTATGCTATTTTCAAAACAGTCCATTAAGCTGCAGTTTAATTTCATTTCGATTCTCCGTAACATGTATAGCGCTTATCGATACAATGACCCAAAGGTCTCGAGATATAATTTAGAACAAACATAGGCTTGTAATCAACAATGAACCTCGACCGGCTGTTTCATTGCCAATTTCTTTCGATTCGTACCGTATCGAACACGCATCGCACTCGATTTTCGAAATTGCCTCATGCACCTATCGAACCTACTTAATATGATCGATTGAGATTGCACAGGCAGCAAGTATTTATCGACGTTATTAACGACGGTATGAAAGGCTTTCTAGAACAGACAGGCAATCTTTTTCACCAATCAAAGCGAGTGGATCATGTGTGTGTACGACACCTTTTCTCAATACAAAAGTTGACCCAAATTTACGGTATTTAGTCATTTCTTCTGTAAGAAGCACAACTCATGGTCTTGGATGTCTACTAATTCATAAAAGAGCTGAACAAATGCACCGTGGCAGATCTACGATAAGGCGCTGGTAGTTTACTGATAAGGCGTCGTAGTTTATGAAGCCGCTAAAGTACGATGTATCAAAATTAGCAGCCTATGGTTGCCTAGATTATTCTTTAAAAAATTCTTAGATTTGTTTCTTCGTGTATATTTCTCAAATTTTGTGGGTTTTAGATACTGTTATAAGTTTTCATAATTTTGCTGTTGTTGTTTCTGGCTTTTGCGTAATTCATTCGTATTTATTTCAACTCCTATCGATACTTCGAGATAGAACATATATTTTTGTGCTTGGGTCTTTCTATATTAGGACAAATGTTTCGGTGTGATAAAATCGCTGTAGGATCGGTTGAAAAAAAAAAGAAGTAATTGAAGTATGTATAAAATTTAAAAAGGTATTGTTTAAAAATAAATTCACCTTCGTGTGATATTGAAATGAAACTCGGTTGATTAATTAACAAATTAATTGCGTCATTTATCTACGTCTTCGTCGAGTTTGCTTGTCGATTCGGAACCGATATATAATGAATAATTCAGTATTATAATATCCTTGTGTATATTTATTCCCTTCTTTTCGCCGTATTTTCTTCTTTTTATAATTCATTCGATGACAGGTCGCATGCAGAGGCCGCGACTCTTGCGTAGATCAAATGTTTTCGAAAATATTTTCCAGGCAAACTATCGCGAGATAAGATATAATGTCGTACATTTTTCGCAATAATGGATAGAAGAATTTTATTTTCTCTAGATTAATATCACGTGAAAGTATATATCGTATCGTTGTTACATAACGTGTGAATATATATCGTGTACCTAGACAAAAAAAAAAACAGATAATCGTACTACGTGTATATGTTTACGAAATCTCTTATTCTAATCGGCTTAACGTAGTCCCACGTTATCGCTGTTTAATAGAAATCAAAAGGAAATCTGATTATTCTAGATAATTCGAGTGGTAATGTCAATGCATACGTAGTACGTAGGACGCATGGATACGATGTGTGAGCGTGACTTTATTATTACATAACGTTCGTTCGCGTTACACATCGATATTATAAAAGTGAGGAAAAAAAAAATATATCAAAAAGAAAAGGAAAAGTAGGTAAAATTTTTTTCGTTCATCTGATAATATTACGTGTGGAATTTGAACTAGCGAGAGAGAAAGAGAGAGAGAGAGAGAGAGTTTGAAATTTCGAATATGATTAATGCGATGCATAATCGCCGATCGTTGATCCGATCGTAAAAATTAAGCGATCGAACCAATAGAAGGTAATCCAGCTTTTATTCCATTTTTCATACATAATAATTGAAAAATAATGTGTAACAACACCATCTACGGTCTACGTGACCGCTGAGACGGCATGAATGGCCCCTTTCGGCGCGCGGTTGTGTGTGCCCGCGAAATAACGTGTACGTGCAACGTATGGGGTCGGCGGTGTGGCATGTATACGTATTTCGACAAACGGGCCTATCCTCGCGTGTTACATGATTGATGGAACGAGGATGAGATAGAAATGTAAGTGTGTCGCTTACCCCATGATCTCGCATCCATAGAGACTACCAGAAATACGGAGACTATTGATAGTGTCAAAAAACACGTGTCACGGGACACCATGCTGTTTCATAAATTAACTGTACCCTAAATTGTGACAATAATGGGAGAGAATCGGTGATATCCTCTGTTAAGAGCACAATTATATTAATACCGTCGCCGACCCAGTCACCACGCGCACTCGATAGGTAAGACAGAGCACGCGGCGCACTCACTCTCAGACTCGACTTCGCACACTGCTTCGCACGAACCAGCGGCGCGGCTAGACTAGTAGCCCCTCCGTATTTTCGGACAGAGCGATCGAGGGTGCCCAACCTTTTTCGAGCATGTGTTACGGCTACGGAGGTTGTCCATCATTTGTCAAGAAACAATTCGAGCACCGACTAGTCACTAGCGACTAGCGGCGCCCTACCGAATGGTTAGCGAGAATTTTGCTTCTCTGGTTATCGATCACCCACCCAGAGGCGCTGCGGGCAAGAATATCCAACAATGAGATGCAGTCGCGGAGTCAAATCGCCGCGGTTCTTTTCGACCGTTGACAATATTCGAGAGTCAAGTTTTTTCTTCTACTTTTTCATTGATCTGCTTTCGTAGTAAGAATTTACTCAACAGACTTCAAGGACGTTCAATAAACTTGTTTATGATTCCAGTAACACAACAAATAATCGAAATGGAACATAGTATCAAACGGCAATTGTTGCACGCAAGTATGCATATCAGAGACAGTGGCAGTTGTCAGGTGAATCTGGGGGAAGCCCCGGAAACGTCGGGGAATTTGGGCTCGCGTCCTGGGATTTTTCCAAATCTTTGCAGCTATATTGCGGTGCGTCAGGGCCTTTTTTCACCGAATTGAGGCTCTACTGTCTTCAATATTCCGATGGACTTGTTTTTCTCTGTTTTTAGACACAATATCTCGTTTCTTGTAGACCAAGTGCGAACTCCTTTGTCTACCCGATCCGACTTCCGGTTCAGAAACGGGACTCGTTAACTTTGTCAATTTTGGAAATACGATAGCGAGCTTTGGAACACAGTATATTGCCTTAGAATCAAGACTGTATCTAATTTATAAAGGATATGAATTTGGACAGTGTGTTTCCTAGTGCCACATTTTCCAACTGGAAATTTAGGAAATGTCGGGGTATTCGATATGCCATCGACACCCTGTGATTAATATCCACGTGTATGGGCAGTTATTCCGGGTCTAACGGATGTCAGCAGCCTATAGAAATACATTTTTTTTATTGGGCCCGCGTTTTCGTCGAGGACTTTTAACAAACTGACCCTGAGATCAAGAAATTCATTGAGCTGTTTGAAACGCAACATGATTTCGATGAAACATAATCAATGACCTTCGTTTCTTCTTCATTTATCAGACAATATCAAAGATATGTATATAGGTAAATCCTTGATATGGATGGAAGTTTTTTTTATTATTATTATTCTTGCGGATGTTGCATTCAAGGGTCAATTTATTGACGATGTTTCAGTCGTACGCTTGACCTTGAACGAGAGCAACAGGATATTCCAGCCCTCGGATTGGACCGTTTGAAATCTTGCTATTCGCGCCAAGTTATTTCCACCAATCGCTGTTGATTCATATTAAACGAAAGTTGACAACTTTTGGCAAATGTTACGCTGCGTGTCTTGCTGCACAAACCCTGTTCAAAGCCTTTTTTGTACATCATGTTTCGATGCTAATATGAACACTTGAGGGCATTCAGAAGCTTCAAAATAATTAAAAAATTGTATTTCTACTAGATTGGAAAGAAGATATATTCGAAGCATTGCGCCACTGTGTGAAGATGGTAAAATAAAACTCTTGGTAACATTCTTGTCAGTATCATCCAGGTAGGTATAGAGTCGAGGCAGTGTGATATACTCTCCGAAGTATGTGTATGATAAGTTATTCCGAATTTCAAATCATCGATCGGATATCTGCCGCTGTGACATATGCATACGCCGAATGATGAACGCAACTGAGATGAGATGCCACAAACTCTGACGTCAAAACTATGAAAAAAGAGACAAAGTATAATAAATACTCCAGAAAATTAGTTTAATAAAGCGGCAGAATATTCAAAACAATGATCGATTTTTCGAATACTTGTTCACGTTCAATTATTCTTAAAAAAACATTGAATATGTTTATAAAAAATTATAATTCAAGAATAGGAGAAATAAAAATGATCTGAGATAGTTCTTTTCGTTTTTCTATTAGGAAAAGAATTGTGGGAAGCAAATTCAATTTCATTGAAGAATAGTTGGTAAAAAATCCATTCGATTTCCCTAAAGTGCTGAAGAAAACGACAAAAACGTCATTTTTCAAATTTAGGTAAAGTTATTAGTTTTTGAAAAAGTAGAATACAAGTTTTTTCCATAACCTTCTTCGTCTTCTACAAAAACTAAATGAATCCGTTACGATCGATTAGAACGATTTTCACCTTCGAGGTTTTGGTCAACTCTAATTTGTAAAATAGAATCAACGTACTGTACTCGACGCGCAAAATAAGTGGGACCCGGATTCGATGACGTCCATACATCCGGGCGAACAAAAAAAATGGTACCATTATAGAAAAAACGTCACCATTCTGTTCTTTTTTTTTTTTTTTGGAGTATATCGCGAATTTATGTGATTTTAACATTTAATTCTTCAGTTTTTAGTCAATGAAATATTTATAAAAATGATAAAATGAAGAGAAGAGTTTTAGTGGCCCTGTTGGAATTTTTTATTTCTGTGAAACAGCGAGGGAAGTCGGGGTTGGTGCGGGAATACTATACAAACGAATTTGGGGAAAAATCAAATTCACATTTATCAACCGTTTGAAATATTTTAAATATTTCCATGACCAAATCATCATTTTTCCCTGACAGGATTTGTGGCTATTCAAGTATGTAATAAATAATTCTCTGAATTAATTGTGAAAGGAGATGATTTTTGAGAATACTTTTTCATTTATAATTTGCACAAGTTTTGCTACTATTTTCATTGATTAATATTTTTGCGTGAGGAAGAAAATTCCTTCAGTTTTTGCAGACCATTTTCCGGATCCCCCAACTTTTACATGACTTCCCTGACCATTTTTCGAATATCCCGACGTTTCCCTGACCAGTGGCCACCGTGAAAGCTGATATGCTTCCTCGCTTTAGCCTTTCCCGCATTCTCAAATTCGAATTGTAAATAATAATATCATTAATATCCAGATTTTTTTAATTTCGAGTCCGGGTCCAATGTGAATCGACTTTCATCAGGGCCGTTTGGGTTCCGCTTCTACCTACATAATTCAACATCCGTTCCACAGCTGATTGTTTTCTTATAGGTATCAACAGTTTCTTATCCCAACGACTCATTCTCCGAGCGAGGAATGTGTTGAAAAACAGACGTGCAGATTTATTCCTGGAATCATTCGCACGTTCATTTCTCAGGAATTAAACTTGACACAGGAACAAAAATTTCCGTGCTAATTAAACGACACCAGCTGAATTTTTTTATTGATTATAAACCTTGACGAGGCGACGAGGTCATCTCTGAAATTATTGACTCGATCTACAACTTCGCGGAACTATAGACGAGATTCGCTTCCGCTAGAAAAAAAATCAACAACGAGAAACCGATATCTCGAGAAGGGCATCAGGTGAGTACGTCAAACCCGTGCTACTTGTGTCCGGAACAATTTCCCGAATGAAAACGTAGCTGGAACGGTTTTGCAATTGGTAACAAAACGTGGAGATCCAGCGGAAACTTGACTTTTCATTTTCGGGGTGATTAAAATAATTTCATTCCAAGAATAGGAAGAGAAAGGAAAATGACTGAACTACTCATTTTTATGATTTTTATTTATTCTTTGTAAATGTACAACTTTCACAAAATGTTTCGTTAACTATTAAAACCCAGAGACCATGATTCCAGCCTTTATGGGTATGTGAACTTATACTTTAAGAAAAATCGAATTTCAGAGGATTTCTCCTAAATACAGTCCAACCTCTCTATAAGGCCCCTCCCAATAGAGCCGGTTCCCCTATTTCTCGCTCGCGGCGTTCCCCCACTCTACCATGTAACGTGAGCTCGAGAAAGAGACGAAAGACGAGTCGTGCGACTAGCGAAGATGGCAAAGTGGGGGTACCTCAGTTCCTGGAAAAAAATCTTCCCCTTGGGGGCCTGGGCGGCCCTATAGAGAGGTTGGACTGTAATTTGTTTGCTTTCAATTAATTCCAATCCGAAGTCTGGAAGAGTAAATCGAGCGCGATATAGGCTCTAAATCAGCATATGCTGCTCATAAGCTCCACCATACGACAAGCTTGTGTAACATTTGTTGACGGTGTCGTAAATCGCCGATAACCGGAATGACCATGCGATACTCGACGCGATTATAAATCCTAATCATGTCTCAGTAGATGTTATCTGTCGCCCTGAGGCACAGTATCCGCTCTAGATTTTCGGCAAACACTGCAGCCTTGATCAGTCCGGCCTAGAATTACACTCTGCCATTCGAATTGCGGATCTTTGATACCACTCTCGCAATGATTACAACCTTGCGCAAAAGTGGCCTAATGGAAACAATTAGATTGACATTGCCCCAGGACATTGACCAGCACGTGCACGTATAGCCATGGTCCGATATTCGCTGCTGGCACTGAAAATCTTGTGAAAGGAGACGGAGCTCATCGTCAGCAACAATCCAAGCAGTGTGACAAAGACTTTAGACTGATAACAGCACTGCCACCTCTTCTTCTGCTTCTTTGCTTTTTTGGCCACTGGTTGGTCAACCATGTAGCCACTATCGTTTCTTTGCACTGCCACCTCGAGTTCCGGAAATCAGGGGGTGCTGTACTCGATTTTTACCGACACTCAGATACCTCCGAATATCTCAGGCCACGGAGCTATATTCCAAAAAATATATTCTTAGCGGAATTCTACATGCAATTCCGAGAATATTTCCCCGTAGAATTCCGTTAAGGATCTATTTCCGTGGACTGAGATATCTGAGTGTCGGTAAAAATCGAGTACAGCACCCCCTTTTACCTCACCGTGTGAGTGAGTCATACATCGAAATGCCTAGACGCCGTATCTGGAATGCATGCGGTTTCATATTGCACTACATAAATACGTTGCCTCCGGTTGACTCGGCGTTTTCGCAAACAATACGGAATCATATTTCTATTAGTTTGATTGTGAGACGTAAGGGAATAAGCTGGCGTGGACGCGTTGCGGTCCGAGAGAGAGAGAGAGAGTTGCGGAACACGGTGAGGAAGTGGGATGACGAAAACGAGAACGATAAGGCTGTGGACGTGGAGAGAAGCTTGGGAGAATGCGGCACCACTGAGGAAGATTGTAGCCTCGTATCATAAGGAAGTGGCGAGCGTTAATGAAAGGAGAGACATAAAAACTGATAACTGTTATACCTACCAGTTTATTAATATCAAACTAAATGATTACATTTATGGGTTTCTTTCCCCGTATTTTTTATTTTAGACACAACTCGTGTGAACTAATTAGCGCTTAACTAATTTATTCCAGTCTGCAACGGTTGCAGTTGTTGATACAACTGTATCACTCCTAATTGTTATCGTTTTCTTTGAATTATCACTTCTTCGAAGTGTTGGCGTTTTGCTATAAGAACTCCATTTCTCTTTCTATACCGACGAACTTGAGCTGTTCCGTTGGTCCGTATCTACGAAACAAAGAAGACAAAATTAATAAACTGCGATTTATTTTCTATGCAATTCTCAAAATCGATTACATCGATGGACAGTTTTACCTGTAGTCAAAGAACAATTCCTCCCCAGGCTGGATGGCTCTTTTGGCAAAGATTCCGATCCTGTGGTCGCCATTCACCATCATTACTTTGGCGTAGCAGTTCGGATTTATCGAGTGATTCGCGAATCGAATTTTATTACCCTTCCGCGTTGCGTCGACTACGAAATCTACGCGAGAGGAAAATTCGATCAGCATTACTGATTGTGTTCAAAAGGGGTCTAATCGCAATATGCTGAAGCAGTTTCGATTTCAACAAAGTACCATTGTTGAGATTGAAGAGAAAGCTGCACATGTACTTGTCGTAGACTTTCCCTCTTCTGTCGGCTTCGTCTTGGCTTATAATTTCGCCGCAATATTCGGAAATAAATTCGTTCTTTGCCGCAGATTCCTTCAAGAATATCCCCCATCCGGCAACGTCCGAGGGCGCCATCAGCAGATGTTTGTCTATAAATATTGCACCGACATATAAGAGTTTCGGCTATTTTCAACGTTATTCGGTAGAAAAAAAATTACTTCATGCGGAATGTAGGACAAAAAATGTTATTACCCAATGTTTTCATTGACTTACGCAATCCTCGTTGAACGCTGACGTTTTTACATGATATCTTCGTAATGTGAAACTGATCGGCGCCGCAAGTCTGGCATAGATCAGGATCGCATTCTCTAACAGCCAAATAGCAAGGACACTGCTTGGTGTTGCACTGAGCCTTACACCTGCAGCCAGGGAATCTGTTTTGGCAATCGCTGCTGCATTGACAGAATTTTTCGCAGAAATTTTGCGCCTGAATGCAAGGACACGAGTTGTCGCACTGCCGCCCTGGGTGATCGCAGGGAGCGAAATTGTGCACGTGATTTGCGCCTGGAAATTTGACAAACGTTACAGCTTTGGGAGACCTAATTTGGCGATCAAAAAATTAATCGCCTACCCGAATCTTTTTTGAGCTGAATCTTCCTGCAGTGCATGGACCAGAGACGATGCTTCTTCTTCTTCTTGCGGGGAGGCGTGAAGTCCTTCAGACTCTCAACGGCCGGAATATCCGAGGCTTCCTTCTGCGCGAATTGGTAAACCTGCTGGCACGTTTTCGTCAACATAATCTGAGCCAGGGCGCAGGGATTGCCGGGAAACGCCTTGTGCAATCCTCGGAATAAGCTCTGCTCGGAACCGGTCCAAGAGAACTCGCTCTGAGGAGCGGACGCCTTGACGAAACCCAGCAGCGTAAACGGAGTCTGATTTTCCGGCTGAACTTGATTTTCCGTTATCGACAGAGGTTTCGATTCCTTGTTCAAGTTCTGCTTGAAATCCTGGCAGCTTCCGCCCTGGCTGTATTTATTGCTGTCGTTGCTGTCCTCGCTGCTGGCTTCGTTGCCGGAATCGACGCTCGCTTGCTTCCTCACTTTTCTCGGACCTCCCCGTTTTTCGTCTCCCTCTTCGTCTTTGATGTCCGCAGCTTGGGCGGCGAGCTTTTCCTTCATCCCTTCCTGAAAATTGTCACCACAGTTTAGTCGGGATTTTTCTAGGATTGAGAAAAATACTGGCAGTGAGTTTTCGATATCATTTACCAAATGCATGTAGCATTCGGGTCCGCAGGGTTCCGCGAACGGCTTCAGGTCCGGCCCCTTACGTTTTTGCAAATTTGGTCCCGGATGACAGACTTGAAGTCCTAAAAAAGGCGAATCGTTTTGAATCAAAGTAGACAAGGAGTCAGAATTTGAATAACAGAAATGTGATCGAGAGTGGTGGATGGTGGATGGGTAGCGGCGAGTGAAATGAATATCATGACGCCTGACGATGCCTGTAGTGAACAAAAAAAAAGCATTCGACAAATGTTTGCTTGTATTTAATGGAAGTTTACCTTGCGGCGAGATTCCCTTGGCTGCTGTATTGAACAAGGAATTATTAATGCTGTCATTATCAATTATATATAACATAGTTGTATAAATATTATGCCTTTCTAACTTTTGGTCAGAGTTTATACTCCCATTGTTCCTACTTTTGTTTCAAAGTTGTCTACAGGCTTGCAGAATCGTTCAACATATCGTATGACACCGGAATGCTGACCTAGCGCAACGTTCCGCAACTCCAAATTACGGAGTAAAATGTATCAAATATTGTGAATAAAAATTCGATATTAATAATCTGTAAATTTCTTTCCCATGAAAAGGATTCTCGTTACTTTTTGGCGGTATTAAGAAAACTCATCAAGGTTTTTTATGAGATCAGAATCTTTTCTAGAATATGATAATAAATACTTTGTCTCTAGTGAAATGAGTACTTGACTTTTTTTAAACAAACTGTTTGACCTCAGAATGCTAAAAAAATTAACATTTCCCCATTCTTGGCCACCATTCGTCCGAATAAGTAAGTTTTTTGGGGAAAAAAGAAGACGAGTTTATAAATCCGCAACGTTTCCGAGCCACAATAAATTGGGGCTTTGTAAATGTCGCCCAGAGATCAGTTAAGGGGACTGGTACAGCCGAAACGTTACGACGAGTGATTTTCGAGAAAGTCAATTTTTCTATGTGTAATGAACTTTGGAGAATTTGTTGAATCACGCTGTACTGGTCCCCTCGAACAGACATAAGAACAATAATAGTTGAACTGGTATTCAATAATCGAACAAACTGCACAGATCCTGAAAGATCCTCGTATACTTACGATGCAGGAAACAATCATATTTAAAACACCTCCTGCAAAATAATGTGTGAAAGGAATGCATCGTTTGTTCTCTAGGAACACTCTTCGCATTAACGCCGTCTATGTTCGGGGTACATTCAGGGGGCAGTACGTTTGGGTCCGATCTTTCGGTGAGCTCGATGTACTTCTCCCTGAGTTCCTCCGGCCTACCTTTGTCGGGGAACATGCAGGATATCGCCTGGAAACATGAAGAGTGGATTAGGCGAGCCGCGCAGTCGGCGAGGATCAACGACTCACGTTGAATATCTGCATGGATGGAAAAGGGGTATTGGAGGCTTCCTTCTCCTTGAAATCTTTCGAATCCGCGTCTATTTTCTCCAATTTCACCTCCGCCCTCATTCCCTCGAGTTCAAGAGCCTCGGTCTCCTCGTCTTTGGAGCTTTCCTTGTCTTTGGACACCTCCTTCGCCTTCTTAGACGGCTCTTTCTCCTTGTCCTCCTTTTCGTAGTGCATCAGCGCGTTCACCAGGTCGACGAATATCGAGTCGTCCATGAAGCCTGATTCTCGATCGCCGTGGACCTGGATAAATCGACGAAAGACGTTCATTTATCTTCCAAAAACAAGAAATTCGAGTCCTCTTTCACCTTCCCGTCGTAGTTCTTTATCAATTCCTCGATGAAGGTTCCATCCTGATCGAGAATCTCGTCTCCCATGTAGGGGATATTGTGCAAAACCGTCTCATCCTCGACCATAAAGTTCTGTTGAATGGGTGCCCAGGTATACATGGTGGGTATGGGCGTCACCGCGTTGATTATTTTCACCGGACAGGTCTGAGTGTCTCCGTCGGAGCTCGAAACCTCCGCTTTCTTCATGCACGAGACGTGGGCAGGGACCTCCTGCATCGCCAGCCACAGCGCCTTCCCGTCGGTCCATCGTTTCTGTTCGACGACCAGAAGTTCTGATCGAAAGAGGATATTAAGACCGTATCATTCGTCGCAGGACGCGAAACCTCGCGGAATTCGCAGCCTTTTATGAACGAGGTTAGGAGTTGTCACGGGCTTTGAGGTTAGTTTGAAACAATGAAGATAATCACCTGTCATAACCTTGCGGTTTTTGTTCCATGCTATTTTCACCTCGTCGGCTCTTTTGTATCGTTTTAATTGTCGCAGGCGCATGTATTCCGACTTTACGCGCTTTTTCCATTCCGCTGATACCTTGCCCTTCGACATTTGTTCGATTTTTTTAACCGAATATAAACACCGAGAGCCCTGACACACGACTTGTAGAATTTATTCTACCATTTGCAATCGGTTTTTCGGGCGCGAAACATCGATCCATAACACCGAGAGCGCGGAGGATTTTCACTCTCGGAGTCACTCTACGTATTCTTATTGGCCCTTTCGCCTAGGCTCGAGCCTGTCATTGGTCAGCGACATGAAATACTTTTGATTCAACAAGTTAGACGATCATGCTGTCGTCATCACTGAGTTGCGCGGGAGAATTCAAACTACCAATAAATGAGGTTGGCCGATGGAAATTATCGATCATTTTACAATTTGACGTTCGGCTTGAGGAGAGATTGAGTGCGTTCGTAAAGTCTACTCAGTCCGCGGACCGTACCTTTATAACCAATTGTGACATTGAGTTCAAAAGAGTGAACCAATTACCAATGCGAACCGCGGACTGAGTAGACTTTACGAAAGCACCCTGTTGTGAATCGTTGTTGCATCATGGCAAATGGGAGAGGGGGGGGGGGGTGTTACGCGTGACGCATCACGTCACGCTGGCCCCGTTACGCCGTGAGCACTACGCTCGATAACGGGGGGCGGTTACATGACACATGTGGGTAGGGAGCATCACGCCACGAGCGTTAGTCTGAAGGTTTGAAAAACCTTCCTTACTGAAGGTTTATGGCGGGGTTGGAGGGTGTTACGCGTTACACGTGACGTCACGCTGTCGCCGTTACGCCGTAAGGGGGTTTTTCAAACCAGCTTTTAGCACTGTTTGTAAGGGTGGTGTGCTAAGAGCGTTTCAATTTTAATTGTCTCGTATGGAGGAAAGTTTTAATATTATCTATTCATGTTGCCTAGCGTGAATTTTAATAATTCATGACCTCATTTCTGATTCTTAATTTGTAACGGATAGCCAATTTTATTTATTTTTTTTTTTTTCGAAAATTGCCAAAATAAAAATGATGATAAGTATATGAGAATGAAAATTGGTACTCGAAAGTTTTTTCGAATCGTTGGCCACGAATTCGTCACTGAATTTCCGCAAAAAGTTTGAAAATATCCCTATATTTTATAAAAATCATGATTTATTCTTCACGTAATACACTGTTAAAAAGTTGAGAAGCCAAAGTAGAGGATTGTTATCTAGATACAGAGACTATTTTCTCAACAATTAATCAAGTAGAAGAAATAATAAGTAAAATACAATTGAGAAAAAATGAATAAATAGATATATTATTATACCTGTGAATGGCATAAAAAAATTGTGTATCCATTAATTACCGCAGATTTTCCACCAAAGAGTATGAAGATTCCAAAAAAGATCTTTTTTAGAAAAAATCAGTGGACAAGGAAGTGTTCCTCCTGATTTATTATCAATCGACCTACTCTCAGTAATTAAAATTCTAGCCACTAGGTGAAAGATTCCCAATATGTAGTTAGATGCGTCTTGTACCATTTGTTACCGCGGGAAATTCAAACGGGTGAAGCGTTCAAGACTCCGATGTCTTAACGAAAGCCGAGTATATTTAGTTGGGTCTCAGCCGTAGCTTGCTATCATACTTCCAAGCCATTTCTGATGTAGAATGAAATCATTTGGGGGAAATCTGTAGATTACATTAATTAATTCAATATTCCTCACCTCAAACTCAATATTACAATAATGATCACGTATGAATTTAAACTTCCCGCTTTAAATCGGGCACCAGAAAATTGCAAATGGCGCTGTTCAATTGGTTTCACTCGCTATGATCGAAGGCTCACGTCATGCGTCACGACGGTTGGCCAATCAGCGTGTGACCGTCTTCTAGATTCTTGGTAAGCTGTTCTCCCATAGGTCATTACATTTGACGCGTGACGCGTGACCACTGATACGCGTGACGCATAACTGACAATGAGCCTTATGAGAGAAACCGCTGAGGTGTTTGATGTTTTCGGAACGATTGATAAGTCAATTTACGTATTATTTGTTAACTACTGCCAACTGCAGGGAGTGTAGGGTGGGATCTGTCAATTCTGACTCCTCGCAAAGATTACAGAAGATTACTCATCGCCGTTTATTGTGCGTTAGGATAATCTAACACCGTGTTATCAAATTTTCAGAGTATATTAAAACCCGTTAACAACATTCCCGTCAAATTCCAACATGTTTTCGAGCGGTCCGAATTACATGAAGCTAAAAACGAACCTGAGACTGGCTATAAACAGGTTAAAATTATTAGAAAAGAAAAAAACCGAACTGGCACAAAAGGCGAGGAAGGAAATAGCCGATTACATCGCCGGCGGAAAGGTCGAGAGGGCCAAAATCAGGGTCGAACACATCATCAGAGAAGACTACATGGTCGAGGCTATGGAGTTGCTGGAAATGTACTGCGATCTACTCCTCGCACGCTTCGGCCTCATCCAGCAAATGAAGTAAGTCTCTCCACCGTTATCCCAAGGTCCAATTACTGAACAGAACATTTGCGCAGAAATCTAGACGAGGGATTGGCGGAGGCGATATCGACGATCATCTGGGCAGCTCCGCGCATCCAAACCGACGTACAGGAGATGAAAGTGATCGCCGATATCCTGACGGCAAAGTACGGGCGTCAGTACACCGAAGCATGCAGAGAGGAGGCGGTGCAGTCGATATCAGAGAAGCTCAAGCACAAAATGGGGGTACAGTCCCCGTCAAAATTATTGGTGGAGAAGTACTTGGTGGAGATCGCGAATAATTACAACGTCGCCTATGAGCCGGATCCCCAGGTGATGGCCGAGGGTCAGGATGCTCTCCTGATCGACATCGGCAACAACGGAGGGGAATTACCCAACGATTTGGACTCTGCCAGCGGGGGTAACGGGTATCCTCAACCTCTCGGGTTCGTCGGGTTCCCGCAACCACCGGTTTTACCCAACGTCGGGGCTCCCCATAATCCAATGGTATAATTATCATGAAGCGTGTCTAATGACATAAGGTCGTAAGCGCCAAAAACACGATTTTGGTCACAAAAGGTCGTATAATTTTTTTTATTTCACCATTCGCTCTAAAAATGATTAAAACGTATTAGATCAATTGAAATTACGAGATCGAAAAATGTAAATGCAAAAGGTCGTATGTTGGGCGAATACGTCATTCTTTCATTACAATTTTTGAGTAAAATAAAAACAAATGATAAAAGCAGAAGGTCGTATCCGCCATTTTTTTTTATTTGTCATGCTTTTTGCAAAAAGCTGTAAAAACCCGTGAAACGCAAAGAAAAATCAAAATCGACGACGTTTCGAGAAATTCGATAAAAAAAATTCGTTCTTAAAAGCAGAAGGTCGTATCATTTTTTTTTTTTTTAAATTTTCATGATGTTTCCAAATAGCTGTAAAAACTCGTGAAACGCAAAGAAAAATCGAAATCGACGACGTTTCGAGAAATTCGATTAAAAAAATTCGTTTTTAAAAACAGAAGGACGTATCATTTTTTTTTTTTTTAATTTTCATGATTTTTCCAAATAGCTGTAAAAACTCGTGAAACGCAAAGAAAAATCGAAATCGACGACGTTTCGAGAAATTCAATTTAAAAAATTCGTTTTTAAAAGCAGAAGGTCGTATCCGCCATTTTTTTTTTTTAATTTTCATGACTTTTCCAAATAGCTGTAAAAACTCGTGAAACGCAAAGAAAAATCGAAATCGACGACGTTTCGAGAAATTCGATTAAAAAAATTCGTTTTTTAAAGCAGAAGGTCGTATCCGCCATTTTTTTTTTTTTAATTTTCATGATTTTTCCAAATAGCTGTAAAAACTCGTGAAACGCAAAGAAAAATCGAAATCGACGACGTTTCGAGAAATTCGATTAACAAAAATTCGTTTTTTAAAGCAGAAGGTCGTATCCGCTATTTTTTTTAAAGTTATTATTCATGATTTTTCAAAAAGTCTCAAAAACACCTGAAACGCGAAGATAAATTGAAAAACGACCGTTTCGAAAAATTCGATAAAAAATATTCGCAGATAAAACCAGAAGGTCGTATCCGTCACTTTTTTTTTTTTTAATTTTCATGATTTTTCCAAATAGCTGTAAAAACTCGTGAAACGCAAAGAAAAATCGAAATCGATGACGTTTCGAGAAATTCGATTACAAAAATTCGTTGTTAAAAGCAGAAGGTCGTATCCGCCATTTTTTTTTCAGTTATTTTTGATGATTTTTCCAAATAGCTGTAAAAACACCTGAAACGTGAAGATCAATTGAAAAAACGACCGTTTCGAAAAATTCGATAAAAAATATTCGCAGATAAAAGCAGAAGGTCGTATCCGCCATTTTTTTTTCGTTTATTTGGCGGATACGACCTTCTGCAATTAATGGAAACCATTTTTTTCTGCGAAGTTAGGACTGAAAGGTCGTATCCACCAGTACATACGACCTTCTGCATTTAATTGACCTAGTATTAAATTTCAACGTTTATGAACGAATCTTCGGGTCCTTAGTCTAAATACGATTTAAAACAATATATACGACCTTTTGCTGTTACGAAAAGCAAAAAGTCGTACATTGGCGCCTACGACCTTATGTCATCAGACACGCGATGTCATTATCATTATCAATCCACGTCGTTCATGTCTCGATGCGCTTTTTCTAGCTGAATGACCAAGGCAACCTACCGGCAGGCTTCCACCCGCCCGGACCTCAGACCGGGAAGGAGAAGGAGATGAATACCCCGTTCAATCCAGCCGCCTTTTCGTACAACATCCCCTTGGACAACAGCAACGCGAATAGACAATCCGTAAGCAAAATGGCTCTGAATGGCTCGAAAATAGTTCTAATCTTGATGAATTCTTTGTGTAGAACGAAGACCTGCCTCCTCCGTACTCGTTTCCGCCAGATTTGAACAAGCAGGTGAGTAAGAACGACGAAATGCGAGTCTGATGCAACGGAGATGAGATTGATTGCCTGTTTTCAGTCCGATCAGAAGCCCAAGCCTCAGCCGAGGTCTAAGATGAACGATTTTAACTTACCGGACCTGCCCGCTGTTCCGACGGAGAACGACCCGCCCCCAGGATCCACCAGCGATGACATAGATTTTGACGATTTGACCAAGAGGTTTGAGGAGTTGAAGAAACGGAAGTAACAGGAGGGATAGAGTTATGACCTAGTTAATAATTGTTAACGCTGGCTGAAAGAGATCGAAAGAGATTAGAAAACAGTTATTCCCCTAAGCCTATCGTTCAAAATACCGTCACGCTTTGCTAATCGGAAGGATAATTATATATTTCTATTTTTCACGTACCAAAAACCCCATCCACATACTTCGGCTGGTATAATATTCGTTCGTTGAATATGATTACTTTTTGTTTTCAAGTCGATATCGCGCAGTAGCCTAACTGGTGAATTAAATTATTGCCTCTGATGTCAAATCTATTTGTTAAGATAGTTGAAACGATTTGACTTTAAGTGCTTCAAGTTTTCTTCGTTTTTATTGATAATAAATGATTTATTTTCACCGTCAGTTGCCTTGGTTGTGTGTATATAATATTGTACATTAACATTACATTATAACGCTGAAATTATATTTTTCAAACAAGAGGATTAGGATTCGAACTTTTTTTTAATCTACACGTAGGAATTTACTCCGAGCTATGTTACAGTTTATTCCAAGCGTGATAAACATATTTATAACACTACGTTACTACGTGTACGTTATACGACATTTTCCTATCGCTGATAGTCCCAATCTTCACATTTCTATAAGAGAAAAGAATTTTAGTATTGGTTATAGGAAGTAAATTTGAGCTACGATGATATGCCGCAGCGCGACTCACCTCTCGGCCTCTGCTGGCCAGACAATTGAGAAGGTTTTGGGAGAATTTGCACTGTTCTTTGTTTCTGACCGCGTTCATCATGTAGAAGCAGCCCATTACAGCTTCCTCGATGAAATTCTGCAGCTCTCGATCCCGGATGTTTTGTGTCATTATTTTTGCTACTGCTGATTTTTCGGGGAATCCGTTTTCATCGACCTGAATCCGGAAAATTTATGTCAAATAACGTTTATACCGGATCGTCGACGGGTCCCGAGGACACAGACGTACGCAGCTAGCTTTGAATATACAATTTTAAAGTACTTTCAGATCTGTCAGTTCCTCAGGATCCGTCGGTGTTTAGATTGCAGAATCAGAAACTCACCAGGTTCAATTCGTCAAAGAAGCAATGAACTACGCACTGAAAAAAGTGTACGATTCAACTTCAATTCAAAATCAGTTCATGTACATCATAAGATGTAGAATGAGTCCATTATCGATTGTGTCCAAAAAGAAACACGGTGTATGGGATATTCCACGCCGAATCATCTATCATCGGGACACCTGGCTTTGACAATAATGGTGAAGCATTCGGACGTGGAATTCCTCATTTCGAACGAACTCCACAAATACGCTTCCGGTCCTAAGGCTCTACCATGTTTTTGCACTGAGACAAAGTAAATCCAAGCCAATTCTCCCAATCTTACGTCCCAATAGTAGTTATAATCAACCCGACCCTATTTTCAAATCAGTCATATGATTTCGTGAAGCGATACGTCGCATCCAAAGGCTTCCTGAATTCTTCCAAGCTTTTTATCCCGATACCTCAATGTCAGATTATGAAATAAACTCTTCTCGTGGCAAAAGCTGTCTGATTTTGCTTGGAACAAATGAGGAATCCTACCAATATGCAAGAAAACCTCGAGTTCTGTCGAATCTTGATACGTGCTAAATCGTTTCTCGCAATACATAGGAAATCATACGGCCTGATCAGGTTGATTGGATCGCATATCGTTGTTCCCATTATAGTTGGAGTTAGATCCACCATTTCGCGAAGTCATGTTTCGCGAGAATCTCTCGTTGTCGAGGTCGGTTCTTGAGGAACTAGAGTTGCTCATTATGTTGTAGTTGTAGGGGTACGGACGGGAGCTCGAAGTCTGCAGGTCATACCTCCGCGAATTGCTTCTCCCGTCTCCACTGCGAACCGGAAGGAAGACAATTGGCGACTACTGTGCGCCGTCCATCACAAATATGATAAAATATAGGTCATAATGCGATTACTTGTTGTTGGATCGTGAGTTCTTCGTCATAGTAGTGTTAGTGCTTCCTGCGCGTCCGTTGCTTGACTTTTTATCGGAATCTCTTTCGTCAGAATCCGACGAGTCATCATCGTCGTAGCTGTCGTTACCATCAGAGTCATCGTCTGAGGCTGAATTTTCATTGGTCATTCTTCTGTCGTTCTGAAGCAGGCGATCTCTGCATTGTCGTATGACTTGTTGGAATTGATCACTCGACTGATGCTCCTCAGTTCGACACTTCAAGGCCTAAAAACAAAAACAAAAAAACACAAATCATGAAATTCAAGGAACTTCAAACATGGTGACCACTACGAAGAGTGGACAAAAAATCGCTGACTTTGCCCTGACTTCCCGGATTTCTCTGACCAGTGGCCATCATGTTCGAAGACTACGGTACTTTGAGAGACTTTGTGTGACTTTACTGAATGTAGGGGACATTGTGAGGCAATTCTTCGCCAGTACCGATTATGAATACTGCAGATATAGTCCATTCTAAGCGCTGAGTTGGATATCTCGAAAAATGTACTGAATTCGTGGGAATACTGACCGTCGATCCGCGCAAGCACAGGACAATCAGACTGCAGCAAGCCAAGAATTGGGTGAAACGCATCCTTGATAGATTCGAACCGGTCAGTTTGGGCCGCAGCGTGAATATGCTCGAGGATGATTCGCTGGTGGATGTTTTTATGGGAAACGAGGCGCGAAGAGTCGACCAGGTAAATGTAGGGGACTACATACGCACAGCATTGAATGGAGTGACAATTCGAGTGCACGGAGTATTGTTCAAAGGTACAAGGCTGGGCGGACGGAGATATGGTCCATTTAACTCAGTGAATCTCCTTTCCTCTTCTGTTTCACTTTGACGAGAAGAATACAGAAATTATGAAAATTTGATTCATGGATGATCCGGATTTTGAATAACATCCGCATTCGATTCACCAGCTGCTCGTCAAATGCTTCATTATACTCATCATCGTGCGTTGTTCGTCTGTTATAATTACTCTATACTGCACAACGAAAAACATTACGAAATCCTGTACGCAAATCCGGCCTCCGAATTTTTTATGTTTTTTTTTTATCATTTCTTTCAGGTTTTTTTTTAAATTATTCGTGCAATTCGATGTTGACGTGCATTTAAACGACCAGAAGCACAAAAAACAATCTCATTTCCAAAAAACGATGCAAAACATGATTGAATTCCCACACGGCACGTAATATGTCAGAAATATTTCAAATACATTACAAGGTTTCAGATCCATAACATATTCTGGCAATATTTCTGCAATATTTCCATAATATGAAAATTGCTATATAACACTCTCGATATTTCTGAAATATTCCGGAAACATGTGAATTGTAATATATCATTTGCAATATTGCTTAAATATCATGAAAATATTCGAAGTGATACATAACATTATCGATATTCCTGAAATATTCCGGAAACATGTCAATGGTAATATAATATCTGCAATATTTCTCAAATATTACAAAAATATGCGAATTGATGTATAACATCTTCAATATTTCAGAAATATTTCGAAAATATGCAAAGTGATGTATAACATTTTTTATATTTCTAAAACGTTCCGGAAACATATCAATAGTAATATAATATTTGCAATATTTCTTAAACATTACGAAAATGTGCAAAGTGACGTATAACTTTTTCGATATTTCTGAAATATTACAAAAATATGCAAAGTGACGCATAACATTGTTGATATTTCTGAAATATTCCGGAAACATGTCAATTGTACGATGATATCTGCAATATTTCCGAAACATTACGAAAATATGCAAAGTGACATATAACATCTTCGATATTTCTGAAATATTTGTAAAATATGTAAAGTGACGCATAACATTTTTTATATTTCTGAAATATTCCGGAAACATGTCAATTGTAAGATGATATCTGCAATATTTCCGAAACATTACGAAAATATGCAAAGTGACATATAACATCTTCGATATATCTGGAATATTTTTGAAGTATGCAAAGTGACGCATAACATTTTTGATATTTCTGAAATATTCCGGAAACATGTCAATTGTAAGATGATATCTGCAATATTTCTTAAACATTACGAAAATATGCAAAGTGACATATATCATTTATATACATATAACATTTTCGATATTTCTGAAATGTTCCGGAAACAATTATTATTATAATACTAGTCTGCACGTTTGCCGCTAGAGGCAAAAGCGGCGCTGCATACTCCCGCAAGATTCTCGCGAGTAAAAACGCGCCAGTGATGATACACTTACCGGCGTTAGACGCATGTTGCCACGCTCATTGGACGTGCCTGTTCTTCGGATCAGCGCGACTTAGGCAGCATTTTTATTCATGCTTTTTATTGTTACCGTGGAATTAACGGCAACATTTTAACAGTTAATGAATGGTTCAGATAAAATTAAACTTGCGAAAAATTTCACAAATATTCCTGCAGCATTTCCTGTTATTTTCCAGGAATATTTCAGAGATATTCCATAAATATTTCCGAGACGTTACAGAAACATTATATCGAATATTTCTGAAACGTTCCGGATATATTTCAGAAATATTTGTCGAAACTTTTCCGTATTGTATCAGAAATATGTCAGAAATGTGTCTATGTCCGCAATCATAACTTACGGAATATTACTGACATATTCCTGTAATATTTCATGAAATGTGGCATAAATATTTCGGAACTATTTCAGACATATTTATCGGAAATATGTCATACATGTTTCTGACACATTTCATGATATATTTCAGAAATATATCGGAAATATTACGCAAGTTATATATGCGGACATAGACACATTTCTGGCATATTACCGACACATAACATACACATTTCTTGTAATATTACATCTTTCAAATGAAAGATTTATAAAATATTTATGAAATATTACGTGCCGTGTGGGTTGTCATTTGAGGTTTCATTTTTGAATTTTCGCGTTCAAAATGACAATTTAGACAAAAATGATCATCGTTTTCGAAAAATTCCGACCAAAAACGGTATTTTTAAGTTTATTCAAGGCATTCTTTGAACCGTTTAATTAGATTCGAAAATCTCGAAGGAAAATCTGATAATTACGAAAACCCCTCTAATTAACCGGAGTCGGGAAAATCTCTTGGTTGCTTCCATCTCTTTCACGCGTCGATGGTCTAGTCACGAAGCAGCTTTTTTTAATCTTCATCGTACTACAATGAATAAACAGGGATCAGGTAAGTGAGTCGGAGTGGCATATCGTACCATAACGGTACGATTTAGTTAGAAGTGAAATCATCCGTGAATAAGAATAAGAACACGATACTGCACTTTGGTACCGGAAAGTAGGGGATCGATTCTATTGAAAGAGAGAGCGCTTGATCGGTAAGACGTCGAATCTAAATTTCTCAGGATCAGTGTCAGTGATTTTCTCGGTGGGCCTGCACAGTTATGATGCCGCCTAAAAGCCTCGTAAGTAATCGATTGACTTTCTTACATACTCAAAAATTAGCCAGAAAACAGGAATATCTACCGAATCATTAGCCACAACGCTAATGAAACTCTGCATTTTCTCTCGACTCGAGTTGGTCAGCAAAATGATTCGAAACAAAATGATCGCATTTATTATAGTGTCTTTTTCGACTAGCTTTAAATAGGAGAGAAAAGAATTGGAAGAGCGAAAATACTGTCGAAAGGGGTAGGGGGTTGAAACTAGATGATTTTGGTTCTCTTCACAGTCACAAAAATTTGAAAAAAAGCGGTGGCAAGTTTTTCTACAGAGCTGAACACTGAATCGTCACATATTAAGCAAGATTGGAAATAATGTAAGACAATACGCACATTTTTGCACAGATAGCTGTCAGGTTTTTTGGGCCTTTTGAGAACTGTTCGTTACGGGCGGGGAAACAGGTCTTTAACTGTGGCAATTACAATATCTGGTGGTTTGAGAAAAAGTTTGGCTGACCCAATCAACCGGAATTTGGACTATTTATTAAACGGGCTAGCTAAACGATCATTTTAGTCAGTTAGACGATTTTTTCTTCCTCAATGTGCGATTTATGGTAGAATTTCAGCAATGTACAAAATTTTATTGTTTTGAAAGAAATTTGTAACGTCTGCTTCAATTTCAACAGTTTTTATTCCCACATTTTGGATTCTATTCGTTTTTTAACAGCGATCTTGGAACTATACTGTTTTGAATAACGAATCCGGAACTTTTAGTTTCACCAAAATTGGAAAATTCTATCTTTATGAAACATTATTATGTAATTTTATGTTGTCGAGTGAAAACATTCTCTCTCGGATTCACTTGCAGAATGAACGTACCTCTGTGAAATTACAAACAAATAAATTCACCTAACAATTTATTGAGTGAAAAAAAGAAATTTCAATAAATTTTAGTAATTCAAAAAATAACATATCGAAATGGGCCGTATAGGATGCTCTATTTCGTCCAGATAAGTGGAGTCAAGAAGTTGCTCTGCGCGTAACTAATGTCAATGGTTCAATCAGTACAGAAGCCAACCATCGACAATTTTTTTTGTCTACTGCGATTGGCGAATTAAGAGGTTGAATCCATTAGATGGAAGAAGAAGAAGAACCAGCATCGATCTATGTATGACTCGTTCGTTTCGACGGCTTTATGGGACGGGAGAATTTTTTTTCTCAAATTTCCAAAATGTACGATTTCAAGATTTGAATTTTCCCTTCAAATTCCGTTGTTAAATTTTGCTCTACGATTTTTCCCCCTCGAGTTACAAGGCATTGAACGAAAAAGCGTCGCGATAAAACCTCAGCCCTTTTGAAACAGCATTGTTGGAATAATTTTCGAATTGTTGAAAATAACAGATATTTTTTTGTCAAGTCTGTAATGGGAGGATCGACTCCCGTGCCAGTTGGGGTGCGCGCGGAAAATACCCGAAGAATCTCGAGCAGACCAGTAATCGTGCAGTAATGTGTGAAAGCGTGCGGTAATACCGACATTATCGCACGATTTCTTTTACATTACCGCAGGTATATCAACTAAATTAAAAAATTCGTTCAAATTCTCACATTTCTTCTAATTCTTGAGCTGCAAGTGAAAATACAAATTCCAAACAATTACTTGCTCGGTTACCATTATTAACTATTTTTCAAGGTGTATTTGCTCTTCCGAAATTATTTTGAACAAACCACCGAACAATACTGTTTTTACAAAGAAAATTATGAAATAGCTCTACCTATATAACCGCAATTTAATTAGAGTGCTTTTCATCCAGGATTTGACAATCGAAATTCGAAACCTTTCCTTTCCTCATTTTTTGATCGCTACATTTTTATTTTTCTGATCGATACAATAGAAAGAGAAATGCAAATGTGAAACATATTTCGACATGTTCACGAATAGAAATCAAATCAAATCGCAAAGAGATCGGTTTACCGGACAGTGCAGGGAATGCATATTCAACTTTCTACCAATTACGCGATATTAGCTAGGCTTTGGAATACAATTTAATCAAAATCGTGATCGGTTAGGAGATCATTATACAACTTATTGTGCCTTGACCCGTTTTTTTTACCATTTCGCAACGCAATCAACGACATTCAACTGAGTTCTGATCTCCAAATATAGCGGATATGCCTCACGATAGCTGCAGATTATTACAGTGGAAAACGGTAGACCGTAACCAAATGTGAAAGCGACAAAAAACGCCAGTATGCGAGCAGCACGTGTAGGTATTTGCGGGATATAAAAAAACACGTATATAATGTTCACTTGTTATCCTGCGTCCACTTCAGATATTATTCCGAAAGACTAGAAATCGGCTGCGATTTATTGTCCGCGATGTTCTTCATGTTCTTGGAATCGCGGAAACAGCTTCATTGTAGAGTGAAAAACGTCTTGACTGCCTTAATTTGTTTTGAGAATTGAAATCGCAATAACGCTCTAATGAGAAAGAAATCGAAGAAAAGTTTCAGACGAAACTTGTAGAGAGAAAAAAGCTGCGTGAAAAACAATCTAACTTTTATTCTCCAAATTTGATAGATGAGCCAGTGGAACGAGTTTAAGACTCCAGAAAACGTTCCTAGTCCATCAGAGTCAATTATATACAGGGTGGCCCATCTCATGTGTCGAGAATGGGGAGGGGCTCGGCTCCGTGAAAACTAAGCCCCTCCCATTCTCGCCACATGAAATGTGCCACCCTGTATAATCTTCACGGCACTAATTTTGTGATTTTCGATATCAGATCAGTTACATGAGACTCCGAATTTTTCAGACTCTATGCGGAAATATAAACTTGGTGGCAAAGTTTCACCGTGCAATATGACACTTATTTGATCGTTTTACACTTTTGACACAACGAATTTTTTGTTGTAATCAACGAGTTATCCGACCGTTAAGGGTAAAGAATGAAAAAAGGTTTCCTTGACAGCTGAGAAAGTCAGCTCACTCCGATGATCAATTAACGGGGGGGGCAAAAAACAGTTGAATAAATCGTGATTTTCATGATGAATCTTTCTCTTTCTCTTGTCTGTTCAAGCTGAACTTCGGCGTGTTCATGATCCTCGTCATCAGGCCACGGGTTCGCGCAGTCACGTTGAAGTACGAAGAGCCATTTCCTCCCCGATTTCCACTGCAGGTTAAATCTCGTGTGGCGTTTACTCAGTGCGGAAACGTGCCAATGCTGAGTTTGGAAGAGATTAAAAACGGCTTTCCGTGGCTCAAAATGTCTCCTGAAAGCGAACAGTCGGGGAATAGACAGCGTTACACGTTTTACTACCTACCAACGGACTTGCGGCACTCTTCCGGAGATGGAAGTGATCATCGGTTTGAAATTGAGACTAACAGAGCCTCGATACCAACGAGGGAATCGACGAGAAGATTCAAACCGGTTTTCAAGATGAAAAATGACAATTTTGGTACCACGCCTTCGAAGATGGGACCTGTGGTCGTGATGGGAAAGTACCTGAGCTATGCTGCACAGCCGAAGGCGGGACTGCAGCCGTTGGGTCTACCGCGAAATCACAAATTCACTGATGAAGATTTTTCGGTGGGAGCTCAATATTTAAACGTGGCGGAGACCAGGGCTGTGCCTAGTTATTCATACCCGAAGATTCCATCCCCTTACATGCAGCCCCCGAGACTCAAGTTCGAAGAGAAAGAGTTTTGGGTGAAGAACAAATGGAAATCAAAAAGACCGGTGCAAGACACAGAAGTTGGGAATAAGGCGAGATTGAAGAATCACAGAAACGTGAAGCAGAAGAAATCAAAAATAGCGAACCCGGAGAATGAGAAGCGTTTGAGAAATCATAGGCCGGAATACGACAGGGAACACGATCCGGAAGAAGGTGCCGAGGTAATAGGATTGGATCGTTCACTTTCGATTCCAGTTTTCTTTTTTTTATCGATCTTCAATTTCACATTCTCAGAGTTCTGATGCGAAGGTAGAAAAACCACCAGGACGCACCAGACCGTCCAAAGAAAACACGACGCAAAACCCTTCGCTATTATCGCCGAACGGAGAACGGGTACAATTTCAAATACACGGTCACGAGGGACCACAGACCTACATCTTCGGCTTCGACACCGGCAGTGGGTAGGCATGCTACGATCTAAACCTTGAAGTAATGTCAGTGTGAAAAAATATACAGAGCAAATGGTATTTTCAAAGAACTTCAATTATTTTGAGGGTCGTCAACGAATGGCTAATTTTGCTGCAACTTCACGAATGAATTCCTAACGATGATACAGTCTGAAGTTGGCTAGAATCGAGGAATGAACTTTCAGACCGTTCTCGACCAATCGAACTGTCTGAAAGCGTGCTGAAAGCGTGCTGAAAGCTCATTTCTCGATTCTAGCCAACTTCAGACTGTATCATCGTCACGAATCCACCCTGTATATGATACTGCGAGCTCGAGACATCAAAAACTGAAGTTACACGGTGTGATGTAAAACTGCCCAAAGTCACACGAAGTCATGTCACTTGAAAGGACTGAGTCTTAGAGTCTATCACTCGACATCTTGACAATCGTAGAAAAATCGTCGAGTCAAAGGATGAAGGAAAATTAATTGGATATAATTCATCTTCCTTCATCCTTGGACTCGACCTGGTCGGTTTTTCTACAATATTTTCGCTATTCTTGCCCTGTTTTCATTATCTACTACTGTTTTGTTCTGCAATATTTCCATGAACAATAAATTGAGACTAACAGAGCCTCAATGGTCTCAAATAAATTAATACACTATCTATCAGGCACACATACTAGTAGGCACTTGTTACTGTTAAAGAGCCGGGTTGCGAGAGACTCTGGCCCTGATGCCTCGTGAACTCACGATTCATACACACGAACATCAAATAATTGGTCTTGATGCTATACTATGACCTCCGATATCTAATAAGGTGAAATCATTGAACAGCATGTGAGGTGAAAGACCTCCGATGATCAAGACAGATCTTCTTGTATGAATTGGAATTCAAAACATGTGAATGATCATCCAAAAAGTATATACAGCGTGTATTCCTAACGACTGAGGGGTCTGAAGTTCGTTAAGATCGAAAAACAAGCTTTTAGACTGTTCTGGACCAATCCAATTGTCCAGAAGCTCATTTTTCGATTCTAGGCAACTTCAGACGGATCAGTCGTTAGGAATACACGCTGTATGGGGGGTTCCCATGCCAATTCACCTATCGGTGAAGATCACCGACGCCGATCTTGACGTCAATTTTTTTTTTCACCGCCCCATCGCCGTAACGTTTAGCGTTTTTAATTGGGGTCATCTACGTACTTTCAGAACGAATCGACACTTCCGTTTGGAAGAGCGTCTTCGTGACGGATCTGTGAAGGGTCACTATGGATACTATGACCCGTATGGAAAACTGAAAATGGTTGAATACAAAACGGTACCAATGGAAGGATACGAGGAAAAGCATCACGCATCCGGTGACCAGTCCCATACACCTACAGCCGAAGCAGTCAGTGTTGAAGAAACAAAAAGTTGATATGTTATACACATTACCACCCATACACCTACAGCCGAAGAAGTCAGTGTTGAAGAAACAAAGAGTTGATATGTTATACACATTACCATACTGCAGCCATTCGTAATTAAATTTGTTGGGTAGTAATTATACCACACACAAAAAAATATCCTGTGTTCTTCGTGTATAATACAGGGTGAATTTTTTTGCATACAGAAACGAATTAGCCATGTATGTTATTCATATTGTCTTCATGAAGTCAACTAACTTCAGCTGACTCCAAGTGACTTCAAGTGACTTCGGTTGACTTGAACTGACTTCGGCTGACTTCAACTGACTTCAAGTGACTTCGGCTGACTTCAATTGACTTGCTGACTTGAACTGACTTCAAGTGACTTCGGTTGACTTGAACTGACTTCGGCTGACTTCAACTGACTTCAAGTGACTTCGGCTGACTTCAATTGACTTGCTGACTTGAACTGACTTCAAGTGACTTCGGTTGACTTGAACTGACTTCAAGTGACTTCAATTGACTTGAACTGACTTCAAGTGACTTCAATTGACTTGAACTGACTTCAAGTGACTTCGGCTGACTTCAACTGACTTCAACTGACTTCAAGTGACTTCGGCTGACTTCAATTGACTTGCTGACTTGAACTGACTTCAAGTGACTTCAATTGACTTGAACTGACTTCAAGTGACTTCAATTGACTTGAACTGACTTCAAGTGACTTCGGCTGACTTCAACTGACTTCAAGTGACTTCGGCTGACTTCAATTGACTTGCTGACTTGAACTGACTTCAAGTGACTTCAATTGACTTGAACTGACTTCAAGTGACTTCGGTTGACTTGAACTGACTTCGGCTGACTTCAACTGACTTCAAGTGACTTCGGCTGACTTCAATTGACTTGCTGACTTGAACTGACTTCAAGTGACTTCGGTTGACTTGAACTGACTTCGGCTGACTTCAAGTGACTTCGGTTGACTTCGGTTGACTTGAACTGACTTCGGCTGACTTCAACTGACTTCAAGTGACTTCGGCTGACTTCAATTGACTTGCTGACTTGAACTGACTTCAATTGACTTGAACTGACTTCAAGTGACTTCGGTTGACTTGAACTGACTTCGGCTGAATTCAACTGACTTCAACTGACTTCAAGTGACTTCGGCTGACTTCAATTGACTTGCTGACTTCAACTGACTTCAAGTGACTTCGGCTGACTTCAACTGACTTCAAGTGACTTCGGCTGACTTCAATTGACGTTTTTGGCAAGGTGTAACACCTGACTTTACGAGTGGTTCACCCCTCGCTTGGTGGTAATGGGAGAACAGTTTCTTCAAAGTGAGTGGATCCCCATAATGGTGGGATTAAAAAGCTGTTTATTCAACAATAACAGTCACTAGATATTAAAAAAATGTGAACACAAAAACATCGACTACCATTTACAGTAAGTATATTTATAATATCAATATGGATTTATCAATATCGATAGACTACGCTCACAAATTATACATACACCTGTTCGCGGGGTGTTAGATCTAAAAAATTCCCTCCCCGCAAACAAGAGGGTTTCAATATCTGCTTTTGAAAATCCACAAATGATTTCGAGCTACGTGTTACATTATCTTTCTCAAATCCTGTCTCTTTCGAGATATCAGTCTCATAATTTATCTTTGTTACGTTAAGACTTCACTTTCATGGCTACTCAAAATCGCAGATGAGATCGAGGCGATGATGGTTCATTGAACAGTGTCTGATTATACAACTCGATCTCTTCTACGATTTCAACGAAAACAAAACATCATTAGACAAAAACAAAAAAAAAAAAGGGAAGAACGTTGTTCCTTGTTTGCTCGGCTCTCTGGAAACGATTCCGTTGGCTTACTTATTTTCACATCATTGTCGGATTTTCGGAATCGAGTTGTTCGTATGGTAAAAATTATAATTCGACAACCGGTGTGTTTACATACATATTTGTAACTATGAGGATGAAAACCCGATTCCAAGACCTCTTGGTATTAAATCATTACACCGATCTTCGGATGTTAATTACCTACATTAGTCCACTCTCACCTTGTAAATATGTATATTTTAATAATTTTTTTTTATATATATAAATATTTTTCATTTTTTCTTTTTTTTTGTGTTTTCTTTTACGATCCGTAGACAAAGACTATTCGTTCTCACTCGGTTTTCTTAGTGTCCGCGGATCCGTACGAAGAGCTCTTGCTTATCTCGGACATTCCAATTGTTTTGTACATTAACAGGAAAACTGCGAAAACAAGGACAAGATTAATTACGATAAAAATAGTCTCCGATAACGTGTAACATGGGTGATGGTAAAACTACTCACATAATATGATGATTCCCACTCCAATGGAAAAATACACGGTCGAGCCGGATAAGAGAAGTTTGACGAGATAGTAGAGCATGGGAACGAGAACAATAACTGCCCAAAACGTCGTATTTACAAGAGAGTAGCATCTTCTTTTCAACTTGAAGCTTTCCGTTCGAGGGACTCCGCTGGTAGCGAAGAAGTCACCGGTTTGTATAAAACTTTCCGCCATTCTATCCTGTTTCATTGAATAAAAAAAAAAAAGCAACGGAGTAGAGTAAAGATAAATGAAATAAATATCAGTTAACACTAGCAGATTATATACCTTCTTTTGATAAATTTCATGCAGCCAAGCTGCGGCGGCTTCATCCCCCTCGGGGACATCCTTGAGAGGAATTCTATTTATGTACATGTGAGCTTCTACCTTCTCTCCTAGAAGAAGATTCGTCATAGTGGGCTTAACAATTTCTGTTGGCTTAAAAGCCAGCTGAATATCATAGATGGCAGCCACTTTGCCTCTTAGATGTGGAAGACTCGCCGTAAATCCCTTTGTGCGCGGCGTCAAGTGGTGCTTTAATACTGGCAGACCTTTTTCGTGTGCAAACTTTTGGCTAGCTTCGTGTTTCTCTGGCGTGAAACGTGTCCCTTCCGCGTACAACAATAGCTAAAAGTAAAACAAGTGTCACGCATAAAAGAAAAAGTTGACGAATCGCATAATTTACAAACGAAGAGTTCACTTTCGTCATTCCACTCACCCACATTGTGTCCGGGTAATCGGCTAATTCTCTGATCTGTTTTCCGATCGTTTCCCTGTCCTTTTCCCAGCTCCTTTCCAGAAACACACTCTCAGCGAATTTCCACGCCCAGCCTAAAGTCGGAATATATTGAATCGACTTCTTCGCGTAGGCTTTACAGTTCTGTAAATATCGTTAACAATGGAGAAGATTAATCTTTCAGCGGATCCTCTTACTCGCCACCGCTTACCCCTAACATTCGAATACGCTCGCAGAACATCCAGCCGATGAGCCAATCGATTTCATAGCTGTGGTTCATTAGCAAATATCCGTGCTCGTTACCGTAGTACTGGTCAAACTCTTGTTTGTTTATGTAGCATATTACGTCAGTTCCAGACCACCATTCTGCCATAAATACTAATTCTGAAAAATTCAATTCCATCATTCAGTACCGCCATTTGATATCGCGCAATGAGCTCATCGGACTTTGACCACGATCAGGCTTGGACGAGCTGCATGTAAGATAAGATACGCAATCAGGGTGCCTACAGCCTTTGACGTTAAAATCGAGTACCTGAATCTAATAATGACTCAAGTTTCCGGTAGGAACTCAAATTTTATAGTGTTGGTCTGCTAAAATAGTATCGAATTTTTTCTAGTTCGGAATTTAGGCTGATCACAGACGCAAAGTAATTAGCTGAGCATTGCGAGACTTTGGCATCAACACATAGCTGTGTTTTTATGCAGAATCTATTTCTTGGGAACAAGAATTGAAAGGCTACCGATCAACAGTGTAATTCATCCCAATTGCTATATTGCGTTCATAAAACATCCAAAGTCTTGCTTAAACTATATGCGGGACTTTGGACCTGACTCCGCTCCAGAATCTCGTTCCGCACTACCATGCAACGATTCTTCCAGAGTTTCAGACCCTGATTGATTCTAGGTTTCCCTGTGTAAAAGGTACGCTAAAATTTTCAGCCGCCCCTTTTTTTCTTCTACTGTTGAGTTTTCTCTGTGCAATGGGGAACTGTAAAGTTCGTGAAATTATGAATGAGGTAAATGGTGAATTATGGAATTTTTCTGACGTCCAGATGCTGCAGACACCCTAAATAATAACAACATAGGTACATAAATCTGTACAAAATGTGACTTACGGGAGTAGAACGAGTAGCACAAGTAGTAATTCAATTTTCGATACAGGTATTTCGAGTACGGACGAAGTCCAAGGTACAGTATACATTGGAGTAGATTGATTATCAAACCAGATGTGAAAAACGTTATGGCGAACATGAGGTGAACGACCGAGGATCGTTTCAAAGATGCCAGGAATCCCATTTTGTGTTCTTGTGCCTGTATTATGTGCGCTTTGTCCAAGAAGACATGTATTTATCTTTCAACCTGCAACGAAAACGTGCAGAAATGTTCAATTACATTCATTCAAGTGATCGTACAACGAAATTAATATCAGGACTACGTCTGGCTGGAGAAAGATTACGAGACCATGATCACAAGATTACACAATCTATCGCGCCAAGTGAAGGCATAAGCCATCAAGTCGAGGCGGGTAGACCTGATCTTGATTAATTCATCATGACCGACGATCAATTTTGATTCAAAGTGCTCCGACAGTCGTTACACCAAGATTTTAAAATATTGTCTTGACTATTTCATCAGGAATGTGACCCAATTAATTAACTGTTTCAGAATCCAAACTGAATGAACTTATCTTTCCCCGTTATTCATACCACGATAACTTTATGTCTAGTAGGTCGGGTTTCCTCGTCAATTTGCTGACTAGGAATGCGGCCTGCTCAGGTTTCTAGCTCAGTGAAATTAGCATTACCCTCTTGAACGCATCAGGGATGACTCGAATTTATGCTATTAGCTAAGACCACTTCCGCTCGTTCAAAATACTTGCGTAATTCAAAGACAAGGCTACATGCGTTGCCTATTTTTAGTCGCCATAAGTTTGTTCTTCTGTATCTCTAGGTGTACAAATATAATCTGTGAGAACAATGTGTGCTCTGAATTTGAAGAACTCGGATCACGCCTTACTAGAGTCAAGTGTCAGAATACGTTGGTTAATTATAAAAGGTCTGCGTGAATAATAAAGCAATCGAAGAACAACAAGACTTTCCTCAATAAAAAAAACTGATAATAAACAACCTCGGGCTTATCAACAGCTACCAGTGCTACGACTACGAAGCAGTTATGTAGATAAAGTCATTGATAGGTGACTTTCCAAGGTGTTCCACTGTCCGATATGACAATTGTGTGATTAGTAGCCAGAAAATCGAATGAAAAGAGCGTGGTTCTTTTCCCTTAGGTGAAATGAAAGTCACGTGACCTCGATATGATTTACACTTGGAATTTTCAAACGCTATTTTCTCAGCCAAAACACATTCGATTGATGTGAAATTGATATCAGTGACGTAGAAAAACTCAACGAACGGCCTGCCAATCGTGGATTTTCGAAAATCGAGACGTAATAACAGTTTTTTAACAATATTGTTCTGTAATCCAAGGAAGTGCTGCCTCTCTCCACGAGGGGCAGCACCTTCTTGGGTTACAGAACAATATTGTTACACAAAATTCTGATCATGTCTTTCGATATTCGAAAATCCACGATTGGCAGGCCCTTCGTTAAGTTTTTCTACGTCACTGATATCAATTTCACATCAATCGAATGTGTTTTGGCTGAGAAAATAGCGTTTAAAAATTCCAAGTGTACATCATATCGAGGTCACGTGACTTTCATTTCTCCTTAATTGAATGAATGATCGCACGCCTCGCTGTCTGATAAAGTAAATCCACTTGCGTAGGTATCAAGAATAGTTATTAATTCAAACAAGAGACCCTTAACATCGAGTATTTGCCAAGATTAGGGCGATTAATCCTAGGATCAGGATATGCTAGTGTTACAGTTTTAATCTGCGGTAGCTGCGGAGGGACTTCATTCGCCAGAGTTCAACAAACAACGGTGCTGATGATTGAAAAGCGAACGTGTTAATCAAATACACGACGTAGACTGAATAAAAAAATTCAAAGAATAGCTGCAATCACGCAGTGGCTGACAATGAGACGCAGATAATTGTTGGCGTCATACGCTATGATTACGTTAATGACTAATCGTGCCGAGGTGAGATACGACTCACCTATTGTTGCATCGTTGTTCTCCCGGTTATCGAGGTACTTTTAATTACATCGTATTACCCGATCGTGTGTATACAAGCTTGGATTGAAAAAATTTACTTCCTCGAATAAAAATCAAAACAGAACTGCGGAGAACCCAGGACTACGAACGGGGCGAAGGCTCGTCGGCGTGACGGATATTTCAAACTAACAATAGAAACGACTGCACTCGGAGTTTATATGGACTCGCGAGAACGTACCGCAAGCGCCAACGCGGCGAGATATCGAAACACATTCTCACCTGAGAAACAGATCCCTGTCTTTCAATATTTCTACATTTTTTACGACAGCAAAACGCTGTTCAATGCGCCAAATTGTGAGTTAAAGTCCTTGTCCAAGGCTTGAGGGCAATTTAATGAATTTATGATGGGCATTTATGGTGATATAACTTCATACAACATCGAGAGACGCTATGGCGAAGTGACCAACATGATTATAATTTATTATCTAACTCATGAATTTCCAATTCGACGTTGAAGAAGCTCAAGATTCTTTAAAATCGAGTCAAAAATCGACTTGTGACATATTTTTCTTCATTATTATCGTCAACCTATTCGATCCTTGCATTTCAAACTTCGCGGGATTTTGGTCGTGTTCCGAAATTCGCTGCTAGCGCTGAAAATCTTGTGAGAGATGGAAGCAGCAGTGTGACAAAGACAGAAGACTGATGACAGTACAATTTACCTCGCCAGAACAGATTAGTTGGACGATTGGATACGAATAATTGTTGTAAAGAATATAAAACAAATTATTTTGATTTTGGACTGTTTCTACTTATTATAAACCTTTTCACAATATTTTATTAAGTTCCTCAAATTTCCCAAGCCCCGTATATATTCTCTAAAAAGCTGCTGAAATCTATTGAATTGAACCGTTTCAACAGAGGTCAGTGATTTCAAATTTTCAAACAATGCGCGCCATTTTCCGAAAACGGCTCACCGCCAGCTTCTGGGGCGCTTATGTATTCCGGAATGAAACCATCGGTGCGCTCGCGTCGTTTTATCCTCGTGCATTGAATGCGATAGAGAAAGACGCAATGATACGACCGTAATCATGGTTACATTTCGGAATACGCCCTTATAGCGCCTAACTTCAGAGCGTCGCTATTCGACATCTGATTGGCACATCATTATCATAGGCGTATTCGCGTTGGAATCAAAGTGATTTTCATCATAATGATGTGCCAATCAGATGTCGAATAGCACCGCTCTGAAGCTAGGCGCTATGATCTGATTGGCTGGATTGGTTCATCATTATGATAAAAATCACTTCTAGCCCCAACGCGAATGCGCCTTGAAAATCACAAAATCACATTATAGTGATGGCGATATTTTTTATCGATACGGGCACCATATCGATGCCGTAGTATCGATACTGACGATATCGATACATAATAATCATGAAAATAAATGTTTCTGTCTAAAATAGCGGAATAATTTGAAAGCCATGGTCCTCTTGTGTCAATAAATTAAAGATCACTAATTGCATAAAGTGCTTGCTGCTGAAGAAGCAAAATCAAAATATCTTTTTAAGGGGAAATAAAAGTCACGTGACCTCGATATGATTTACACTTGGAATTTTCAAACGCTATTTTCTCAGCCAAAACACATCCGATTGATGTGAAATTGATATCAGTGACGTAGAAAAACTCAATGAAGGGCCTGCCAATCGTGGACTTTCGAATATCGAAAGACATAATCAGAATTTTGTGTAACAATATTGTTCTGTAACCCAAGGAGGTGCTGCCCCTCGTGGAGAAAGGCAGCACTTCCTTGGATTACAGAACAATATTGTTGAAAAACTGTTATTACGTCTCGATTTTCGAAAATCCACGATTGGCAGGCCCTTCATTGAGTTTTTCTACGTCACTGATATCAATTTCACATCAATCGGATGTGTTTTGGCTGAGAAAATAGCGTTTGAAAATTCCAAGTGTAAATCATATCGAGGTCACGTGACTTTCATTTCACCTTAAGGTGTAACGCAAGCTGTTTCCGAGTGCCTCGCTCGCGCGGTGGGGCCTATGGCGCTATCTCTCTCGCACTCACGCACCTTTCATTTCCTCTTAACTGAAAATCACATGAAAAATCCATCGGCAACAAGAGTATCGATACACCGATGTATCGCTATGTCAAGTATCGATACAAAATATCGATATTTGAGAACAAAAGTATCGATACCAAGAGTATCGATACTGTATCGCCCCAGTATCGATACATCGATGTATCGCTGGATGAAGTATCGATACAAAATATCGATATTTGAGAACGAAAGTATCGATACTGTATCGCCCCACACTACAAGGCATGCCGGCATACAGCGGCTGATGTCAACTTGTTGATCGGTAGTCGGACAACGAATGACTTATTTTCCGAGTCCAAGACACATACCGCTAATCGGGGAATGATTGATCATCGAGCTAATAACCGTCCGAGACGTTCATCGTTCGCTTTTCGTATGACAGCAGCGTTCTGAGGTGAGATAAATGCGATTAAGATTCTCGTTTACCTGCGTTCTCACAGTTCGGCGCCAATTTTGTCTGTTTACGTTATTTCTTCCCTCCTTCTTTCTCGTTTCTTCGCACAAATTAACCAAACATTTGAATAAAATCTCGTGTCTGACGACGGAACGATGAATTTCTTCTCGTACAGGCTTTGCGACATCGATAGATGATCAAAAAATGGATAAAAGAAAGCTGAAAACGCTCCCCAGTCTCCTGGGACGAAGCAATTCGAATGTGCCTAAAAAAAATAGGGGTGACAATTCTGCGGGGAGTCCGAACAAAAAAGATAGACTCACGTTGTCAAGAACTAGGACCGGATCTCCGGATGAGAATCTGGAGGTCTCGTCTCGCGAGGGATCCCCAGTTTTGTCGAGATCGAAAACTCACAATGTAGGAAAACCGAGCACACAAATATCGTCATCCAGTTGGAAAGTGGACAACGTGACGACCAGGAAAAGGCCAATCGGAGTCTCACCGGTACTCAGCGACGCGATTTCAGACGAATCGGAGGATGACACGTTCATGTCGAAGTCGAAAAAGACCAGCAAGAGCCTCAATACCCCAAAGAAGTCCGGGACGAAGTTGGGGAGTCAAAAAGAGAGACAGTCGACATCCAGAGCCAGACCCAGACCTCAGGATGAAAATATGGACGTCTCTCCAGTTTTGTCCAGATCGGAGGTTCATAATATGGGAAAAACTCTGACAAGCACACAATTATCGTCGTCCAGCAGGATCATAGACAATGTAACAACCAGGAGGAGGTCAATCAGCGTCTCACCGGTACTCAGCGACGCGATTTCAGACGAATCGGAGGACGACACGTTCATATCGAAGTCGAAGAAGACCGATAAGAGCCTCGATACCTCCAGGAGGTCGACGACTGCGCCCAAAACTCTGGATAAAAAACGTAAAAGAGCCAGAAGTGCTTCTTCCGAGTCAGATTCTCGACAGGCAGACACGCCGAAAGGGAGACAGAGTAAAAGCCCCAGGAAGACGGGCGGAGGCAAAAGTTCCCCGAAGAAATCGATCGGTGGTAACAGAAAATCGCTCGGAACGACCTCGGCAAATAGTTCCGTAACAAATTTTACATCCTCGGCAGAAGAGGACGCGGGTGCTGGGACGGAAACTCCCCTGAAGAAAAAGCGCGGGGGCCTCAGTGTGGCGCCAGTCAGCGAAGAAGACGGGAGCGCGGATGAAGACATATTTGCCGACGACTTGCCGACAAGCAGCAAGAGAAGCCAGGTGGAAAAGTCTGCTAAATCGCAGTCGGTCACGCCCAGAAAAGGGAGAGGAGACAAGACCGCCGTTGGACAGAGAAGATCGGACGAATCAGTTCACAATTCTGATAGAATCACCAGAAGCCAACGTCACAAGAAATCTCCAAGTGGAAAGAACGTGGTGCATCATTTGAAAGCGTTTTTCAAAAGCGCAGGGATTCTTCTATCCGAAGACGGTCCGAACTTGTTGTGTAAGTCGGCGTAAACACCCCAATGAATCCACCTTGTTCTTTGCATCACAAGAATCTGTACATTTCAGGCGAAACTTGGCGTACCATCGTTGGAAAGTTGACCGAATTATTGAAGTCCGAAGAATACGATAAAGATGAGATCGTAAAACAGTTTCAAGACTACATCGACGACGTGAATAATCTCCAGAGGGTCCTGAGCCAGACGATGGTCAACGAGGCGGAGGCTTTGATCGAGGGAACCACCGAATCCGTATCAAGGATTCTATTGAATGTTCCGTCCCTTCAGAACGAGATAGCTATGTCGCTTTTTGATCGTCTTGCTCTGGCGATATTCATCGAGTATGTGTGGACATGCGAATTGGTCGACGAAACCGGTGAAACGAGTCGATTAATCCGTCAATTTATTTCAGAGAATCCCTGGACAGTGTTCCATGGTCTGGAACGCTGTTGCGACAGTTCAAATTCCTCGAGGAGATCGTGGAACCGGTCGGTCTAGTCAATAAACTGGGAGATCTGCTCGAATCTGCTCAACCTTGTTTCCAGAGTGAGATAATATCCTATCTTCCGGATATCATCATCGATGCCCAGCACCACGCCGTCGGCGAAGTACTCAGAAAATTGATGGACGATAATTCAGACCTGATAGCCGTAATATTAGACTGTATTTCGAGATTAACGCTCAGCGCGGACTATGTGGAGGGCATCAGAGACAAGACTCTGGATTTGCTGAAGGGCAACCCAGTGCAGAGCACCATCCCCGCTATGACCAGGTAGTGATAATCGGACAATTCATGCGTCTGTGGTCATAACAAGCGAATTTGGGCTGAACATGAGCCAGCCTTTGATTATATTGTTTCCAGACCTCGTTGTAATTGTAGATGAAAATAATAGAATAGCGCGTCATACGGATACTTTTCAAAACAGATTCATACTGGGGGCGTCTCTGACGCCAGAGGCGCAAGCAAAGGCGCTAACGGCAATTCGTGCTATCGACATGCAGCCCCTCAGCAGTATGAATTTGGACGAGTGCTTCACCACCCAAGTTCTGACCGTCGGTGCTTTGAAGATTGCATTTCAAGTTTCCAAGAAAATGGCTGACGCGAGCTTCGCCGTTGTACAGGGCACTAAAAAGGACCCGAAACCATTGGACCTCATCATGCTGTTGCTGATCTTCTACAGCAATAGTACGAAGAAAAAGAACGTCAAGACATTGATCAGAAATCGAGTCAGATCCGGTTTCTACAGAGCCAGTTTATTGAACGGACTGTATTATGACTACAAGCAGGTACGTTGATGGGTCCGCGTTGCTGTTTCAGGCTTTTCAACCATCCTAATATGTTTCTTGTTCCAGGTGGCCAGAGACTTGCAGTCTGTAGCGATACCCGTGGCTGCCGAGCTGTTGAAAGCTGGTGATCGTGTACATTCCGAGTTTGCCATAGAATGGTTTAGACTGTTATTTCTGAGCCAAGAAGATGCGATCCACAAACAACAGGAGGTTCTGGCTAAAATCATCAGACTGACCGGCGTCGGCACCGAGACGTCCAAGAACGCACTCGCTATCCTCAGCAGACTCGCGCACAAAGATGAGGAGAGGGAACACTTGCAGAAACACTCGCACCATCTGAGAACCCTTCTCGAAGAAGTCGACGAACTCGATTTAGAAGAGGTCGCCACTGTCAGTGACTTGCTGCACGGATTGTGCGTCGGCTCACATTCGACTTCTGATGCTCTGCAAACTGACTTGGACATCGTGTTGTACAAGCAGTTGGCCAGCTGTAAACCAGTGTGAGCATCTACCTCGTCAATGACGAGCTGCTCTCGGTTCATTGCTTGACTTTATTATTCCAGGACAAAGTGCAAGGGCGTTTTGGGAGCACTGATGGCCATCAAGCACTCCGCGTCGTATCCAAGGACCAGGAACCGCGCCCTTCAGTTGTTCGGTAATGAACAGTCACTGAAATATGATATTCCATCGGTGCTGTGGCAGATTTCTGTTGAACCGTTGTCTTGTTTCTTTCAGAGCAAGTAGTAAAGGCGGTGAGGAGTTGTTCCAAGTCGCGTGCCCTGTTCTACGACCGTATGGCAGAGGTGATTGGAACTGCGCAGCACTTGGATGACGAATTTCTGGAAACTTTCACGGAACATTTTACGGCGGAATTGACGAGTATCTATCTCGTGGACATCAAGGATTACGAGTAACTGCGTTTCTCTCGTTCGGCATTCGGATGTTGAACGAAATCATCTAACCACACGGCTCTGTCTTACAGCGGACCATTTTTAGCCCAATTCTCACTCAATTCAGAAGTAGAATGTCCGCCAGAGGTGGAATACGGCATAAGCTTTGGAGAAGGGAAATACGGTTCGGCGGTGTCGGCTCTATTCAGACTCATAAAAGCCTGTTACTTGAGGGCCGGTAACGACGACTTGTCGGCTATCGACGCTCTTTTGGCCTGTCCAGTTTTCCTCCCGAGAGATCTCCACGAGCCAGACGCCGCGGTGCTCGATCAAGTTTTCCATTGCATAAACTGGTCGGTTGGATTTAATCCAAGATCTTTGCTGAGATAAATTCTGACATAATTTTTTACAGGTTCAGAGAAATACTCAGCGGCTTTGTGACCTACACGGATAATGGGACGCAGAAAATGCTGTTGAAACGCTTGGAGCACTTGATGACTCTTCAGGCCGAGCTGAGCATGGACTTGAGCATGACCGAAGCCCGGTACCAACCGCCGCTGGCTTACTTCCACTATTTCCCATCACCTCCGTTTTTGAGGATAGAAAAGAAGTCTGGAAAACGCGGCAACAAAACCGTCGCTGTTAACAAGTCTCAGAGTCTTTCCGAATGGTCGGCCTGGGAGTCAGGGTCTCTTCTCGTCCGTAAAAATCCCGCTTACTTCAGACGACTGGATGCGAAAGTGAGCCATACAGAGCGATTCACATTCCCCCATTGATTTACCATTCATCTTAACACGACATCGTTTTCTGACCGAAGATAGCACATCTGCTGGACTTTTCCATGGTGGTGCGATCGACGCAGAATACAACAAACAGCGTGACAATAGTTCAAGTCTGCTTCATCATACAAGAGCTGTTGGGAATGCTAGAAAATGAAGCTTCCCAAACGTTCATGAAAGACTTGGTAGGCCTGCTGCCGAAAGTCTGTGCCAAGCTCGATCAGGTAACTGCGGAACTACGAGAGAAGAATGATAGCCAGAATCGAGAATGCTTCAGACTGGTTCTGTCTCTTTTGACGGTAATTTTTAACTGGAAAGGATTCCATAACTTCGCGAATAACGGATTGCTCAGAGGTCAGTTTTGGGTTTCCCGTCCACGAAGACCAATTAAAATGACACTTGTAATCATTTTCAGAGGCATTGCGGGTCATTGCGAGTCAGAGCGATGCTACGAACACGTTGTTACGTTCCTGCAAAGAACTCGTTACCCAGTCCTGTTCGTACGTCGAATCTCTGACCGAAGTTGCTACCCGTATTCCAGTTGCGATTGCGCTGGTCAATTTCTTCGAAGCGCTGATACAGCATTCGAATAATCATGCCCAGCAGCACAAGCAGAACTTGGGTACTTGGTGTCCTTCTATCTTCTATCCTGTTAATTCCACTGAACAAATACTAAAATTTCTTGTCTTTCACGTACAGCAAAAATGGCGTTTGGTTTTCTGTGCCTCGATTGGCCCGATGACAAGAGTAACGGCGCGGTGTACAGGGCAGCAGTTGCCAGTCTTCTGAAAATCTGGTTCGACAACGAACCGGATCCCCTAGACACTGTGGTCACGCTGCTGAAGTGGTTGCCAAGAGAGGCTGAGAAATTGGTCAAGCCTCAGGACTCCTTGGCTACGATACTCTCCATCAAGAGGAATACTTTCAACCTATTATTCAAGCAGATTTTCCTCGCACTGATAAAAGGCATCAAGATATCACTGGCCACAGTCAGGAGGTAGCTCGATGTAAACCATGTACATTGTTACATATATTTGACGAAAGATTGAAAAACTTGTCGTGTTGTCTTTTCAGAGATTCCGAACGCATAAGCATTTGGGATTCCGTTGCAAGCGGTGTCCGGAGTACCGTAGAGATTTCTAAATCCATGGAGTTGAAAGCCAACTGGCTAATATTCTTGCAGCATTTTTCTATGCTGGTGAAATTTTTCATAGATTCTGGAATGCCAGTCCTAGAGCACAACTTGAAACACCATATGAAAGAAGTTACCGGAATTGTCAAACATTTACAAGGTATTTTAATCGGGATTCAATCTCTTCAAACAATGTATAAAAACGTTTTTGTCTTTTATGTACAGTTGGGACCAGATATCTCCACGTTCTCTGTTGCCACACAACAGTCACGGGTGACGTGAGTTTGGCCAAATTCGTTCCCACTGCCAAGTCAACGCTAGAGAGATTAGTTTTCAGTGTGAAGGGTATGCTCGTTCTCAACAACAGCAGCGAGGCATTTTGGATGGGAAATCTGATCAACAAGGACATAAAAGGACATGCGATTGATCAAGAGGTTCGTTAATATATCGAATGCTGAACACATCTGTACAGTTTCATTGCTGTATCCGAACTCGTGAAACTAATGTAACGAACGTTTGTGAACACAGAATACCGAAGAGTCAACAACAGCATCGGTCTCTACTGATCCGACGGATGTTTCCGAAGAATTACTCACTGATTCATCAGACGACAGTATGGATATGGGAGATGAGACCGAGTAGACCGAGTCGCGCCGTGAATACATGATTTTATTTGTTATTTTTATTTCGACAATTACTTTGTTAAAAACACTCTTCGTTTTCGTTATTCATTTTTTCTGTTTGTTTCATCAGAGTTGAAGATGGATGTTATTCGAGTATAAAAAATTGTACCCAATTGTTACCACGTATCAAAGTAAGACGCAACGCTGTAATGTATTACATCCAAACAATGTTACTGTATTCATACTCGTATTAAACTTTGTGACTTCTGTTCTATCTAATTGATAAGAGATTTTTATATTTTCTCAATAAAATAAAATAATGAAAATTATAACAAGTTAGATTGTGTTCTTAATTATTTGTCCCAAATAACAAAAATTTCAAGAATTGACCTATCCCGAATAACCTCTGCGCTATAGTTGCGTCATCACTTCAAGTCATCATAGTATATTACACACCTAGGGCGGGAAAGTAGGCTATTCCAAACTGCATGTGAGATTGACAAGAACGCAGTTTGGGATGGCCTGTTTCACGCCCGTGGGTTGTATACTATTTTTCACCACCATCTGCATCGGAAAGCACGACTTCCCGTTCACGCAGCGGGCCGAAAGTCGTACTTTCCGTGCAGGTGTGGTGAAAAATCTATTTTTCCGAGAGGTTTGATCAAACATTCGAGTCATTGCCAGTTCATCCAAAGAGTATTATTGCTAAAGACACAGACCGCGTATCTACTTCCACATTTGCGGGGCTGACATGACATCAGAATTTTGCGCAATTTTTTTCAACTTCTGTTACTGCAGGCATTCCTATTAGGGTTGAAGCGTGATGGTGTGTAATTCATGCTAAATTGTGCTTATATGTTAGCGCATATCAATTGAAAAATTTTCATGTAGGTATAGTGTTTTCTTATAAACGCCGCAGTATGTTGGGTTGCCTATCGTTCATCGCATATCAGTGGGGCATATGGAAACCTATGCACTAAACGATAGGCAACCCAACATACTGCGGCGTTCATAAGAAAACACGCGGTATAACTTTACGTATGCGGAGGAAAGTCACGTGATCTCGATATGATTTACACTTGGAATTTTCAAACGCTATTTTCTCAGCCAAAACAGATTCGATTGATGTGAAATTGATATCAGTGACGTAGAAAAACTCGATGAAGGGCCCGCCAATCGTGGATTTTCGAAAATCGAGACGTAATAAAAGTTTTTTTTAACAATATTGTTCTGTAATCCAAGGAAGTGCTGCCTCTCTCCACGAGGGGCAGCACCTCCTTGGGTTACAGAACAATATTGTTACACAAAATTCTGATTATGTCTTTCGATATTCGAAAATCCACGATTGGCAGGCCCTTCATTCAGTTTTTCTACGTCACTGATATCAATTTCACATCGATCGAATGTGTTTTGGCTGAGAAAATAGCGTTCGAAAATTCCAAGTGTAAATCACATCGAGGTCACGTGACTTTCCTTTCACCTTAATCGATATTTGAAATAAAAATCGATTACAAATATCGACAATTTTATTTAAAAAAAAGCATCGACACATCGATAAATCGGTGCATGAATATAAATGAAGAATTATTGCGAAAAAAAATCCTGTTCATTTCTATAACCCGCATTTTTTTGTCAAATATACTATTCTGTTGTTGAACAGTTGAATTGGAAGACCCAAAAAACCTGAATAATCGAATTTTCCGATTTTGAATGAAAGGAATCGAATATCGATAAATCGATTAGTGAAAATATCGACAGAAAGTAATCGATTAATCAGACATGAATATCGACACACTCGATTAATCGAAAAGTATCGTTCATCTCTCACAGCTAGATGCAGGGTTGCCAGATTGGGCGATTTTTCGCCATTTGGGCTACTCCCACAGTAAAACGGCGACAATAAATAGTAGGGGAGTCGCAGATCGCCCAATTGGGCTACTTTATTTTTTGTGCCGGCGATTTAGGGCTCCTCAAGTTTTATCGGCCATTTTTTCAATATTACTGATATAAGTTCATATACTATAAATTTAATTTCAACGCATACTTTATCACACTAAATAAATGTTCAATTATATTTTTGTTGCTATATTTGAAAAATCATGCGTGTTTCAAAAGTCTTTAAAAAGTGATAATAAGCCATAATAATTATAATTATAAAAATGAGTTCGTACACTGTTAATTTATTTTTAACGTATATATTATCGGAATAAATAAATTTCCAATTGTATCTGTATTTTTTTTTGCTCTTTTGTTGGACGAATTATAATTCCCGCACGCCGGGGGCGACTTTGGGCTAGTTCGCGAGAAATTATAATTCCCGCGCTCCGGCGGCGACTTTGGGCTAGTTCGTGGGGGAATTTCGGTGACAGTGCTCTGTACTCATCTGGTAACCCTGTTCGGCATGGCTATTTGAAATGAGAGGTTAAGTTCGATTACTGTACGTCTAAATGAATGTTTAATTTCATTTCCAAAACCCAACAATGCCAGATAACGTCGAGATCATAGTGGGAACATACGAGCAGTATCTACTTGGTTACAACATCGAAAGTACACCCAATGTGAGTGAATATCACTAAATTACGATCGAATGATACTCTTTTAGGTTATGTCCGCCCAGCACCGCAATTTTCGAGTGTTCGAATACCGTCGGGAATCACATTTAACGCATATTAAGAATTAAAAAACTGCGCAGAGTCATGATTCGAATTTTTTCTCTTTTTCGGAACGTAAATATTTCAACTTTTAGGTTATCTGTGATTCGAAAACAAAATATGACTATACGAAACTCAGCCTTCTGTATTTTTTTTTTTCTCAGGGATACAAACTAAAGCGCAGCTTTGCCAACCACAGCCATCAGGCTAGCGTCAGAGATGTTGCGAGTAGTAAGCATTACCTCGCATCCGCGGGAGCCGACGATTCCGTCTGCTTGTACAACATGAAGAGCAGAATTGAATCTGGGAAGCTGACTCATCACGACGGTAAGAGACTCGGAGTGCCGTTTAAATTTTGTATCAATTTTCATCGTTTCATGTGAAACAAACGGACTCTCCTTGCTTCCAGATACTGTGAACGGCATCGCATTCACGCCGGATTCGTCTCACATCCTGACTTGCAGCACCGACGGAAGTATAGCGGCGGTTCGTTGCGGTAATTGGATGTTGGAAAAGCATTGGAAGAGCGCGCACAAAGGTTCTCCAGTGAACTGCGTGGCAATTCACCCATCGGGGAAGTTGGCTCTGTCTCTGGGAGGCGACGGCGTCCTGAGAACGTGGAATTTAGTGAAAGGCAGACAAGCTTACGCGACAAACTTGGTCCCCAGACTGGGGCTAGAGGCAAAAAATATAACTGTAACAAAGTGGAGTCCGAACGGCGAGAGGTATCTCATAGCGACGAATTTCAAGGTAGTTTTATACTCCGTGGAAAATGCTGGAATCATCGAGGAAACTGAATTCAAACTGAGAGTAACTTGCGTAGAGTTTATAAACGACGAAGTCATCGTCATTGGCCACGACAATGGCCAGGTTGGGTTTCACGATCTAGAAAATTCGGCACAAATCTTACTAAAAGACGCCCATGAGACCAGAATTAAGAGCGTGGCTTGCATCAACGACCTAATCGCGACCGCATCCAGCTCCGGAGAGTTGAAACTGTGGCGCTTTACAACCGATAGTTTGGTTCTTCTGGCAACAGAGAATTGCGGAGCGAGAATAACTTGTCTTGTTTTAGCAGAAAGCTTTGCCGCTATTCCAGAAGTAAAAAAAGAGGAGATTGTTATCAATGACAACGAGGTTTTGACGAAGAAAAAGAACGTTTTTAAAATTAGGCAAGAAGTCATAATAGAGGACGAAGACGGCGATGAAATACGAATGAAAACCCCAAAGAAATCCACTAAAAAATTGAAACAGAAATCAAAAACGAAGTCTGATATCAAAGAGTCAAAAATGGAAAAAAAATCCAAACTCATTAAAAAGAAAAAGAAAGGGACAGTCGCTAAAGGCTTGGACCACAGACAGAATGATTCAATTGCGCCAAAGGATATGTCGAGTAAAAAAGTAAACAAGAAGAGAAAAGTGGGTCAGGAAACGGAGAGTCTGAGCCTGAATGACACAGTAGATTTAGCATCTCCCAAAATGAAGAAAAAGAAGAGTATTACAGCACTGAAATCACCTTCAAAAATTATCAAAAGAAAACCAAGGGATAAAAAGTTGAATAAAGTGGTTAAACAATAACTAGTAGTTTTATTTGATCAATAAAAATTATGGTTCACTCTCCATTGAACACTTGTACAATTTTTTTTTTTTTTTTTTTTTTAGTTTTGTTACGCACCGACATTAAACTCATATTTTTCCTTAGACAATCTAAAACAGTCTTTAAATGACGACAGCTTATATTATGATAGTTATATGTTTATGTACAGAAAAATAAAATCCAATTTATACTCGACGTCCTATGAGTTAATGAGACAATATTTACAAACGTTTTTAGATTATATAAGTACTACTCTAAAACTTGGGATATTGGGTGTGTGTAACTTGTTGCTGCAAGATATCATCTCTATTAGTAAACTAAAATTTATAATGTATCGGCACATTTGGATCGTATCCAATTTCAAAAGATTCTGTAACGATATGCGAGTTCTGATACGGTTCAAAGTTCAAGGTTCGAACAATAACTCTTGAAAAATGTCATCAACACTTTACGACATTGCCAAATGCCTCAGAATTTCCCATCTCGACATTTGATGAAAGAATCAACGTAATAATATCTAGTAGTTTTTTAAGAACACGTTGCTTTTTCACTCACCTGTCCCGGCCAGATAAAAATATCAGAAAAGTAATTAATTCGAAGACATTGTCAGAGATTCTTCGCTTTTCGACTTACGAACTACCATAGGATACACTTGTGCGGTGGATTCATGGGACTTCCGGCAGCACAGTTCCATGCTTTCGCAAATTCTGCGTTGTTCGAAAGAGTCCCTATGACACGGAAGTGGTTCGGGGCATGGACGCCCTCTATCAGCTTCGACTTCAGCGCACCAGTCGTGTAGTTTCCGCACCAGACCTGCGCAGGACGGTATTAAAACTTTCCACATTAGTCCAGTCAAATTAGATCTAAATGGAGCGAATAGAAAAATTAATTACAAAAGATCTATAAATTGGTGGAGACCTTCGTTTCGGCCTTCTGTTGAACGGACTAAAAGTCCACACCCCTAACTGGATGGCTCGAGCCGCCATCTTGAATCAAGGGTGCGCGAAATCAGTTTTTTCATCATATCTCGACAGCTATTCATCCTATCATCACAGAGGTTAGTATGAAAAATGTAGCCTACTAAATTCTCTACAAAAAAGGTTCAATACATTTTTCCAATATCCTCAATAGTTTTTGAGTAATACACGGCTGAAAGTATCGATATTTTTATTTCCCGTCCCAGCCTGCCGTGAGAGTCACTTTCTCGGTATAGAACCTTTCGAGAGTTATGCACGTATTCGCTGGTGTATTAGAGAAAAAGTATTGAAGATACGGCAAAAATGTATTGAACCTTCTCTGTAGAGAATTTAGTAAGCTTTATTTTTTATAATAACCTCTGTGACGATATGATCAATAGTTGTCCAGATACGATGAAAAAAACTAATTTCGTGCACCTTTGATTCAAGATGCCGGCTCGAGCCATCCAGTTAGGGGTATGGACTTTCAGTCCGTTCAACAGTAGGCCAAGACAAAGGTCTTCACCAATTCATAGATCTTTTCTAATTAAATTTCTATTTTTGCCAATCTGACTGGACTACATCAGATTCTAATCGCGATTTACTACGTGGTGGCCACCATGTAACATCAATTCCGTCATAATCTACCTGCGAGAACCCGAGGAAGAACAACTGGTCGTGAGTGTAGTCCGTCAATCCCGGGAGAGCTTGTTGGTGACCTGGGTTCCGCATGGTCAGTCGTTTGTAAGCGCGATATGCTTCTCTTATTCCGCCGTTGTCCGCTATGTTTTCTCCTTGAGTGTTGAGTCCGTTCACCTGAGGAAAATCCGTCCCCGGGTTAGAATAATATTGACCAACGTGTTGTAACATTAGTTGTTTTTTTTTTTTTTCAAATTGTTCCCAGAACAATTCGTGGTTTTGATAGAAACTTATTGTAATCAAAAATTTCCCATGACTCATTATATGTCGTCGTATCTATTCACCGTGAAATTACGACCCAATTCAGGAACGTGATAGTTGCTGTACTGTTCTACTATGCATTCCACCTTCTTGTGGTAATAAATCAGCGTTTCGTCGCTCCACCACTGTCTGAGGTTACCATCTTCGTCGTATCTGCGACCTGCACGTGAGACAGAAGGATAATGAAAAGAATCTCTTTCTGGTCCGAGGAATTATTATATTATTCTATTTACCCTGGTCGTCAAAACCGTGCGTTAGCTCGTGACCCATTATGGCACCCATTGCTCCGTAGTTGATGGATCTAAATTTAGAAGACATAGATGACACAATAATTGTGGCATAAATTATAAGGCAGTGATAAGATAACGTTTCTTTAGACCATGTTTCAACTCACTCTATCCCGTTTCCGTAGAACGGTGGATGCAATATCCCAGCAGGAAAGGCTGTAATCAAAAGAGGCTTTTAACTCATTCAACAACTGTAACACGGTTGATAATTGTACAGAAATTCGACGATACTCTCCCGGAGGATCCATATTGTATTTTGTTAGGGGATGTGCCGGATAGCGAATTGTTATTGTTGTTATCAGATATCCGGCACATCCCTACACTTTATTCTGCAAAGTATAAATGCTTCTGATAACTTTCTTTTGATAAGATGTGCACTGCGACTTACTGACGGAATTCAAAACCGCACTGTAAAACGCATTCACGGTGGTCCCAGTGGAGATCCACCTGTTTTTGTCAGGTTTTTCTCTCAAGCTGTTCAAACTCTTCTGAACCCCGATATTGGTGAGTTTTAGGAACGTGTCGAGGAGCCTTCCGTCCACAACTTCAGCCTGAAATTATTTCGTTACATCGATTCCATCGAGATCTTGACCGTGAGTCCGAAGACGACAAGGTTTACTCACTCCGTCGTAAAATTTGTTCAGTTTTTCGGGATTGGTTATCCATTCTGGAAAACCAACGAACGGCCTGATCGCGGATAGCTTTCTATGTGCTCTGGCTCGCGTACCTGCATCCATCCAGTCCAGCTCTGTGACCATGTCATTGAACGCTTCCTTGACGTCTCCGAGCATTTCTAGAGCCTTCAGAATTCGAATGGTGGACAGAAATCGAGTCGCAATTTACTACAGGGATAGAAACATGAAAATCCAGAAGCGTGATGTGACGTACCTTTTCTCTGGAATGTTCGTTGAAATGTCTTTGGACGTATAAGTAACTGAGGGCCATTCCGAAATTGGAATTCACGTTGCCAGTGCACCCCTTCCATCTCGCAGTCTTTTCCTTCAGACCAAAGAGCTTTTGGGAAAATTCAAAGCCCAGGTCTCTGAACTTTTGGAGAGTCAATGGTGCAACTGTTGAGTACACGCTCCACCAGGCGTACCTTGCTGAAATGTTTACGATTATTAGCCAAAACGTTGAAACTTGGATGGCAGATTTCATAATTGAATCGATGAAATTATAAGACGACGGAGTAATTGCCTGCCGGATTCTGCGCTACTTGGCGACGAAAGTCGAAACCTGATGAAATTTCAATCTGAGCTGCAATAAGGAAGCAATTAAATACCCAGAGTCGCTGAAGACGTGTTTGCCAACAGGCTTGGCAGCTTCTGCAGGTATTGTAAATCCATGACGATGACGCGGTCGACGTTCGGGTCTATGGTGACATTTGTGTTACTGAAAACTGCTTCCAAGTAGATTGTCCAGTTCCACTGAAAAACGATTTTTCTTCAAACAACTGCTACCAAACATAGACACTCATCGTACCTCCTGAGCCTTCAGATCCGTGAGACGTTGTAGTTCTGTGATGGTGATATCGTGGAACAAGTGATTGACACTTCTCCTTTCTTCTGGCGACGAAACGATCTGTAAAAATAATCGATTGTACTGAGGCAGAGTGTGTAATTGAAAATCAATACGACTTGGAAAAAGCTGGATTTTTGCGGAATAAGCCTATTGTGCAATTGCTGGTTGATGTAAGACGCCGTTCGTAGTACTGGACGCAGTTATACAATCTGAGACTCTGAGTCCTCGATAGGAATAATTACTTGTAGACATTTTTTGGTCACCGTTAAATCTCTCCTCAATGACTCTTGTTTCCCGATCCATGAACCGTAAAAGATTACAATAAAAGATTTTTTCCATGACGGAATTTGTTAGAGAGATTGAAAAAAAAATATACATGATCGATCAACGACTTTCACCTTGGCGATTTCAGTGCTGAATTCTATCAGCTCATTTGCAAACGAGGCACTCTGGTTACCAGCGCCAGCTAACTTCATCATCGACGTTATGTACTTTCTGTATTCTGTCAATTCCGACTGGAAACGTAGAGGCTCCAGAAGATATCTTTCGCTGAAGCCGGGAGAGACCTGTTCCATCTTTGAAAACAGAAATTATTTTTCTCATTTAAGGACCATTCACTGACCCTATATTTTTTTCTGTATTACCGTCATTCTGTTTCTCGTCGTATCTCTAACATCCTCGTTTATGTAGAAATTGACGAGTAAATGAAGACCCAGGAGTCTCTGAACGACCCCAGCTAGGTTGGCTAAGTCCAAACGTTCAACGTCATTTTCGAGGGGAGGTTCTCTCGGCAAACCCAAGCGAGATAGGACATCGAATATCGGTTCAAGTCCCAATTTTTCAACACTTGCTAAAAATTTGAATAGTCGTACATCAGCGAACTCAACCAAAACATACATTTGTTCGATGCACTTGCATTCGATTTTTTCATCATTTGTTTCTAGTTGGTATTAAATGTACTTTTCACTTCGTCGGGGGATTGTCTTTGATTGAATTTACCGTTATATTTTTCAGGATGAAAGTGCGACAGATTAGATCAACCAAGCACTGTCTCGTCTTATATTATCCATTAGCGTGGAAAATTAGATCGTCGACAAGCTATAAAAATGTCATCGATCTACGTCTTCGGAAGTGGTCGCAGACTTCGATCTCTACATGATTTTTCCGGGTATTAATGACCGGTAGAAGGAGTTCGGTCGTTCACGAAAGTGGGGATAATTGTAAAAGCTGATTGTCATCAGCCCCGCTATTGATTAGGCAATGGACTGGAGTGTTATCCAATGTTGGCTCAGTTGATTTGCAATTAAAAATAATTACGCCGCTCTCCTGGTCACCTGGACTACATCTTTGATCATGCTTTTCAAGTTTCTTCAACATTAGCATGTGCTACTGACCTACGTCCATACAAGTCCTGTAGAGCGACCTGGCTAACTTGACCGGCCTCAAATCGTCTTCGCGGTCCGGTTCCTCCAACAAGAGTCTGAGGTCGCTCATCAGCTCTTCTCTCAACAAACTGAGCTGATCCCACGAGGTTTGACTCTGCGGTATCGGATTGTTCTTGGTCCAGCCGCCACAGGCGAATCTGTAGAAGTCATCGCAAGGTTCGAACGACTTGTCCATCGACTGTATCACCCTTGCGGCTGTAAAGGACGTTGATGAAAGATCATATTTGTGAGAAAAGTACTTTCCCCGAATGGAAGATATCCGTTTCCAATTTGACTGGCATGACGAGATATATTGTTCAAAGTAATCGTTTCGACGACGCTAAGTTTTTACGTGGGATACTTATTTCGTATAAAATTATATTCAGTAGCGCGGTTCAATTCGATGAATTGAATGTTTCTTGTACGCAGTATAGAATATTAACTTTCGTTTCTTTTTCTTCTCGCCAGACCACTAATAAGCTCATTTCACCAATTGTTTGGTTTTATTATCCATAATGTATTGCTTTTTGCATCGTGTCATCGCCCTCTACTATGTTAACTGTAATCCTTGTATTTTCGAAAGCAAATCACATCCCACGTGGGTTCAGCAGTCGAATTAACGGTCGAAAATACAAGAATATTAACATACAGGAATTCGTACGAAAACAGCAAACATCGGAGAGTTCGTTTCAGGTCAATCTAAATCCAGTCTTTGAGTAGTTCCGAATATTTTCGTGTGTATTATTGTGGTTTGGAGTGAAAACAAAAGTGAAGAGAGAAATCGAAACAGCAATGAAAACGAACAAGTGGTTTTCGTCGCTGGAGGCACTAGTTATCCTTGACCAAAAACGCCGAAACGAAATCCTGAATTGTACGTGGATCCGATCAGGGTCACCTGTTTTAACGCACTCCTCGCTTTGGCACATCTCTTTGTATTCCTCTTTGTTGAATATAACCATTTGAAGGATGAGCGTCACGACGAGAGCGATAACGGCTACAGCCAACAGCCCTGCAACTAGAATCAATATCGATTCTTTTGACCTGGATTTCGTTGAATCCCGACTGCACTGCCTGCGGAGAGCACGATTAAATTAATAAATCAATCAATCGATCAATCAATCATCGGCGAACCATTATGCAAAAAGACGAATCAACGTCCGATGATACTATCCACACTCTTCTTTTTAACACCTAATTACAGCGAGCTCTGGAACTTGCGTGTATTCAATTACTGCACGTTCGAACAATGAACAACAAATATAATTGATCAGCATAATCAATACAGAGAATGATTTCATATAAGACATTACCATGATGCGTCGGACTGCTGCCTCGTCAGATCTGTCTGTCCAACGTGTTCTTCAGGATCGTTCACCTGACAATCAGAAGAATAATGAAAATGTGAAAAATGTTTAGCCGTATGAGCTCTCAAGCTAACATAACAAACATGAGATCATTTTTTCATTGGAGTATAAAAATGTCGAATTTTATGAATTTGGAGTATCGAGAAAAACAGTTCAGATGCAGATATGCAAATTTATGTAATAAATATTCAAGCTCGAGGTGAAGGTGAAGGTCAGTCGAAGATGACCAGACAAATATTATTACAAAGTGCATATTAAACGACCAATTTTATTATTTTTTATTATGACGTTATGGAAATGCTTGACGTTACAGTCAAATTCTGCACAGAGAAAAAAATGACAGAAAAATTACTCATCCAAACTTTTTATAAGTCTGCAAATCGCATGGACGGATGGTGAAAAAGTTATAACAATGCATAATGGGATCCCTAATTGCTATATTATGCCATTCAAAGATGGTCAGATTAAAGATCAAGCGAGAAAAAGATATAATTGTCTAGTGTTTTAAGGAACTCATTACTGCAGGTAATGTAATCTTAGCAAATTCATCGATGGGTGATTTTTTTCAGACCTTCGTCCCTGGATCGAATTTTGAAAAAAAGCCTTCCGTTAATACCGAGGATTGACTCCATGCTTGAGAAATTGCTAGTGCTATTTGCATGTAGAAAATAGTTTCATCATCAAATTGGATAGATAATATTTGGGATGGAGCCTAAAATGAAAAACTGACTGGAATGAATAAACTTGGTCAGGCACCTTTCACTTGTTGTTCTTGTTAATTTAATCTTGCTAATAGCAATAGGTATTGTTCGATGAAAGTATACTTGATCCAGTCTCACGGTAATTCCGAAGATAAAAAAAGACGATAAAAATGTTTGACGTTCCGTCTGATCGGCGTACTTAATATGTATAATTGATCTTGCTATATAGGCTAGAGGAATTAATTTGGATGCAGCGAGGCAATATTTGCGGGACAAATGCGTCGGCATGAATCTTCTTCTACGAATCGTTCTCACCGCTCAACTGGAGCATAAAGGAGTTTCAATGCCTCTCATCAATCCATATAATTCTGAATTAAGGCCAAGTAAACAATTTTTCGTGCAATACACGTAAATACGTGATGTATATATTGACAGAAGTACTGGTATACACACAACTTTGAATAAGTTGAAATCTTGAGACAAAGATTCATTTTTAACTTCCTGAAAAAAAGGACGTTATTGTATAGCGGCCCGAAAATGAAAATTTGAGTTTTTACCGGATCTCCACGTTTTGAATTATTTAAATGACAACATTTTCAAAAATACAATAAAAATGATGATATTTTGAGAACGGATCAACGGATTTTTATGAAATTTGGTACCACATGGTTCTTTGACATTCAATATAGCTGGCAACAAAATAAATAACGGGAAGTTCAAAGTCAGCCCCAACCCGCTTGGTTTTCTGTCAATTTATTGGGATTCTGATCATTTATAAAACAATCGTCAATGTTGAATAGTTTTCGTCATTCTTGGTCCATATTTCACTGCATAAATCTGAAGAACCACGTGAGATCGGTCAACTATTGTAATAGTTTGATGTAGCAAATGCTAGCAAAATCATAGGGCCAGCAACGATTCGATGTGACGATATTTGGTTTCTGATATTTTTTAGATTTTTATAATTCTTGTAGAATAATTATCATAGCCACAATCGGTTCGTCAAAGCCAAGATACCAATGATGTAAAAATACTGTAAATATATATATACTTATGTACAATTAAGGATTATAACATGTTGGTCACTATAAAGATTCAAAAAACAAATCTCCTACTTCTCCTGACCAAATTACCATTTTTTCCCTGACTGAAATTCGGACGAATTAGTGGCTATTCGAGCATGTAATGAAAGTATACATTATTTTTGGGAATAATTTGTCAATCATAATTTATACAAGATTTGCTACTATTTTCATTGATTGGATTTTCGCACGAGAAAGACAGAAAAATCGCTGGGAATCTTTCATTCTGTCTTATTTTGTATCACCATAAAATTCTTTGAATTTTTCCTGACTTTTCCATGCCTTCCCTGACCATTTTTCGAATTTTATTACTTTCCCCTGACTCTCCGGTTTGCCCTGACCAATGGCCACCATGTATAAGGTACATACATATAAGGCTTAAAATAAGTCACAGTAAAATTGAAAAAAATATTGGCGAAAGTAAAACAAAATGTGTGGCGAGGCATGAGTTCATTATGCTCTGCCTGACTTGGCAGTCGTCACGTAAAGACAAGGTAAGGCATCGCCGAAAGAAGTATTAAAGAGGTGAAAGGTCAAATTTTCTTTCAGAAACATGAATATCTCAGGTCATCAAAAAGTTTCACATCTTCTTGTTAAATTATGCATCATAAGGTATATTCAAACAACTTACTTTATATCTCATTTTGGTTGCAGAACAATGCGTCGATTACTTCGCTGAAATGAAAAGAAAAAAATTGATCTTAGTTGACAACGAATTTTTATTGAATAAATTACTTTATTATAATTGATTTTTGAAGTAGCGATGCTTCGTGGTAACTAAACTAGGGCTAGACAATAATTTATGGTGCAGCATGTTCAGTCGCCAGTTTTTAGACTTCCGGTTCAGAATTCTGACACAGTAATAATAATTAGCGAAGCGCATTATGAGGTAGACAAATTAAAATAATTATATACTCTTTTTCGATCCCTAGTCAGCAATTAATTGTCCATAAATCATGATCACTGTTCTTTTATTACTCGATACTGTAAAAAGTTTACACAGTTTTTGATAATTCAGAGGGGATTCCCAGGATGCCACTTCCATCATCAGCTCCTCTCTAAACCGATGCCGCAACAAGGTCGATCAAATTTTTTGGTGATCAAGTGATTGCTCAATATGTTGAGTAACAATAACCGTACAAAACGCAAAATTTCGTCTCTCTACCAGCGAAGAACTGGTTCCGATTCTTTCTCGTTTGTATCTACTAATATTTGAAAGTTTTTACCATTTAGGTACGTACGTCGCTCTAATGGAAGTAATCGCTTCTTCATCTTGATGAGAATAGTAAGAATTTCTCTGACGTTATTTATCTCGCATAATGGTGGGATTAAAAAGTTGTTCATTCAACAGTAACAGTCACTAAATACAAACAAAAAATCATCACAAAGAGTGCACATAATATTAATCTGGATGCATCGTTACATACAAGCTGAGTCAAGCTGAGACGTGTGCTTCTCTTATGGAGATGGTGTCCCATTTTAATATTCTCACGGAAATATCTCTTTTAGCATTGAAATTTCTGGTACGAAAAAAAGTATACCGTTCCAAAAAGGGCCTCGAGACGTACGCGTTTTTCATTCGTACCATATCATATCAGATATGATTGTCAGTAAAAAAGTAGAATTTTTAAGATCCGGATGTTTATCGAAACGTGGACAGCGACTCCGTGGTCGATACACACGGGATTATCGGTACCAAAAAAACAGTTTACAACCTTTTTTATCGCGCGCATCGCTTGTTACAACAAGTGGCAATCACTCAAGACTTGTTTCTCAATTTCTTCAACTCTCCAAAGGCATTTAAAGACGTATCATTTTCTCGTAAGATTCGCGAAGCGTGACACAGATTCGCGATACTCGTGTTCGATCGGCGTTATAATCAACACACAAAAAAATATTTAAATAAGAAGAATTGATGAAAAGTGAACGTGATGAACAAAATTATATGCATTTTGGGGTGACAATGAAAGCATGAAAATGTCTGAAAGTGCTTATGATGGCCAAGTGAAGGTTTGTACTTGGCTTTACCTTTTAGTGTACTTGACAGCCTCCGCCTGGGATTAGGTAGATTATATTTCGATAAACCTTATGGCATTTTATGATCGGCACCACTGCTGCTGTTCACTTAAAAATTCAATAATAAGTGTATCTGATATTTTAGTTCATGACCACTGATCGATAAATGTTTTATAGCCAACCGTTTTATAGTTTGATCTTGCAGCAAGTAGCGTGCAAATGAGAAACTGCTCGTATTGCAGACGGCTGTCAACTAACCATAAGCACGTCTAGTCCTACAGCCGTTACAATACTAATATCGCGCCCCCTCTCTGTTATTCGTCTTACGATTAGAGCTTCCTTCAATTGCCACTAATCGCAGTAGAACGCGAGAAAACGGACTCGACTTAACGCTCGGCTTCACCTTTTTTCCACCAAGTTATAATCTCCAATTGATAGCTCGACTGATTCCCCGTATATACCAACAAACAATGATCGTCCTGCATCGGTTCGCAAGTTAAAAAATAAATGCCAAAGCCATTCGAGCATCGCCACGAATGCAGCCCACATATTGCCTACGTTTATTTACTCACTGCATCTCGACCGTCGCGCGGTAGAGCTTGAGAAGAGCGTGGCCGCGTGCTGATAATTTCCGCTCTCACAATGCCTGCGGTTTGACGCATACGCAGCTGCTTTGATTCTGATAGCAGTAACTACTCGAACTTGTGTTCCGATTTTGGTGCGAGTCCACAACAGTCGAAGAACGCGTTCTGAATCACTGATTAGGTGATACGAAATAAGAAGTATAGGCCAACCCAATTATCGACTCGATAACGTTATTCTGTTTACTTTTGTTCTCGTCGTGAACCCGCTGACGACTGACCACAATTTGCTCGATCTGGAAGACCCGAAATACTTGTGGCTACTCGGATGATCCAGTTTCTGCAACCAATTCGTCACAGTTAATATACCATAACTGTCAGAATTACGGAGATTAGAAACTGCGTGTACGTAGCCAGGCGTGATAGACCGGATATTGGCGTCTTATCTACAAGTATGGCACCCCTTCAGGGGTCAAAGTACATAGTCAATGAAAGGGAAGAGGTTTTTTCTGAAGGGACGCCATACTGGTGAAAAATAAGGCGCCAGTTTCTGTCAGCAGCTTCCAGTCGGCGAGATGAAGCATCGGGCAGTTAGCGAGAGTCTACAGCAGGGGTGTCATTCCAGGCGATCAGAGACACACACGTGAAGATAGTGAGAGAAAATTCACTGATGAATCGCCAATTTGAAGTGTGATAGTTCAGAGTTTGGCTTCCTCGCTACCGGATTGCGGTTTGCTCTGAGTCATTCGACGAAGATAATCATAGCATGGATTGTTGGTTTGCCAGCCCTCACTGTTCGTTCTTTTGTGACGAGTAAATGGAAAGACGGCATCTGCATCGGGTCCGTAACAATGAGAGAGGAGCAAGCAATTTCTATCGTGACAATTTTATCATCGAATAATAATCACGAATATTACAAACTGTAAGCAATTCGAGTGGAAAGCGCAAATGTATAAACTTTCATCAAATATATAAGTAATTCGTTGATATTCTTAGCAATTTGGAAACAATTTTGTCCTCTTATTCAGATTCCAGAGCTAATTTCTAACAATTTGGATCACCTAACTGATTCGTAATCATTTTTTAAACCAAACTCATCCCCCAATTAATGTTTCTAATTTTCCAAAAAAATATTTATGCCGATGATTAGCTACGGAATGAAGAATGTAATAGCGTGAAAGTGATGTCTGGTTGTTAAAATATAATCCGTGAGACGAGTCGACTGCAGGAAACTTCATCAGAAATTCTTTCTTCCGTGACTATCTGTACGACGGATAATCGATTGGTTCAGACAAGTCCGTTTCATCGGTATAGTGTGTCATTGAATCCAGGTATCGTTGGATACCAGTCATAAATCCAATTGCGAGGAAAGAATCAAGAAATTTTTCCCAAATTTTGAGTCCGACATTCTAAAGGCGGAGTTTTAATTGTGAATACAACTAATTTTGACAAAGTTACAGAACGAGCTAACGAGACGCCTGCAGTCTGCCCAGAAACTTACCGCGATTGCCGCGCGTGCATGGAATACTCATTAAAATAGCTGTGATTAATTGATTCATTTATCAGTCACTGCTCTGCAGTCGTCGCAGTTGTTGTTTTTATCTATCATTCCAATCGTCTGAAGAGAAATTATTCAGTATGGAATTATATTCATGTCAATAAACTATAATATTGCAACGAAAACAATATGATTCGCACGATTCGATCCAAGCGGAACAAAGAGCCCACGTCGATTCTTGGATCGCATCGTGAGGATCATAAACAAAAATGTTTTTTCTTTTTGGAATTAATTATTCGAAAATAATGAATGCAGGTGCAAATAATATTTATTGATGGTTCGAGGAACACATTTGGACGTTATTACGAATTTTAACATCTTTTTCGTGTCCCAGAAAGTCAACAGAATTATTTCTGTAAATTTGACAGATTCAATTAATGTCGATTTTTTAGACACTTCATTGTCCACTGAAACCGAAAATATTCAATATTATCCAGTATTGGGTGTGAAAGCACTCATCTGTGTATAAATTCAAACAAGCATGATTCACTTATCGAGTCTAGACCGCATTTTCAAAATTTGTTCATCTCCGTTGAATTTTAGCTTCGGTGACGACCATTGGACTTGCTTCGTGATTGAAGAGGAAAATGAGAAAATAACTTTGAAGGACATTTAATGACGCATTATTTTATAAGGAATTTCCTATTATACATGAATATCACGTATAGCGTGTATTTTCATCATGCAGTATAAATCTATGCAAATTATTCAATTTCGATCTACACTTGGCGGTAATTGATCATTCGTAGCTAACTATACTTACGATTAATGTTGATGTCCTGTTGCGATGATGCTGTTTCCTCGACGATCGAGCTGTATGTACCTACTTTATCAATTCAACAAGTCAAGTCGTAATGAGGTAGGTACACGTAAACAATAAGTAAATAATATTGAAATTATTGACATGATTGAAAAAATTGAAAATGGTAAAAAAAAACTACGTCATGGCTCAATCATATCCAAATGAAATTTTTACTCTATCAATCCAGGAAAGTATTTCAACAAAATCATGTATGTTTTACAATTATTACATTCTTACAATGAGCAGCAAGAGGACTCCAGGGTTAGACGTTATGACGATTACCTTCTACGGCACGGTTCATGATCAGTAATCATTGTGAATTGTAATTGTTGAATTTCTTTCTCTTCCATAAGCGTACCATGACAATATTGAGGCTGGAAGAATCACTTGAATAAAGTGCATAACTATTTCAGCTGATCATGCAACAGAATTACGATTATTTGCTAAGAGGTTTAATTCAAATTCAATAACTGAACACCGAACCGCATAACGTAACACTTTTGGCGGCAGCTTTACTTACCTGCAGGTAAGCAGGAAGAAAGTTTGAAGAAGTTTTCCAATGCTTAATTAGTTACATAGCCATTTATTTGATTGTTGAAGTGTGTTTTTATCTTTCGTACCGTTCGTGGCAGGCCATAATGAAGCAATTGATGACCAGAGACGGTACGAAAGTCGCCAAAAACGGTGCGATGAACCTATATTATGTGAATCACTTTATTCGATTGCCAGAAAAAAATCTATAATAATGAGGAATTAAAGGAACACTTTATTTTTTGCTTTCTGAACGATCATTTGGCTGGAAATATTATACTAATACCAAATATAGGTATACCAAAAACGTAAAATCACAAGGCGTTGCATTGTGCTGCGAAGCGTACAGATTCACTATCTAAAAACGGCGCGTTACATGCATGGTGTGGCGTAGACACATACAGCGATTCCGTCTCTTTTCATGATTCTGATATCAGACCCTAAATCAAATGCCCTTCAATTAGCTGCCTGCGGGCAGACTTCCCTTATTTCACTATTAGATAGCGGGGTGCAACCCGGAAAACTTGTGACGGAATACATGTAACGTGGGGTCATTTTGACCCAGTGTGACTGTGAAGGGTTAAAATACCCTTTTTTCTTCTCTCTTTAATGTTTTATCAAATTTTCCGCCTGAACCGAAAGTGGAACTGGAATTTTATAGTTTCCCAAATGAACTGAATTTTTCAAGTAACGATGCAAAAACAAATTATTTGGGACTTAGGAGCGTAGCTTCTACATTATTTCGGGAGAAACAGCGCCTAAAATGATTTTTGCAGAGTTTTTAAAACCTAAAGTTGTCATGAGAAACTCCAAAATTGTTTGGAGTAGAAGAAATTCTATTTTCATTTTGAATTATATGCCACGAGAAAAATTCCCAACTAACTTCTTCAGCTCCTTTGCAACCATGATATCTTCGGAAAAGAATTTATATAAATTTAACGCTGTCAGGATTATTATTGACAAGAAACGATTCCGAATCTAACATTTTGGCTTATCCATATTTTCTCAGAATTCCGACAATATTCGAAAAATTCAAACTATAGCCAGTTTCTACATAGAATTTCATATTAGACTCGGATCAGAGTTCCAAGAGTGGAACTGGTATTAGATTATCGACATTAGGTTTCTTCAAATCATCCAGGTATGTCCTTTTCTCAAGGTCAACGGCAATGGGTATAGTAAACTCAACGAGAATCATTGAGCAATGTATATATTCATAATAGTGTATATGTATTACACTTATACCGCATCCACTCCTACTTTAGTCTTACCTGTCGCAGGCATCGCTCATAGTCTGCATCGACCTTGCAATACCATCCAAAGGTAATCCTCCTGGTTGTCTCATTGTAAGGTAGTACATACGAGACCTGCACCTGCGGACTTGAGGAGTGTCTCCTTGAATGTAGCGACGATCCGCATTCGGCCAAGGACCTTATCTTCCGGAGTAGGTAATAGGGTGACCCAAATTTCAGAAAACGACTTGTGTAGAACGATTTGGAGAACAATACTATTTTTGAACAATTTTACGAAACGTGGTTTATTGCTATTGTCTCGGGACTGGGTCGAGCTAGGAGATCCGTCTAGGGCTCATCTCGGAGCTTATGATCCAGGCTGGTATGAAAAACTTTAATTTCGACTAACAATAACATCACGAACAATTGTTCGCTATTTTGAACATTGAATAGTTGTTTAAAAAAAATTGTTTAGCGTAAAAACCGAGACAGTAGAGACGTCTTCAAAAGTTAAAACGACATCTAGATTTCAAAAAGAATGACAGTGGCCCAGTTTTCACATTCAACCATTTTTGTTCAGCTCTCAACGAAGTAATACCCTTTCCAAATTTCTTCCACAGCTTCACAATAGTGAAGACCCTACGTCATATAAAATAACCAGGCAAATAGATTGAGGGGTGTTTTTCAGAAGCAACCATTAAATGTTTAACCCTAGTCACTTACTTGGGGTCCAGATGACCCCAACTTCAACTTTTCCTCAATATTTCGCATAGAAGTTGTTCAAATAATTTTTTTAAAAGTTATTATATCACCGTAGAACGTGTATTTCGTGAATCAAGAAGACCCTCACTTACGATCTTCAAAATAATTATACTTTTTGGAAGGTCATGAAGTGTAGTATTATTTCTTCTTCTCAAAGTGCGGTGTCTTAAGAATACCCAGCTTAATTTTCAGCCAAAAATATAAAAAATTCCGGAAGTTATGATTTTTTTAGTAAAACAACTCACTTTTTTTTTATTCTTTGTTTTGCGAATTTTTTACGAGGCTCAAATTTAATTTTATATCAAATATCCAATTCGGGCCCATTCGAAAGATCCTAAAGTACCTCCAGGAATTTTCCCGTAGTCAAATTGTCAACAGAATCAATGTGACAACGTTTCAAACGTTAGCTGGGGTCAGGGTGACCCCGTGTAAGTAATGTGGGAGTTTCAAGAGGTGTAAGTGACTAGGGTTAAAACAGCGAACAATTGTTCGTAGAAATTATAGTATTGTATAGTAGCGTGGATCATAAGCTCCAAAATGACTCCTAGGCGAATCTCCTAGCTCGACCCAGTCCCGAGATAGCCCAGTCAGATTGGCAAAAATAGAAAAATTAATTAGAAAACGGACTGAAAGTCCACACCCCTAACTGGATGGCTCGAGCCGCCATCTTGAATGAAAGGTGCACGAAATTAGTTTTTTCATCATATCTGGACAACTATTGGTCCCATCGTCACAGAGGTTATTATAAAAAATAAAGCTTCCTAAATTCTCTACAGAAAAGGTTCAATACATTTTTGCCGTATCTTTGATAGTTTTTCTTTAATGCACCAGCGAATACGTGCATAATGCTCGCAAGGTTCTATACCGAGAAAGTGACTCTCACGGCAGGCTGGGACGGGAAATAAAAATATCGATACTTCCAGCCGTGTATTACTTAAAAACTATTGAGGATATTGAAAAAATGTATCGAACCTTTGTTGTAGAGAATTTAGTAAGCTACATTTTTTATAATAACCTCTGTGACGATAGGATCCATAGTTCTCGAGATATGATGAAAAAACTGATTTTCTGCCCTCCGGCCGGAAAGTGGCAACTTTCTGGCCGCTGCGCTAAACGAAGTTGCCGCTTTCCGGCTGCATCGAGCAGAAAAATAGTATACACAAATTGGCCAGTAAATAAGAAAGCCTCAGATCACATGTTTGTCAGCCTCGGCTTCGCCTCGGCCAACAATTACATGTGATCTGAGACTTTTCTTACTTTACTGGCCTAGGTACGTAATATACTATTCGTGCACCCTTGATGGCCTTGATTCAAGATGGCGGCTCGAGCCATCCAGTTAGGGGTGTGGACTTTTAGTCCGTTCAATAGGAGGCCAAGACGAAGGTCTCTACCAATTTATAGATCTTTTCTACTTAATTCTCCTATTCACTCCATTTAGATCTAATTTGACTGGACTATTCTAGTTTACTTCTATCTCAAAACTCAGAAGTACCATCTTTAACCGATTGTATTTGATTGCTCGAAGACAGTACCTGTTGGTGCCGAGCCCAATATAACTGGTTTGATGCCTTTGTACAGTCCTTGGAATCCGCCGGACTGCATAAATCCATTCTGACTTTGCAGCCGAGTCTTTAGAGTGTCCAACGGAAACAACGCTACGTCAACAAAAGTTCCCGCTGCCCCACCTGACTATTGATAACAATAAAGAAATAAAAGAAAATAAAAAAAATCGTTCAACTTGTTAAATCTTCCTTTTGTCTACTTCTATCTTCTCCAAAATAACATATTTTCATACTTACTATGAGCGACGTGAGGAAAACGTTTCTGGGATTAGAGACACTCATGTTTTTTGTGCTTCAGTAATCGTCAAAAGAAAGTCATTTGAAGCCTAGGCCTCTCGATCTATGGACAGTTGAATTAATTCTCAGAATCTTCCTGTCATGATCTTCACGAAAGAAAATCAACGACGTTTTTTAGGTTAAGGGTTGCGTGGTTAGACATTGTGTACAGAATCGTTGCTATAATCTAGACTGATAGAAAGACGACTAATTATTATGCTAAGGTTTGGCTACGAAAATTACTTGATAACGGTGAAACATAACATAACCTGAGCGGAACGCGAGGTGAATGGAAAGATTTGAGTTATGTGATCCAGGAATTTTTGTTCATTGGGTATGTAGTGAATTTCTGGTGAAGATTTTGATGCAATTGTTTCTAACATAATAATAAATAAGAATTTGGAGAAAAAGTTCATACTGGGAAGTCGTGCAGTTTTTTGTTTGCGTATGATTATTTATTTCTATCACCTGAAGCACGTGGTCTCTGCACCGTCAACTAATCCAGAAGCGCGCAGACTCCTGCTACATGTACCCACGTGGTGTTTCTTCTCAGCGGATTGCGGGCAGGTCCGTGCACCTGATTGCAGGCAACCGTACATACGTACCTGTGTATCAGGTGCACGGACCTTCCCGTATAAGGAGAAACAAACAGTGTGTATACTTCAACTTTGACATTGTCACATGACTTTGACTTGGGTTTCAGAAAATAAATTGGGTTTTATTCTGCTATTTAAGCAACTATATTCAATGTAAAATCATTTTCGCATTGAAAATGCTACCACTTTCGGGGTAACAGTGCACCACTGGTTTAGTATAGGATTATATACGGTATTATTCAAGATGATTCGAGTGTTTTCGAACCAAATGTGACGACAACGCACCGGTGTTCTTTTCTCATGTTTGTTGCGCATTATCGACTGTGTAAGCGGCATCAAGAATATTTCCAACAACGAGTGAGCCGGGATCATGACAAAAATCACCGGTGGAAAGAGTTTGTGTGCAGACAAGAACAATTTTACACAGCTAGTTTTTAATAACAAATTATGTATAAAACATATATCACACAACGACTTATTCGTTTTTAAATTACAATTTCAACCATACTTCTCACGTATAAAAAATAGATATGTGTGTACGTATATATATTTTTTAAATATTTCTATGTATATTAGTTCCTTTATTCATCTATTTATTCTTGTATTCTGGTCTTTCGTGTCCGGCCCCGAGGCACCGTCTCAAAATGCGATGTCTTCTTCAGTCGCAGTGACTAATTTAAATCCTATTCAATTTCGCAATAGATGTCTCCTGCGAAGACTGTGAAGGAATATAAACATCTCAGTCTCCTAGCTGAGCCATTTTTTCGTTGCCTAACGCGGTAAAAGTTTTCTTGAGAAAGATAGACATATCGAGGCATCTTTATTGATGAAATTGGTATTGACGAGTAACTCGATCTTCAAAGTTTCGATTTCAAGCTGTTCATCAAGCCCTTCAGCTTCATTGCTTTCTGAAGATTGCCAGAAATCTTGAGCTTGCCAGTCATGAAAGCTGACGCAGGTTTCAGTTTACCTGGAATAGAAATTAGCAGTTCACTGAGAAAAAATTATGGTTGGGCCAACCACTTTTCAACTATAAAAACATGTAACTAACCGGACCCAAAATAATTTATGGTACACGTAACTCATTAAAAAATAGTAGTTGAAACCGAAATTTATGGTTAAGACAACAACTTGCACAGCTATTTGGATAACTTGCGTAACTACTTGGACGTAGTAAGGGGAACCATACAGCTAGCAACCAAAAACAAAGTTATTTGAACCACATTACAATAGTTGTAGCTACTAGAAGATTTGAACTATTTAGACAGTACAACCACTTTTTAAAGTTGTAGTTACTCTGATTATTTGTAACGGGGACCTAATTTCATGGTCATAACATTTTATTTTATTTCATAAAATCACGAATTTTCGTCGTTATAATAAAAAAATTAATTGTATTATGTTTTTTTCATTACCATTCACTCGGAATTCACCTGTTTTCAACGCCGCTACGCATTTTTAGTTTAGAAAAAACCGCACCGTTTTCACCGGGATTCGATCCGGGACCCTATCGCTCGCTCGCATTACTAGTCGCACGCCTACCTACTACGCCAAACTATCTGTTGGAAATTGTGATACGTTTTTCTGACTTATTCTCGGAGTTATTCCGGAACTTCTCTTATTGTTGGTTGTACGCTCTAGTGCAAAACTATTTGAAAAACTTCTTGATCAGAGGACAAGGTTACCATAGAATATGAATAGTCTTCTGGATATATCTTATGTGCTGCGGGTGAGGAAAACTGGACCCTCAGTACCTTGAACTATGAGTAGTTCTGTGATAACGTAGAGGGACTGTTGGCACAACCATAGTTTTTGATTGAATGAGTTGACATTAGATTATGGAAAGTGTAACTAGATGTTTTAATAGTTATAACTATTGTCATTTTTGTGATAGCTTTAGGGTATTTATGGCGTAACTACAGTGTTCATGGTATGAGTTACCCAATTGAAATCATGAGAGAAGCCTAATATTTGGGTGGTCCCAACCAGTCTTACGTTTGTGATAACGTAAGCGGACTCTTGACACAACTATTGTGCTCATGGTAAGAGTGACCACTGCAATATGGAAAGGATAACTAAATCTTCGGTACTCTCAACTACTGGCGCTGTTGTAATAACTAAATACGATTTTTAACATGACTATATTGTTTTAGTAGTTTATTTTACAATAATTATAGTTGACAGTACATTAAATTTAGGTGTTCTCTACCAACACATCCATCTGTTGATCTTACCATCGTTACATAGTACGGCAAACCATTTTTTAGTAACCATCACCATAAAAGCGGATTGCCTGTACTATACAATTTAGACTATATGAAAATAGTACGCACAACCAAATCTTTTTTCTCAGTGTTCATTTACAGTCGTACTGTATGAGCCAAGAGGGAGAAGAGGCCCGTTGCGAGTCAACCCAACGGAACAAAAAATAATGAACTGGCATCACTGGACACAATTTGTTTCGGACACATTCAGATTGGACAAAATGCGAAAAAAGTTGTGTCAAATGATGGAAATCCATTATTTTGTGTCCATCGTTGATTGTGTTCAAACAGGATCTAATTACATGATTAAACGAACTTACCTGTAAGTGAAGTTCTATCATAATGGTATGAAGCGCCTCTTCCGAAGAGATCAAAATGTATAATGTAGTGCCCCTACTAACAATAAGCACCGATGTCGCCACAATATTTAAATTTCAAATTTCTTGCTCCGGTCCGGTTCCATATCCGGTCCGTTCCGTTATTCATTTATTCAAAGTGTTGCCGTAACATTTGGGGTTCTAATGTTCATATCCTTGAACATTAGAAAGGGAATAGTTTGATGGGTGGGACTGATCTCTTCGGAAGAGGCGCTTCATACAATTATGATAGAACTTCACTTACAGGTAAGTTTGTTTAATCATGTAATTGTATTACGCGCCTCTTCCTCGAGATCAGAATGTAGTTGTTTAAAGTCAAGGATACTTAACTATAGAAGGATGCCCAGATCCGGCCGTTGACGCTGATTGGCTAGTCACTTGTGACGTAGCGCCAGCATTGACAACTCAAAATCCCGGCGTGTCACTAGTGCGAGCTGAAAACACGGACTTATGGACGGAGCGCAAGCTAAGTTTATGGGCGAGGGGAAGTCATTATCCGGGGAGTACATGAGGTAGCATGTCGGCCATTTTAAGTGGCACGGTTTACGCGCCATATTCAAACCAGTCGCTCTAGAGAATATTAACTACCAGTGAATTATGGCATCTAGCTCGGATTAATTACTATTTCTTATGTCCTAAAATAATTATTCACATTGTTTTATCAAGAATTAGTAATTTATTTGTATGACTATAGATATGTACTAAAGTAAAACTTGTATTTTTGTATAATATTGGTTCACCAAAGTCTCTTGACATGGTGAATAAATTATTATTTCCGTAAGATAAATAAATTTGTACTTGTGTTTAAAATTATTATAGAAAAAAATCAGCTTCAAATTAATATCTGCATTCGGAGTACAAATGAGCTCCATTTATATACAAATTGATTACGCCGTTGACATAAAACATGATGTCTTGTCCACAGCAAATATTTCAGTCTCTAATTGGGCCTTGCTTTTTGCACTTGATTTATTCTTGCAACCTATTGCCGCACAATGAGGCATGTTGTTTTAGAAGCTGAAATGAAAAATAACAAATGATCTAGTCGAGTATAAATTTATCATACATCCTAACCTATAAAATTATCAAAACCGAGGTCACAAAAGATTTGTATACTTACCGAGCACGTGGCTGGATTGATATGACTCTTAACTTAACCTGCACATTTCACTAAAACAACTAAGACAACTTGAAATATCCACCCGAAGCTGGAAGGCCCTGGGTGTAAATGTCAACAAATAGTATGGACACGTACTATATCTATATAGATAGTGCCACTTAAAATGGCTGACCGACGGATTCCCCTTCCGTCTTTTGGGTCACGCCCCGCAAGGTATCGCTCCGTCCATAAGTCCGTGGCTGAAAAGGTCACTGTTTAGGAAAAAAAGTCACCAGATTTTTTTATAACGCACTTTCTTTATTGAATAATTCAAAACGCTCTCATAAGTGTTGTTTACTACATATTTTCAGGTTAGAATGTTCTACGGAATTTTTTTTTTCGTATTTTCCTCTTAGAATAAGAACTCAAATCTTCATCACTCTTGGATTTCAAATGCTGTTTATTCGAGGGATACCTCCGACTCATTTTTGCAGAGAAGAAAGTATTTTCGAATCAATTGACACAAAATTGCACAAAATAAACGTGGTCTGCAGGCGCTAATGGCGGACAGGACAGGGTTGCCAGATGAGTACAGAGCCACTGAAATATAATATAACTGGAACGAACGCCAAGGCGGCTGGTCCGAGCCGAGAGAGATAGCTGTTCGCGACAGCTGTTGGTATTCTCCTCTCTGTCCGTACAGTCAAGTCCAAAAGTTGACCTTACTCATGATTACTCAAAATTTAACCTACCGTGTATAAATGATTCTCTCTTCAAATTATCGAACAGCGATCTAATAGGTTTCAATTATAAATGAAACTCACAAATTCAATTCTATTTCAGATTGTTTTGATTATTATCAAAGTGAGCAGGCCGGACTAACTTTTTGCAGATGCTTTACGATACTTGGATGTGCGCGTGCGCGACGCGGTGAGACAGAGAGGAGGATACCAACCAGCAGTGTACGGAGCTATCTCTCTCTGACCGCGGCCTCTCTACGGAAAGGATGGGTGGCAGACGTTCCAGTTATATTATATTTCAGTGTACAGAGCACTGTCGCCGAAATTCCCCCACGAACTAGCCCAAAGTCGCCGCCGGAGCGCGGGAATTATAATTTCTCGCGAACTAGCCCAAAGTCGCCGCCGGCGCGCGGGAATTATAATTCGTCCAACAAAAGAGCAAAAAAAAAAATAAAGATACAATTGGAAATTTATTTATTCCGATAATATATACGTTAAAAATAAATTAACAGTGTACGAACTCATTTTTTAATTATAATTATTATGGCTTATTATCACTTTTTAAAGACTTTTGAAACACGTATGATTTTTCAAATATAGCAACAAAAATATAATTGAACATCTATTGAGTGTGATAAAAAAAAAAGTTACGTTGAAATTAAATTTATAGTATATGAACTTATATATCAGTAATATTGAAAAAACGGCCGATAAAACTTGAGGAGCCCTAAATCGCCGGCACAAAAAATAAAGTAGCCCAATTGGGCGATCTGCGACTCCCCTACTATTTATTGTCGCCGTTTTACTGTGGGAGTAGCCCAAATGGCGACAAATCGCCCAATCTGGCAACCCTGGGACAGGATGAAAGAGTGAGATACGCAGGGTATTCACGGCGGTTGATGTTACGCCGTTTGGGCCGTTTGACTAACGTCTAACTGTACGTATTTCGAATATGACCAATGGCGTATATGCCCCTGAGTATCAACCAATCCTCTGTCTCCTAATCTCGATGGTCCGTGCGTCGCATTCGACATGGCCGAAGAGTCAAAATCATAAAATTTTTCCATTGCCTCCGCGTGTGTACGTTTTAAAGATCAAAACGCTGACGAGTACGGTATCGTCCCGATAGACTTCGTCAAAACGAGGTGTGGAGAAATTCTCGAGGACAATGTACCGACCCACGATGCTGATTTTATCAAGAACAAATATTATTACGCGTATTTCAAACCCCTCGATTCCGACGCTGGGGACGATGAGGACGATGGATTGTATTACAAGGCTCATGTCTTGCACCTTGGCGGTAAGTAAATATAAATATAATACACAATATGTGCAATCTCGAACCAATTACGCTTGTAATTATTTGCTTCACTGATAATTGAAAATTGATTAGATTTTTTTCAACTTATATCATATAGAATCTCAGTCTTCTTTGTTTTTGTTGTGTTTTCATCGAAAGAGTTTCTATGACTGAAGGTTTATTTACTGCACACACCGAGCGGAGCTAGGTGTGACGAGGCAAAGTTTTTTGTATATGATGTCTTAGAGCTTCGATTGCCATGGTTTGCTCCTGAATAATGTGCGTACTTGCATGAGACATTGGGTTTTACAAAAACTTTCCCTCACTTTGCCTCGCCCCGGCAGGGCTTGCTTCCATACGGTGTACAAAGACCTTCACCAAGTCATGTGACACAGCGGATCAGTACGATTAGGTTCAGGAAGCTGTCATAGGCTTTCACGCTAGAAATCTTGTTGACGAAAGGGTTTCTATAATGTCGATGATTTTAGAAACTCATCCAACGAACTTGAGTCTATATTACTGGGTCGGTCGAGGCTGATTGTGAGCTTTGTCCACTGGTCACATGATTACAATATCTTTGAAGAGACCCATAGTACACCAAAAGCAACAACTGAGAGTAGTTCTAAGAACGAATTCTACAGAGCTGTTGATTACCGATGGAATGATGATACTTGTTGTTTCAATTATATGTGTTGGTCATGAATGAAAAGAGATTATAAACAAATTCTGACAAAAAATACCCTACAGGCATATTCATACTAGTGTTGATTAAAATTCTAGAATCTGAAAGTGACCTTGAGGAGAAAATTGCTGGCAAGCGGTTGAAATTCCCCAACAAGAAATACTGTGGTACATCTAGTTCCTCCGACATTGATTGCGGTTCAACATAATTGCAACAGCAGAAAAAGATTAGGCAAAAGGTATGAATATTTATAGCACGGTAATGGGTATTGGAGGGATAGATGTTATCGGCGGAGCATATTTTTTGGTATTGCAAGCATGAATAATTGTTGACATCACAAAAATTAAGGATGTATAGGCCATACAATCTCAACCAAAAGTGAGTCTCGTCGTCAATATTGAGTACTTCGAGATGAGATAAAAATCTCAAAAAAATCAACCACAACCAAGATGATAAGAGTATTCATTTTCAATAATAAGAATGCCCAAAAGTTATCAACAAATTGTTTAAACAAATCATTATTTAACAAATTTCCAGGTGACGTTATTTTTTTTTCATGTCAAATGAATTCGTTGATCTTTCTGAATACACATGAATTTTTTCAGAATTTTGTCACTTTTTTGAAATTTCCGTTTTCGATTTTGAAAAATGGAGAAAAAAATCTGAATTTTGGATATGTCATTGTGGAAACGATGTAGATTACAATTCCGAAGTTTCCGGAGCGTGGAACTAATAGTTTTGTAAATACAGCCTTTAGAAATTTCCGAAAACGGAAATTTAAAAAAAGTAACAAAATTCTGAAAAAATTCATGTGTATTCAGAAAGATTAACGAATTCATTTGACATGAAAAAAAATAACGTCACCAGGAAATTTGTTAAACAATGATTTGTTTAAACAATTTGTTGATAACTTTTGGGCATTATTATTATTGAAAATGAATACTCTTATCATCTTGATTGTGCTTGATTTTTTTCCGATTTTTATCTCATCTCGAAGTACTCAATATAGTCCAACCTCTCTATAGGGCCGCCCAGGCCCCCAAGGGGAAGTGTTTTTCCAGGAACTGAGGTACCCCCACTTTGCCATCTTCGCTAGTCGCACGACTCGTCTTTCGTCTCTTTCTCGAGCTCACGTTACATGGTAGAGTGGGGGAACGGTGCGAGCGAGAAATAGGGGAACCGGCTCTATTGGGAGGGGCCTTATAGAGAGGTCGGACTGTATTGACGACGAGACTCACTTTTGGTTGAGATTGTATAGCCTATACATCCTTAAAAATAATATCTTGGACAGTTTCTCAATTAGCGCTCATTATTTTTGCTCATTATATTTGCATCAGTTTTCAGCACTGTATCAAAATATGCTGTTGATGAGCTAATAAGTATCATATTGTAGGAGTTGAAAGATCGTGTCCAGAAGAGAAAGGAACTAAAAGCAAAACAAGAATTGCAACGATTTTATGGTACAAAACAAATCGAATCTCGAGCACCAGTCGTGGACTCGGACTCTGACAATGATGACGAGTTGATTCCAGACCCTTCACAAACAAAACTAGGTAACATATTTCAGAGACAATTTTCTCTACTGTTTCATTACCTTTCTCAATAATAATATAAGCGACAATTGAATATTGGGTATAAAAATAAATCACGTACTCGTGGTCTACAATTACTTACCTGAAATCGACGGGTCCTAAGGAAACAGATTTAACTCAGCGGGCAGTTTAGAACGGACGTAACTCGCCGTGCAGGATAGAACAGACGTAACTCAGACAATTCTATTGTAATTCTTTTGTTATTTCCTGAGTTACGTCTGTTTTATCCTGCACGCCGAGTTACGTCCGTTCTAGCCGGCCCAGCGAGTTACGTCTGTTCTAGACTGCCCGCTGAGTTACGTCTGTTTCCTTAGGACCCGTCGAAATATTCTGAAGAGAAATCCTAATATTATAAATGAAAGCTCGCTATCAATCTTTCCTTTCAAAATCATTCAGAATTGAAATAAATCTATTACATTTGCTCGATTTTGTGCCATCTTGGTTGGTTTAGTTCGGTTCACTATTCTGTACGATTTTACCAGGACACAGTTTTTGAATAATGTATTTTGTTGTTTAGGATTCATTTTTTAAGATTACATTGACATTGGCTTGGATAAACAATTAAAAATATTTGATCAAGTACTCAATACAAAAAAAAAAAAAAAATTGTGACGGTGCAATTGTAGGGAATAAAACAAAATTAGCCAAGATAGAAGAAAATCCAGTGAATCTGACAGATTTTTCTCCATTTCAAATAAGGATTCGAATTGAAACATAAAAATGTAAGGTATTGTTTACAATAAGATTATTTATTTATATTAAGAATTTATTTGGATAATTTTTTGTTATTTATCCTACTTCACGAGTGAGTTGTTTCAATTATTATTTAATATAGGATGGTGGCGTATTATCTTTGGAAAAAGTACGGATTTGAGTGTAATGCAGCCCCTCAATATTAATAAAAAGAATTCGGTCATTTTTGGTAAGGCGGAATCCATAAGATATTTAGAAAAAGTAGATTTTTTATTTCTCGAATATGCTAGTGGGCTTATTCCAAAATTCTTTACAGCGACTCTTCAATTAGAGTGTTACACGTCTTCGAAAAAATCATCTTTCGGCGATGAAAGTGTATGTGCAAAAAACCTTCTACAGCGAAGATACTGTGTTGACAATATGAAAGGCACACAATTTCATCGCAGAAGACTGATGTTCAGTAAAATTTTTAAGTGAATCGAGTAGACCCTAAGACAATTCCTTTAATTACTCCTCATGGGAAATAAAAAACCAATCAGGGTCTAAAACTCCGAAAAACTCGTTGCAAGATAGTAAGGAACGAGATTCTGGACGGGCGTCAAATTCGCTGACCCTCGGCCGAAACCTGTCCCGCTTCGCATGGAATACCCCATAGACGTTACATGTATAACATAGATGTATAATTTTTAATCTTATTTTGCTCACCACGTGGTTACAAGACAACAAAAAGATGCCAACGGACTACAGAAACATGATCAAGAGAGTGGGGAACTACTTGATGATGACCCGATACCACCAAGAGTTTCTACACATGAACGTCCCTACCACAACCAGAGACAAGACAAGGCCTCGACATCATCAAGCCAGAAATCTGATGAAGAAAACAGAAATGCAGCTCAGCTAGGTAAGACATATTAAATATGTTAATAAATTGATTCACTCTTCTGTTGCATATCATCATAATTTGATTATCAAAATAATGGCAATCTTCGCACTGCAGTAGTTGGGAGCGAGGAATTGATCAATGACTCTTGTACACCGAAAGATGGTACACGCAGACGCACTTACCACAGTGTGCAAGAAGAAAGTGGGGAACTACTTGATGATGACCCGATACCACCAAGAGCTTCTACACATGAACGTCCCTACCACAACCAGAGACAAGCCAAGGCCTGAACATCATCAAGACGGAAATCTGATGAAGAAAACAGAAATTCAGCTCAGCTAGGTAAGACATTTTAAATATGTTAATAAATTGTTTTACTCTTCTGTTGCATATTATTGTGATTTTAATATCAAAATAACGCTAATCTTCACACCGCAGTTGTTGAGAGCGAGGAATTGACAATGACCCTCGTATACCAAGAGATGTTACACGCAGACGCACTTACCACAGTGTGCAGGAAGCAACATCAACTGATGGATCCGGCTCGAGGAATGTTGATGCACCTGATCTGGGTAACTCATTTCTATTTATCTATTGGCAACCTGAGTAGGTTTCACCTGGTGGCGAAATTCAAACTACTCCGAGTAGGTCGATTCCAATATATATAGATATAGCTAGTGTACGGGAGAGTTTCCCAATATTGAGGTGGCAACATTTTTAGTTGAAGTTTCTGATTTGGATTCTCGCACAAAAATTACAGTTTTCAGGAATAAAATGAACTCCTTATCCAAGAATGTATCACTCGAAATATGTATTGCTGAAATATTTCTTCTGCAAAAATGAACGTTTTCAGAGAATTTTTGAAGAGCGCTCAATTACAACGTCGAAAAATTGAACTTTCAACTAAAAACGATTTTCCAACTTGCATATTTCGTGGCACTCTCACCACATCAATTTTTTCGTCGTCGAATTTATGAAGGTGATACAAATTTCACTGAGAAATATTGTTAAGGATTGATATTTAGAAGACTTCCAATACCTTCGAACAGAATTACCTATATCCCTCAAATGAAGGGAAAAAATTGATTAATCCTAACTCCGACCCCCTATATTTCTTTGTAATTTACATCTCTGTCACCAAAATTCACATCGACGCGTTCCTCGAACCCTTTGACACTTTTTTTAGGATATGAAATAATTTAGGACCGAACTGACTATTCAATAGCGAAAATTCAATGATAATCCGTTTTATCCCTCATTTTTGAGTTATCATTAGTTAATTAATGAAGATTTCTAATAATAATGGTTTTGAAAAATGACTCATAATTTTCGAGTTCATATCAGTTGATTCACAGAAAATTTTCCACAATGTATTAAAATACGCGTTTGAATTCTGCTTTTGTAACGTTCGGGTCAAATAATGTTGTTTGGAGGTACCGAGAAACCTCCAATGATAATATTTTTTAGTGAAATTCGGATCATCGCTATGGATTTTGAAGTTGAAGTCATCGAGGGCTCGAAAGCCAAGAAATGTACAATTTCAAGTAACTTTTCAGGTGAAAGTTCAATTTTTCGACGTTTCGAAGCTAAAACTTGATGGAGATTTATTCTTCATTTTTGATGTTGATCTGGGGAGTGCTTGCCAAAAAATTCGTGTTTACCCTAAATGAGATCCACCGTCTTTTTACTGTTACCTCAACTGTTACGTTACGACGAATTATGATTTTAACAATTTCATCTGTGTTCTAGAACACCTAACAAGTAGATCGCTCCCAGATCGCTTGAAGAAACGACAAGGTAAAGACATTCATCGGAAAATTGAAGGAGCGGGAGTCAGTTTTTAATTCGTCATACCTTCCGTTGTACCACTTTTCGTGAAAAAGAAGTACGTGTGTAGTGACGTATCACAGTCTCTTCGCAGTTCATTCGGCGCCAGAGGTTTTAACGGAGCTCAAAATTTCATACTTTCCTTATCCGAAAACGACTGCAAGGAAATTGAGATTGCACATCGTTGAATCATTTCAAAATGAGAAGAACTTTGAGTTTCATTTTCAAGACTGCGATGAATTTTTCTTTGTGGTTTATATTGATCTTTTCCATTAATGTCAGTAACTAAATAGCATTTCGTATTCAACTGCCTACCGCTCCTTCCTTATACATGATTTGACACATTGAAATTATATTCATTACACTCTCGTATGCAATTGCACGATTTTAGCAACGAAAAAAAAAGATCAGCACAGTACGCTACGGGCTTAAACGATTTGACGTCGTTAATGGAAAGGTAACCATTTTTGTACAACCACAATGTTACTACTAATCTTCAGTCACAATCAAATGAACTCCCGAAATTTACTAGACTATGATTCATTCAATTCTTTGCATTTTCAGATATACCTCGACTTAGATTATTTTATCGGAAAGGACGGTTGGACAAACACAATAAGCCAGAATCCACAAACTTTCATCCGAGACGTAGCTACCATTATTCGGCAAGAGGAGGGAATTCTGAACCGCTGTTTCGATAAAACTAAAGTATCTGTAGCATTCCGAGGCGGATCACCGAGGAAAAGAGTATCACGCCGACATTAGCGCGATTCGTTCAAGATACGAGAAAACCGTATAAACACCTGGTCCAAAGACAATTACTGTTCCCGGAATAAAAGAAAACATGATAATTAAAATATGATTGAAATATGAATGAAAATGTTATCATAAAATTGTCTTTTCATTTAAAAAAAAATCGGCTCACCTAAGATTTCATTCCATTTTCGATCGAAAATCTATCCACGATCACGAGATCTGACGTGAAATCGTAGTTGAAATGTGACATGCGATCTGAGATGAGCAATCCGATAGAGATCTGTTGCAGGATCGCACATGAGATTTCAGAACCTTGACTCAGTTCAAATTCGTTTACAAGAATCTCAGATAAGATCTCATTGGTGCGAATATGAGATCTTGTAATGGGCTCATATCAGAATTCATCTGAGATCTTTCATCAGATCTCATCCAGGCCTGATCTCATCCCAATATTTTCAGTAGGGTCGGGGAGTCAAAACAAATAACCGCCTTCTCAGGACCGTCATTCGTTATAGACCTAGTTAAGATCTCAGCCTCATTGAGAACCAACGCAATTATTATCGGATGCAGATTGACAAGGTCGTTCTCAGGTTCGGAATCCAAAAGATAGACGCAGATTCCGAATACCGATTATCTTTTTGGTTCAGACAAAGGTTTCTATCGAACCCCGTGGCTGTATTGTCAGTCTCCTCATTTGAGTCTCCAAGATAAGACGGGGGGATTCCCAAAAAATCAAGATTCGAACCTTTATTTCTGTTTAATCGTAATACCATGATAATATACGTAATTTCCACCCTACATGCATACGTAATTCCTAATAATCATTTTTTTTTACATATATATTTTTTTCAATCACTTTATGATACAAACAGTACAAAACAACTTGTATACTCGTGTGTGTTGGTGTGTTTAAAAAATCCTGTTGGATGAGCCCGAGATTTCTGTTGATAATCGCGATTTATAAAAAAAGGAAAATGAAAATAATTATTTGTCCATGTATTTGAATAAACAATTTTTATTTTTTTTAAATTTTTTCTCGAATTATGAAACTCTACTTTTTCGCCATCGCTATACGTATACTTGAAAAAAAAAGTTTTCTATCAAACAACTATAGTAAACATATACAATATACATATATACTATATTATATTTAATGCGCCATATTATCCATGCATAATTACGCAATTTCAAATACCGTATATAAACACAGTTATAGAAAACGACAGGAAAAAAAAGAAAAATAAGAATACAGTTCAGTTCAGTATTTTCATAATATACCTATCTGTCGAGTACCCATAATCTATAGCCATATTATAATGTATAACAATAAATGAAAAAGAAAGAAGCCTAATAATTAAACTACATAATCAATTCTTCTCAATGATATTTAATACAATAATAGAATTAATTATGCATACGGTAAAAGAAAGAAAAAAAAATGAGAAAATGAATACTCCAGGATATATTTTGCATTATTATCTTTACACGTATATATATATTATACGTATAACAATTAATAATTGTTATATTATCGCTGGGTTTCTCTGTAGGTACAAAGTATTATAAGCGCCATAGTATTGTTATTATAAAAATATAGTTTTTGTTCCCAAAACTGTACAACACTGACTGAAAAAAATGCCATTTTGAATAAACATATAAAATAAAATAAAAATAATTGAACAAAAAACAAACTGAATCAAATAATTCACCATTTTTTTTTTCTTTGGTATCTTTCAACACTGCAAAAAACGTCGATACGAAGGTCAAACAATAATTTCTTTTTTGTCGAGTGAATGAAAATCAAAATGTGTTCTACTTTGTTGAAAAAAAAAGACACCGGATTGATTGAAATAATCGAATGTTATAAGTAAACGGTTCCTTTTTTTATAAACCATGTGGTACTGCTATAAATCCGCGATAAAAATCCGTTTCTGTTGTTTCCATCTTGTATGAAAACAATAATAACGAAGATTTTTAAAAAACTGATTGACATCGGTCAATTTAACATTTGTTACCGGCGTTCCACCGGTTTACTTTTTCGAAATTGTTCACCTCGTCCCACGGGGCAAACATTTCCTGACATTGGTTACTATCGAGACTCAAATCGGCCCCGATTGCGCGGGGATCGTCGCTAACATCGTCGGAAGATACCGAATAACTCGGAGGAACGATGCTGCAATTGCTATCGTCGGTGTTGTACGGATTCGTCAAGTGATAATCAGCCGGTTCATCGGTCACATTGTATTTTTGACTCAACGTTACGTTATTGCAAAATATAATATTCTGATTTCCGGGTTGATTACCGGCGCTCTGCGCCTGCTCCGCGGGGTAGTTGAGCAGATTGTACAAATATTCCTGATTAGACATGCTCAATTTTGGCTTCTGCAAGGGGTATTTGTCATAAAACGATATTTCGGCTCGATTTTGCAGCAAGACGTTGCTTCCAACGACCGGAAGTGAACGAAGTTTTGAATTTTGACGATTTGCGACGACCCTCGCGGGTTCCACTTTATTCCCATTTTCATCGCGATTATTCCTACCACCCGCGCCTACCGAATTCGAATCGACGTTTTTACGCTGTGAGCGACGGTCCTGCGCCCTTTCTATCGGATAATAATTCGTGAGCTTCGACTGTTTCAGATTCCCGTTCAAAATCCGCGCTTTCATATTATCTGGGACCATGTGAAACTCGATGCTGACCGGGATCGAGTACTTTGAGAATGTTGCGCATCTCTGCTGTTTTGAAAGATTTTGTCTAATCGATTCACTACACGCGACTGTCCCCCCGGAATTTTTCGAACCCCTTTCATGGCTCGCAGAGTTTTTATTTACCTGATGCGAAGGCTTAGAGACGTCCTCATTCTCTTTGGCCAGATTCTTCGAACCATCTGGTCCCGATCTCTGCACCGATCCCTCGCTGTACCTCAATTCCAAAGGCGAATATGATTTCGTCGCCTTTTTTTCATGGATTTCTACGTCTTGCCCTGATTTTCCGCGTTCATGGTTGCAGAATTTCGAACCGGGGTTTTTAGTCTCTGAAGGAACTTTGCAGCTCAGAGTTGGGAGACTCTTCAATTTTTTACTTTTACATAAACGGCCGATCCCTGTTGTAGCTGGTTTTGATTTTTTATCGAAGATCTCGGACGGATTGAAATTCTTGGACTCTGGTTGTGTCGCGGCTTTTTCGTTCGTTTTGCTCATTGCAGTCGATTTCGAAGATTTTATAGCGGGATTCGATCCTTGACCCTTCGGTTGATCTTCGCTGTCTTTCACCCTCGAATTTGATTTCCGAACATTTTTTTGACTAGGCGTAATCGCTGACCAACCAATTTCACCATTTGCGAAGAAAGAATTGGACGCTCCTTTCGTCTCCTTGGACCTCAACCTCTCAGATTTTTTATTCGATTGCCCTCTCGATATTATCGTAGTATCATCGGACAGATCGCTGAGATTTTCCGTCTTCAAATTTTGTTGATCGCTGTACTCCCTCTGCGATTTTATCGTACGAATCGTCGAGTCGTCATCACTCTCATCGAACTGCTTACTCGTACTCGGAATGGATCTTCCTTCGGGTATCTTTTTACCAGGTTTAGACAGTTCACTCGATTTTCGAGCGTTATTATCTTGATCGGAACCTGAATTCAAGTCGATCACATCAATCTTCGGTGCTCGAGGATTCTCTTTTTTAACACGAGAATTACGTTCGTGACTGTCGTCAAGAATCCACACGGATTTCTCGATATATTTTTTCATGCGAGGCTCCCTCTTGGCGGATATCAAACTTTTGATCAGTGTCTTACACTGCTTCAATCTACGGCGATAAAATTTCGCCGTATATTTAGCCTTCCTACTATCGGAAAACCTTGTGCTTCCCGATGTACTGGGAAATGTTATTTTTGCCGACGATTTTTTTCCATCCAATCTCAGTCCACGTGAATTAATGGTACCACTGAAGCACAGAGGCTCGTCTGACTCTGTCCAATCGCTGCGATTTTTTTTATTCTTGTTAGAAATTTGGATCGACGATTTATTTAGCTCATTACGAGCTCTAGTCTCACTCGATTTCACGGTCTTTACTTTTGGCGACATTTTTAAGAATCGAAAACAAACACGTTTGTACTGTGTCTGTTACAATAACGAATTATAGACAAATGATCGGTGCCAATGACACTGAATGAGTGATAAAATCGACGGTATCAGAAACTTGGAAATTTAGTTCGTAACATTTCTTCGAACAGTTCGAACGTTCTCACGTCTGCACGTGCGTAAACACTCCGTTCGCCATTTGCACTTACGAAAACACGGGAAGAACCGAAGCGTCACCGCAAGAACAGCGTAAACCGGCGTCAATTTGCCCCCACTACAAAAATTCTGGCGTGTGCTGCTGCTGCAGTCACACTATCATTACGGAAGCCCGGTCCGGCCAACTTATACAGACATACTCTGTCGATAAAATCGGGATTTAACGACATACTATGTCGATAAAAGTCGAGATTTAACGACATACTATGTCGATAAAATCGGAAATTTAACGACATACTATGTCGATAAAATCGGGATTTTACGGATTTAACGACATACTATGTCGCTAAAATCGGGATTTTACGGATTTAACGACATACTATGTCGCTAAAAGTCGAGATTTAACGACATACTATGTCGATAAAATCGGGATATAACGACATACTATTTATTTATTTTATTTTATTTTATTTTATTCACGGGAAATTCCCTTTACATTTGAAATAGTAATAATAGTAAGAGGCACCTAAATAATAGCCAGAGTTAGTGCATATTTGCAGAGATGCGGATGAAAACACAAAAAGAAAAAAAAAAGAAAAATTAAAGTTAACTAATATATGATAAATAATCTTGGCGAGAATACAATTTTTGCTCGTCCAATAACATATATGATATATAATAATAGGGACTATAGACTAGGAGAATTCCAGAAGCTTAGCTTTAGATATGGATTTAAAACTAGAAATCGGGACAGAAAAAAGATCATACTATGTCGATAAAAATCGGGATTTGACGTCATACAATGGCGTCGTTTGTAGTAATTTTTGACGTCCCTCGGTCTTGAATAATTTGAGCTACCGATTGCACAGAAATATTCATCTCAGGACATCATTGGTATCCCGATTTTAGCGACATAGTATGTCGTTAAATTCCGATTTTATCGACATAGTATGTCGTTAAATCTCGACTTTTATCGACATAGTATGTCGTTAAATCCCGATTTTATCGACTGAGTATGTCTGTATAAGTTGGCCGGACCGGGCTTCCGTAGTTTCCCCACTGATCTCTATTATACACTGGATGGCGGACTGCGCCCGTCGAGTGAAGCCAATTGAACAGCGCCATTTGCTGGTTCCCTATTTACAGCGGGCAGTTTAAATTGAAAACAGATTCACGGGCGTCCGTGCGCTGATGAATGGGAGCGTGGATTTCGCCAAAACAGTTTTATTTACAGTAATGAAATATCTTAATAGCGCAAGATGGTAAAGTGTTCATACTGTAAAAAAAGTTCAAGTACCAATTGTAAGAGGGCCTTTCACTGCAGGTAAGTAAATGAATATAAATCGTTAGTACACGCACAATAGACGAATAATTATTGCGTTTGAGGTTAGGAGTACTGATTCAATGATTTTGATTTACAGATTTCCCCTAAATGATACCATTTTACTGCGAAAATGGCTTGAAAATATGGGAGTAGGTAACAGCTGGGTCCCAACTAAATATACTCGCCTGTGTTCGGACCATTTTACCCCTATTGGAACTCATCTTCTGTGACCTCGGGTTTCGATGAGTATTATTATCGTTAGTATGATCATTATCATCAACATTGTTACACTGGCGGTCACACGCTTGAATATTTCAAGTACTTTTGGTCTGTTGTATGCTCAAAACAATTGGCAAATTGTATGGTTTCTTCTGTTCACACAGTTTGCTTACACCAGAATTTCTACAACTCCTACACTTTTACAAGAGCATACATTTTTTCTTAGATTTTACAATAATTGATTTTTTTTTCAGCCGATCAGCTCCACTTAGAAGCATTTATTTGGCATGAATTTGCTTATTCGATCAAAAACAATTATATATCTTTTAATAATCAATTGCTGTTTTATACCGAGTTATTATTATCATTATTAATATTCTATATTATTCACAACATAACCTATATTTGATTTTCGACGACGAGCTAACTTTTCAGAAATCGAATTTATTCAGCATTGTCCCATAAACGTAATCACCTATATGTTGCGTCGTTGATTCTCAATCAACGGTTACATGATCCTGTATGAACGAAAATAAAATGAGACCTGCTCGACGGGCGTGATTGTTTTTTTTATTACTCTCGACTGACAATGAAACATATTACATCCCTTTTTAACGTAACTCCACTACAAAATCTCAATTTTTGAATCGTATACGTTGGTTTTCCTTGTAATATGAGAGTCGCAACCCTCAACCCGTTTGAATTTCCCGCTGTAAATAGGGAACCAGTTCGCCCCGCTCCTCCTGCCCCCCAAGTCCCCTCGCCCGGCGACAAGTTGCCTCACGCTCTTGCGGCAGAAAGGGTACCCGTCCGCTATCCAGTGTATAATAGAGATCAGTGAGCAAATCACTCACCCTGTGGTTCTGGAGGGATATGACAGCACTGATGGGTACGCTTTGGTTGAATTTAGATTTGAGGTTATGTCTGAGCGGGTTCTGCTTTTAGTTGAGGTAGGTTATGGAAGAGGTAGGTTATGGTTCGGTGTGGGGTTATGTTCGGGAGTTGGTTAATCTCTCGATGAATTAGGGTCCGCGCCTAGGCGGGCTCTGCTGGTTTTACGGCTGCCGGTGGCAAGGCCTATTTAGCAATTTGTTGGTGTTAGTTAATTGCTTTTTTTTTAGTTTTCCTCACAATGAGGAGATTATATTATATTATATTTACGGAGTGACACTCATGTGTGGCAACAATCGACTTGCGTTTCCTAGAACATCCGTGGATCCCGGGTTCGATTCCCGGATCGTCCGTTAATTTTTCTCATCAGTTTTTCAATAATTGGTATACACTTTCAACTGAATTATCAATGTTGAATATATATTCCTGACAACAATAAATTGATTATAAATAATAAGTAAACTTATTTCGTAAGTTTTACCAGCTAACTAGCTGATGGTTCGAGCTAAATAGCTGATTAAACGTACAATCATACGTACATCGTAAGCGACGTCGTAAACGATGTAGTATAAACGACGTCGAAACTTACGTCGCAAAGACGTCGAATGATATCCCAAATTCACACCTAGTTTCCGACGTCGTTTCACACTACCGAGCTTGTACACGGTTTATATTATTCTATAAACGTTGAAAATAAACAAACAAATATACAACATGTAGTATGAAAACTGCAAAGCGTCTTCCAATGTAGATTTTTATTATTGATTATATTAGAATACATATATGTCCTCTTTGTTTAATTCAATCATTTAATTTATAAATGAAAATGACTAGCTTAAGCCTAAATTATGTTCATTTCACGCTAATACTTTTTCTGAAACGACAATAATTTGATATTTTGCCATTTTTTTAATCGATTAAATTTTCGCAACGGAATGGAGAAACAACAGTTTGACTCGTATCCCACAGTGTCGCAAACTTAGTTCAATTCAATTGTTAACAACATCCAAAGAATCATAAGAGTTCGATGACGATGTAAGATGATCGGGATCTTCCTATAGAATGTTGTCCGCCAAGTACAGCCAGCCACGATAATGGGGCGATGGTCATTCTGAATGGAAAATTTCACGCCCTTTTATCATTCGTAAAAATACCCATATGCAGCTCATCAGATATCATAAGAAACTCGATGGTCATGGTGAGTGACCATAAATCACGATTTTTACAATCGTGTACGAAATGATTCATGCTGTGTTACATAAAGGGCGGCATGTCAAAATTTATCCGAATGCCCGCCAAGTACCTGGGTATCAATTTGACAGAAAATCGCTTATCGGAATGTCGCTGTAGAAGATGATGCCTTTGCTGTTCATTTTTTAACGTTAATTCTATGTGATATTGATTATTGTCAACACTTACTTTCAGAAATTAGTAGAGTTTAAAATTCTTAGCCGTCGCCACTAGGAGATTGATCTGCTGCCAATCTTGGCCTTCGCCCTTCAGATAACAAAATTAGAATCTAGAACCGGAGCATGTTTCGTGGGTGAAAATTGGTGAATAATCTTACCCGATAAAACAAGTTTTCCATGTTCTAGAGATTTGAACGAATGGGAAGGACTCTTGCCTCTATCCATCAATTTAATTATTTGCACCGTTCAAGTACCCAACTGCGATGAAACGTTCGTTCGCTTCTTCTCATCGGTCAAATAATTTTAATATTCTTGTTGCGTTTTTGGTTACGGGGCGCAAATTCAAGCACGGTCGAAAAAAGTTAAGGACGCACTTTCGACGGTCTTGTTCGTGATGCTATCGTGAATAATATTCAACTGAATTGCTCTTAACGTTGCGTAAGAAATCATTACTTTTTATTACAGTGTTATAAAATTTCCTCAACAACTTTGTTAATGTAATTGAAGTTTTTACTGAGTCGTAAAGTTTGTTCTATAGCTCGAAGATAATAAATCGTGTAATAATTATCTTTAATGCAGATAAATGAAGATAATGGCATATAAGTCGACAAATAATGCAAATTAATTATAATTTGTCGCATCTACTTTATTAGTGAAATGATAGAAAAATATTTGTTGCTAAATTATTCGTTAATGTCAACCAAGATGATCACAGCGTAAAAGCTGCCTGTACGTTAGTTTATAGATTGCCTGTAATATTAATTATTAATAAGTTTATTGAAAAGTTAGAAAATAATAACACGAACAAAAAATCAATAAAAATTTACTACAATCTTGAGAGACTTGAATAAATTTTATTCTATGTATCGATCAGTAAAATTTTACAAATACTCAGTGTTAACAAATGCAGGAGTTGTAAGTTGTAAGTAAGGGATTCAGATATGAATCTGTTGACAACGATTTTCACCTAATTGTTGAAACATAGGACAGATTTTGGATAAGCTACACAAAATTTTTGTGATAACGTTAGGCTGAATACGTATGAGGAATAGCAATCAAAAATATTACGAAGTCAAACAGAGTCAATAATTTATATGCATGCGAAGAATGCAAGAACAAAAAATTTAGTAAAAATATTTTAATAGATCTCGAATCGATCACCAAATTTATATAGGCTCGTAAGTTATTCACAATATTGCTTCTCTTGCGAATAAAATAAGCGTATGTTGTTATTGCTGAATTTTTTTTTAATATGCAGCGAGGTGGATGAATCAATGTGTCACATCACAGTCGGTCCATGCATCTTTTGGCTTCGAGTTCAACTCGTAATGCACCTTGGCGAATGATGTCGACCCATCGGTGCATGCAGTTGATAGCATCCGCCACAGCGGTCTTCGCTGCCGAACTTGAACTGGTTATGACGTTGTCCGTGCTGGTTTGGAACGCCCCAGCTCGCCTCGCACCCTCTGTTAACAAGCGTTTAATGCACGACTCCACCTGTTGTGGGTTGCTGGTGGAGCAGGACCGAAGGATTGAGGCGTAAAAGTTTACAACTTGTTGGCCAGCCTGAAATAATGTGGATGTTTCTTCAAATGTACTTGGCGCGTTGCCTAGTGAGCCTAGCGAGCCTAGCGCAGGCTCTTCGGTTTCTCGAGTGAAAGTCACTCTCATCAGAAACTTGAACATAATCTGTGTAGTTATTAATTGTTCGGTTCTCTCCCGATTTTGATTATGTCTCATCGAAACGTTGGACCCTAAACTTTCGTTTTTTCTTGATTCGATGATCGCAAATTCCCAATAATGAAAAATAATTTCATTTAAGTTGATGCCATCTTCAAATGAGTTGGTTGAAGCTAATATAAATTGAGTCTTTTATGTGTGAACTTCAAACTCACCGAGATGGTAGAATTCATGTTGACTTCGTCCTGACTGATTGAGCTCAGAGCATCGCGCTGACAATTTTCTGTTTCCTTATCTCCAGTATTTTCATATTGTGCAAGTCGAACTCTGGCTTTTTGGAAGCACTGGGCTGTCTTTTTACCTTTTTCCTTAAATTCCGCGGCCCTATTCTATTGGCGCAAAGATTTCGCTCGTTATTGTCAAAATTGCAGGAGACTGAATTCTAACGACATGCTCGAAATCTTGGTCTCGCACAGATTTTTAGATCCTCATCTTCACGATTAAAACTCACCTGGATCTTCGTCATCATTGGTACAATAATGGTTATTATCTCTCGCTGGGATTCGATCTTCGTTTCGCTGAGATTGTTGTTCAAATCGCCCGAAAAATCCCGCTTATAACGTTTCAGACGATCCACCGTGTCCTGTACCGTTCCTTTTTCACGGTCTATTTCCTTTCTGAGGTCATCAAAATTACCGGAACCAAACACCATCTGAAATTGTCAGAGAAGATAAATGATCGATGAGACATTTGCGATAATCCAGCTGGATTGAATTGGACATTTTGGATTTGGTTTATATCAAAAGGGAAAATTGCATCACGACTTTGTCATCGTATGTCAAATTGGGAGAGGCCCGTTCGGACACATCTGAATCGGACACAAGATAAATATTATTCTAACAAAAATCAGTTCGGACACATCCGGATCGCACTTTGATGACACCTGGTCATTTCGGTGACTGTCAACAAAGTGAAATTGAATAAATTGGTCATTTTGATGACTTGACGTGATCCTCAGATGTCTCAAATGTCAAACTTTGCCGACATATTTTGGCTAAGTCGAGTTTACAATTCAGGAAGTAAGAGGGAAGGAGACGGATCCGCATGCTGGTCGCTTGCCAAAACCTGCGTTGATATTTGCGTGTGAGGATCGAATCGTTTTATCGAAGTTCGAGATGGTTTGCCGACTTCGGACGTAAGGGCTTTTCCGACGTGCCGATTGGCTTGCGACCCGATGCTCGGTTGTGCGCCCTGAAAATAGTCGGAAACTGTCAAACTGTAAAAAGCTGTCTCTTTCGTTGCCGATAGAAGGTCTGCGGAGAAAGAAAAGCCCGTCAAAGCTTAACGATTCGTGCAAGTTTATAAAAAATTGTCCGATTTCTCCGATTCATGCATCTCATTCAAAAAAAGTGACTCACGGTTAGTATATCGTAGCAGCATATAACATATTTATAGTTTTATTATGTTTCAGTCGAAAGTGCGGAGAGTTCTCCGATTCGTATGAGGTTCACCGCTTAGTGTGAAGTGAAGAAATTCATTAGAAGGTTAATTAACCGAGAGAGTTTCATCCGATTCGTGTGAAGTTCACCGATTCATGCGAAGTGAAGAAATTTGTTAGGAGGTTAATTATTCAAAGAAGTGAGAAAGAAAGTGAGCCGACTAAGGTTAGCATGAGATCATAATGTTTGTTTATAAATTGAGGCACCAAAACAAACAAATGGAGGAAGAATAGTTTGACATCATCATGCGCATATCATATCATACTGAGAGGATTTTATTACAGAAGAATTTCGCTCGATGCTTGGGTGTGCAGCGTAGAAATTGTCAAAAGCCGTCTGTGGAAAGATCTTCCGATGTCGTTGCAAGCTATGGAAGAAAATCGTATAAGGTGTGGAGGATTCTCCGATTCGTGTGAAGTGAAGGAACGTTGAAAAAAAGTTTTCCGATTCATGCAAAGTGAAGGAAGAACGTCAAAAAAGTGAGCCACGGTTAGTAAGGGAGCGCATCGTTTATACAGAAATTGTTTCTACAAAGTTTGTTTCTACCGAGTTCGTTTTTACAGTATATTATTTCTGCAAAGTTCTGCAAAATTAGTTGGGGCGGTGTTGTTCATACAGAAATCGATTTAAAAGAGTTGCATTCTGAATGTTCGATCCTACAGAAATCAGTTCCGGAATTTCGTTTCCACAAAATAGGTGCGCGAAAGATCGTTCTCCACCCTATAACATCACCTCGTAAAAATAATATCTGTTCAAGAAATCCACAGCCAAAATTATCTACTGGAAAAGCAAAATACGTAGAAATGATTTCTGTACAAACGATTTATGTCGAAAGCATCCTCCCCCATTGAATCATATGTTTGTTTATAAACTTGGGAAACCAATTAGGGCAATCAGTCGATAGAGTAGAGGGCTTTTTCGTGGATCAAGAATTGTATGGAAATCGAAACAAAGTTCAATATCGAGCTGGTAATTAAGTTCAGAATAGTTGTCGACTTCGACAGACGACTCGGGGAGGTCGAAGGTGCAGTGCCACAGAAGATTTTAAAGCAACAGGGGAAAAAGGCAAAGAAGAGAGAGAAGCAAAGAATGACAACAGGACGTGAGGAAAGAAAAATTAAAGGTATAGAATGTGGTATTGAGAGATGTGAGTAGAAAAGAAAACGGAGACAACGGAAGGGTAGAAGAGTGGATAGGAAATGAGCAAGGAAGGAAGGTAGAGGAGGGAGATGGGGTGAATATGGACGGGACCTGGTAGTGCTGGCTGAGTGCCTAGATGGAGAGAAAGCATCGGCAAGAGAAGACGAAGAAGCCAGAAAGAAGTAGGAGAAGAAAACAGCAAAAACAGAGCGGAGAAAAAGGGACGTGGGATTGCGGAGCGAAGCGGAGAAAGGCGGAACTGAGCATGGAGGAGGAAGGACTGGAAGCAGAAGAGCGGAGAGTGTTAGCAAGGAAGGAAGCAGAGAGAATCAGGAAAGAAACAGCGTAAGAAGAGGCAAAGAGAGATATGGAAGGTAAACGAGAAAAGAGAAAGCTGAACGGCGAGCAGGAGCAGAAAAGAGACTGGAATGTCAGGGAAAGAGATAGAGAAAGCAAAGTTTGGGCTGGAAGAAAAGAGAGAGACGGCTAATAGTGCACCACGGAACCAGTACACGAAAGAGTTAGGATGTACGGAGAAGGACAGAGGAGGAATGAAGAGATGAGGAAGAAGAGCTGGGAAAAGTGAAGAGGATAATACTGGGGAAATAGGTGAGAACTGAGTCGGTAAAAGAGCTCCGTACGTAGAAAAGTTGATGGTCAAAGAAGTGAAATAATTAGTCTCAACTCATTATAGAAATTCATAATTCGCCTGTGGCTTCGAGTGTGTCGTTCGCTGGTTGATCTGACGAAGGATAAAAATTAGATGGGATTTAATCGCATTTCGAGACAGACTGCCCACTTCATGGGAGTCCCGATTGTTGACTTTTCTTTAGTGTCATCTTTTTCATCAAATTTTGTTGCCAAGTTCACGCGTCAAATTTTGTCGCCAAGTTCACGCGTGAAAGGTTGTAGTTCCAATCTGACAGCTTTGTAATTCCATGTTATTTTTAAGTTTTTAAGGGGTTTTGAGGACCACGTGACCACAGCGAAATTGCGAGCTCAGCGCCTCTCGCGCGAAGCCTCTGAACTGCACCAGCAACTACGTTTATAGTAAACTTTACATGTCCGTGGTTACGTGTGGAAGTGATGATGTTACGTGTGGTAGTGACGATGCGAAGCTGTCGCTTCATGATATTCTCGCCGTTTCTCGTCGCGATTATTTTTTAGATCAATTCGAGAGTGACATCACAAGTTTCGTGAAGATAGCAGCCGCCGCGCGCTGGTTCGTTTACCATCGTGTGTCAAGTGGAAATGCCGGAAATGCCATAATACTTTTCTCGTGTCGGTGTATAGTCAATATGGCGGCGACATCTGATTTTTGCTGCTTTTTGGAAGTAAATCGTTTATTAATTCGGGTTGCTCTGATTTATCTTCTCGGGACCAGCGCGCGGTGTGTAAAAAAATTAGAAATAACCTAAAACTAATTCTAGGATAATCAGTGACTTCATCGAGACGGGAAACGGCGAGAAAATAAAATGCTACTCGGTTGGTAAAACAGACGTGACCCTCAAAAGGCCTTAATTAGTCTGAGAGGCATGTCCGATTGCCGCGACCGTTGCGAGATTCTTTTCAGTTGCTAACAATAAGTTTTGTCGAGCTGTTCGTCCCCGTGTGTAACTGCTGTGTTTCACGTAACTATAAGCTGTTGCTCGAGGGTTTTAGCTGTATTTTCAGGAAAATTTTCTGGTGAAAAAGTTATATTGGGTAATTTTTGAATACGACAAAAAGAGAACATATGGGCAATTTCACCAATTATCAACCGATGTTTGGGCTCGAAAAAATCGATTTGCCTCCATTTTTTTCCTCGCATTCTGTGAACCAAGATAGGTAGATTCACCAAGTTTCAGCCAAATAGGACTTACCGTTCACGAGGAATACGATATTCAATTTTTAGGACAAATTTTTTTAACGCATTTTCGACGTACTTCCAACGTCACAATAAAAATTCGAAAAATACGTTTTCGTCACACATGAATGGAAAGGCCTACTTTCGCTCTCTGTCGGTAAGGAGGAAAACGACGCTTTGCCTCTCTAGGTAGGGAAGGCACTGTGGAAAGACTTTCCTCCCTAGGGAAGAAAGTCGAAGACAGTTCAGGTTTTCGAGTTCGCTGAATCCCGAGCTGAATCCGAATATGACATCAGATTTCCAAAATTCAAAATGGCGGATCAAATATGGCGGGAGAAAATTTCAATGAACATTTTTTTCAAACACAAAAGTGGCACGAAAATCCCATTTTCGCATCACTGCCATAAGGGGTTAATCATATCTCACACGAGACCACGTAGCCGTCCCACTCTGAAAATTTGGGTTTCTTACTGAAAAAATCTCAGCTTTCGGAATAAAAATTCAAACGAATAATGAAACATTGAGCACAAGGGGAAATCGCTGTATTTCGTCAAAAAACGTGTTTTTGAGTTGGTTTTAGCAAAGTTGATGAAAAATAAAAAATGAATTCGAAAAGCTGAAAGTTTTTCACATAGAAAACGTTTTTTGGAATTTTTATTGTGACGTTGGAAGTACGTCGAAAATGCGTTAAAATATTTTGTCCTTAAAATCGAATATCGTATTCCTCGTGAACGGTAAGTCCTATTTGGCTGAAACTTGGTGAATCTACCAATCTTGGTTCACAGAATGCGAGGAAAAAAATTGAGGCAAATCGATTTTTTCGGGCCCAAACATCGGTTGATAAGTGGTGAAATTGCCCATATATTACACATCTTAGTCCGTTTTAGGGGAGAATGGGGGAATGACGGTCATCAGGCAATGCCGGTCAGCTCTAATTTGCATTCAAACCAGCGATTATATTGAACTGCTTTCCGCTGTTCGCTCACAAACATGATAAATAACTAATTTATCATACCGTGCCTGTTGAACCAACATAAATAAATGACGAGGGGTAAATCACTAGCAAAAATGTGTACACCCTATCTCCCCCACATTTCCCCACATTTCCCGATATCTCCCAACATTTCCCAACATTTCCGGACATCTCCTCACATCTCCTGACATTTCCTAACATTTCCTAACATTTCCCAACATTTCCCGACATTTCCCAACATTTCCTCGACATCTCCCGACATTTCCGGCCTTTCGTACACCACATTTCCTTTGTGATTCACCCCTCGATAAATAATAAAATGATAATCATTAGTTTTCACCCTTTTTCTTATAAGAAACACCTTATTTTAAATAGGAATTTTAGGAAACCTGTGAAAATCAACTTGATTTATTATTCACGTCTTCTTTGGTTCGCTATTTTTCATTCCGTTTGTGTTAGAATATTGTCATCGTATGCATAAATGTGTTTATATGCGGTAAAAACAAATGAACTTCTCGGGGTAACGGCGGTCACGTGCGTGGGGAAATAACAGTCGAGGCTCACGATAGTGGCTAGCCATCGAGCCCGTACGGTGCCGAGATTTTAGGTTAGTTGGGCCGGAATTTGAGGTTAGAATATCGACCTTTTCTGTTCACTAGTGATTTTACCGACTCCCATTACCCCAAAATTGACCGTAGTTACCCCGGAAAGCTGACTGCAGTTACTCCAAGAGCAACCGCAATTACCCCCACACGCTGGACAATGACGGTCAATGCAGGGTTTGTAATTATCAACGAAAAGTTTATTTAATGTTTTTTTTGTTACTGTCATAAGATGACCTACAGTCAAAAAATAGTCTGTAGAATATGGGTTGAATATTCTATTTTGGCTCAAAGCACGTTTGCCCTCAAAAAAAGAGGTTAAATCTTAGTGACCGTCATTCCCCCATTCTCCCCTACCACGTAAAGACAACTGGTTGAAATTAAAAAAATGGGGGAAAATACAAATCAGGAAAAACAGATGAATCCGGAGGTTGCGAAATATATTTTACTAAGAGAGAATGAAAATCATTTTTTTATCAAAACAATACGAGGGTCAATCAATCAAGGAAACAAGATATTTTTTTACTACAGTCAGGGAAGACAATGCACAGCTAAACGCTGCTACAGCGATGTTAATGTCTTCGTAAATATAACGAATCCACTATATTGGACAAGTCGAAGTATTGACGATCTTCTTAAAATAGGAGATGAACTGTATATCAGTAGCAGGCTCGCACGTCATGAAGTTTATACGAACACAATAAATCCAGAATACTTGGATTGTCATTAATTCAATAAGTCGTGAGTTAGAATTCGGAGACATAATGTTTGCATGGCCATCGATTTGACGATAACAGTGAGATCGGTGTGCCCAATTTAAAAGGCGCGTTAGTTCATTGATTCGCGTGTTTTATGTGTGGTATACTAACGACGAACAGAATATCAGTTATAGCAATTGGAAAACTTGATAATCACATTTGATTCACATTCGAGAGATAATTTCGCGAAACCGTGTTTTGACGGAAAAGCTTGCTTAGTATTGGTTGATACAATACAATCATTATGCCTATTATCGAATAACTGTATACCTGAAAGTAATCAACGTTTCGGTGAGCAATATGATTTAACGCCAGTCAGTATTACTATGAATGAAAATAATGGTACAGAATGAATTGTAAGAGGCAAATCAAGTTGTTTTGAATATATCACACAGCCACATTTGAAAAAAGGCCGTTCGATCAAAAATGACGTCACAAGTTCAAATATCAATGTTGAAAGTCAGCGAACAATATAGGAGAAATATGACTTGCTGGAAGAGGAGAAAAAAAAGTTTCTCGACAACAATATCGTCAAAGAGTAAAAGAAAGATTCGTTACAGAACAAAATCGAGTAATAAATTCATCACGAAACGGGCTGAATATTCGGATTGAGAATTTCAAATACAAAAAATGATTTTACAGATTCGACACCAATTGTTCAAAGTACAGAAAGAGACAGAAGTAACATTGCTCTTTTAACGGACGAAGACAGGTTAGATAACATTGAGCCTTTTCTTGATTCAAATTGCGAAAAACTCAGTACATTAATCAAGTCAATGAATGTTTCGTGCACTAAATGTGGTGCTAAACATTTTAGAGGAGAAGTGCAGTCGAACAAACTATCATTCGAAAACTGTTGTGCTCATACGGAGAAGAATATCTAGACAATTTACCAAACCCTCTTCGTGAATTAGAAGAACTATTCGATGGTACGCATCCTAATTCAAATGATTCCTTCGAACGTATTCAGTACTATAATAACTCCTAATCTTTTGCATCTTCTGATGCTGTCTTAGTAAACTTGCGAAAATAGTATGACATAATAGTTGAATGAATAATTCTCAGAAATAAACTAGCCCGTTTTAGCCAAAAAGCTCATCGCTTTTTTGCGTAAGGCACGATCGTACAGTGCTAGTCTGTTTTGTAATAGTGTTCAAAATCCCCCAAGAATTAAAAAATTTTGAATCGAAGCCAATAGACCGTATTCCAAGGACCGCTCTCGTAACTTCAAAATTGAGGAAGCTAGCGACCGCGGTTTTTAAACCGCAAGTCGGATCGAGTCTACAATGAAATTTGCATATCTTTGGAGTAAAAAAAGTATCCTCTGCCAATTTCATCATAATCGGTTCAGCGGTTTGGCAGATCGCGTGTTTACAAGCAACTGCAATGATTTGACACCGAGAAGCAGGTGCAGGAAAAATCCTAAAAAATTCTCAAAATTTTGATTTGTGATCAGGAGGCTGTATTCCAAAGCTCGCTATTGTACGTTCAAAATTGACAAAGTCAGCAATCACCATTTTTGAACCGGAAGTCGCATCGGGTACACAAAAAAATTCTGACATCTTCAGGGCAAAAGAAGTATCCTCTGCAAATTTCATCAGAATCGGTTTAGCGGTGTGGCAGATAGCGGGTTTACAAGGAACTTCAACGATTTGACACTGAGACGCAGGTGCCGGAAAAATCCTCAAAAATTCTCAAAATTTTGATTCGTGATCACGAGACTGTATTCAAAAGCTCGCTATTGTATCTTCAAAATTGACAAAGTTAGCAAACGCCATTTCTGAACCGGAAGTCGGATCGGGTACACAATGAAATTCTGACATCTTCAGGGCAAAAGAAATATCCTCTGCAAATTTCATCAGAATCGGTTTAGCGGTGTGGCAGATAGCGGGTTTACAAGCAACTTCAACGATTTGACACTGAGACGCAGGTGCCGGAAAAATCCTCAAAAATTCTCAAAATTTTGATTCGAGATCACGAGGCTGTATTCCAAAGCTCGCTTTTGTATCTTCGAAATTGACAAAGTTAGCAAACGCCATTTCTGAACCGGAAGTCGGATCGGGTACACAATGAAATTCTGATATCTTCAGGGCAAAAGAAATATCCTCTGCAAATTTCATCAGAATCAGTTTAGCGGTGTGGCAGATAGCGGGTTTACAAGAAATGGGGAGGTCACATACACCACTCTTGAAAATGCTCGAAAACGACTACCCGGGTGCCAAAACGTGCTCCCTACATGATTCCAGAACTTTCACTCGATCCGACGTTTTTTGCGATGGCGAATGTATAAGGCACTCCGTTTTCTACGATCGTGCCTAAAAAACAATCAACAATCAAAAAGAGCGCTCGAAGGGCGCTATAAATCTAGTAATATTAAAAAACAACGTAAAGGCAAAACGTCGTATTATTTTTTTTCATGATTTTTAATGATTTTTCCAAATAGCTGTCAAAACTCGTAAAACACAAAGATAAATTGAAAGAACGACCACTTAACAAAATTCGATAAAAAGTATTGGTAGTTAAAAGCAGAAGGTCGTAAGCTATTTTTTTTTTTTCATTTTTCATCATTTTTGCAAATAGCAGCTGTCAAAACTCGTAAAATGCAAAGATAAATTGAAAGAACGACCATTTAAAAAAATTCAATAAAAAGTATTGGTAGTTAAAAGCAGAAGGTCGTAAGCGCCATTTTTTCATTTTTTTCTAATTTTTCATGATTTTTGCAAATAGTTATAAAAACTCGAGAAACGCAAAGAAAAATCGAAATCGACAACGTTTCGAAAATTCATAGAAAAAAAAAAAACAAGGTAAAAGCAGGAGGACGTAAGCGCCATTTAAAAAAAAAATTGGTGGTTACGACCTTCTGCTTTTAATTGACCCTTTTAATTGACCTCCGGGTTTCTATCCTAAATACAAAAAAAATATGATCTTTTGCCGTTACGAACAGCAAAAAGTCGTATAATGGAGCTTACGTCCTTATGCCATTAGACACGCGATATATAATCACTTTCTATCTCGTGTCCGATCCGGATGTGTCCGATTTGATTTTTATTAAATTAATATTTATGATGTGTCCGATCCGGATGTGTCCGAAAGAAAATGTGTCCGATAATGCAGGTTTATTATTTTGTGTCCGATAATGATAGTGTCAGATCCAGATGTGTCCGAACGGGGTCTAATCGTCAAAGATTAAAATTTACCTGGGCTGCGCAAGAAGCTAGAACGACCACGGCCACGACAGTCTTCATTCTTGAAATGGTAGAGAGTCAGAAATGATCTGAAGCAGTGATATGTTACCAGTCAACTGCGATTAGTTGCACTGAACATTATGTCGCGAATAGCAAACTATTTATAGAGATACAGCAGCACGAGCGATAAGAAATAGAACTAAAAAACGTAACTTCGTTCGAACGGTTCTGAGAAAATGCGACGGTTCGTGATTGCAGTGAATCCCACGACTCAAACTCTCTCATTATCGCGTTACCATAAACACTCGTGCTTTCAAGTACACACATAATTGGCGGAGAGCACGATTATGAACAGTTTTTTGACACAATGATGCCTTGTGTGATGGGGGATCTTTTAACGATCTTTTAACGAATTGAAACGGCTAAGGCTATATTCGATGAGTTTACATAGGATTGATGTCATAGGTTTTTTTTTGCATAAAATTACCTTTCCAGGAAATATAAAAGGAATTTTTTCATTTCTGAATTCGAAGTTTTCACGATATTTTTCTTTTTTACTCACAATATTTGAGTGCTCGCTATATTTGACGCTATTTAAACTGGAAATATAGGGTCGACGGAATGTTCAATTTTTTATCATCGTCATCGTCAAGCAAAAAGCGAAGCTCTTTGGTCAAGTATTCAATATGCTGCAAAAAAAACTAAAGACATTTGGATTCTGATGAAAATTGGGACTTGAACGTTCTTTGGGTCACTAATCACGAATCTGAAGTCAGATTTGCGAAATTCAAAGTGGCAGATCCGATTTGCCGGAAAAATCCAGAAGAAAATGCGAAATTTTATGAAAATTGGTGCCCAAAGGTTTTTGAACCGCTATAATTACAAATCTGAGGTCAGATTGGTCAAATTCAAAATAGTTGCAATGGAAATATAAATGAATAACGGGAAGTTCAAAGGCTGGCTCATATATAGTACCAAATACCCGAAAATTTATCCTCCTGTAATTTTCTGGTCTGCTTCTACGTAGACCTGATGCCATCTCAAATGACGACATGTTATTTGCTACGTTTATCCAGCCTTGATATCACAATATTTGACCATTTGTGAGACTGTAATATCGCGTGTCTAATGGCATGAGGACGTAAGCGCCATTATACGACTTTTTGCTGTTGGTAACGGCAAAAGGTCATATTTTTTTTTTTGTATTTGGGATAGAAACCCGAAGATTCGTTCATGAACGTCGAAATTTAATATTGGGTCAATTAAAAGCAGAAGGTCGTAACCACCAATTTTTTTTTTAATTGGCGCTTACGTCCTTCTGCTTTTATCTTGTTTTTTTTTCTATGAATTTTCGAAACGTTGTCGATTTCGATTTTTCTTTGCGTTTCACGAGTTTTTATAACTACTGGCAAAAATCAAGAAAAATAAAGAAATTAAAAAAAGGCGCTTACGACCTTCTGGTTTTAACTACCAATACTTTTTATGGAATTTTTTTGAATGGTCGTTCTTTCAATTTATCTTTGTGTTTTACGAGTTTTGACAGCTATTTGGGAAAATCATAAAAAATCATGAAAAAAAATAATAAGACGTTTTGCCTTTACGACGTTGTTTTTTTAATTTTCCTTGAAAATTGTAATGCAAGAACGACGTATCCGCCAATCTTACGACCTTTTGCACTTACATTTTTCGATCTCGTGATTTCAATTGATCTATACGTTTTGACCGTATTCAGAGCGAATGGCGTGAAAAAAAAATACGACCTTTTGCCACCAAAATCGCGTTTTTGGCGCTTACGACCCTATGCCATTAGACACGCGATATAATAAAATCTAGGGAGAGGCCCGTTCGGACACATCTGGATCGGACACAAGATAAATATTATCCTAACAAAAATCAGATCGGACACATCCGGATCGCACATTGATGACACCTGGTTATTTAGGTGACTGTCAACAAAGTGAAATTGAATAAATCGGTCATTTTGATGACAGGGGTTCCTTGCCGTGATCCTCAAATGTCCCAAATATCAAATTTTGCCGACATATTTTGGCTAAGTCGAGTTTACAATTGTATAATTTTGGCTAGAGGGATAGTTTTTCGTTATCGAAGCGCACGGGTCCGGCAACCTGTCGGATTGACGTGTTGTGGGACGGGATATTAAGACGACACAACATTAATTACGTACGAGTATTTGTTTATTTAAAGTAAAAAGCGAAACGATAGTGTACAGCGTGTAATGCTTCCTGGGTACGCGTTAGCAACTAACTCATGGCGTCCTCGCGTCTCCTATGGGGACGAGCTTTGATAGTCGGACGCCCGATGGCGCCACCGCCCTGACTAGGGCCCGAGGTTGTCGGGACACGTCCCAGTCCCAACACTCCCCCTCAACCGAAGGGCAACACTCCGTCGTCTACGTCGGTCCGAGTCCCAGGTCCGATCGAAATTTCCGATGCTTGGGACCACCAAGTCCCTTGGTGAGAATGTCCGCCAACATATCCTCTGTGGGTACGTAACCCGTCGTAATTAGACCGTCTCTAATAGTTTGTCTAATGAAGTGATGACGTATGTCAATGTGTTTGGTTCTGGCGTGGAACACAGGATTCTTGGCTAATTTCTGTGCTCCCTGATTGTCGTTTAATACAGGAACCGCTTCTTCTCTAAGTTTGCCTTGGCTGTCTTTCAATACGGGAACCGCTTTCTCTCCAAATTTACCAATCTCTTGTAGGAACCTTCGCAGATAAATGGCTTCCTTAGCCGCTTCCGTCAGAGCCATATACTCGGCCTCCGTGCTTGATAATGCAACGGTGCGTTGTTTTCTGGACTCCCAACTAATTGCTGCACCTCCAAGAAGAAATGCGTATCCAGTATACGAGCGTCTATCTTCTATGCAGCCTCCCCAGTCCGAATCTACGAATCCCCTCAGGTCTTCACCGTCGTCTTCGAAGATGAGCCCCAGATCCATCGTACCCTTCAGGTACCGCAACACCCTCTTCGCAGCGACCCAATGCTCCTTTCCGTAGTTAACGCAATATTGGCTCAGTGCACTAACCAAGTGGGCGATGTCGGGGCGCGTTGCTACAGCTAGATACATCAAGGATCCGATTAACTCTCTGTAGGGATAGCTTTTCGAATCTTCGGTTGAAGACTCCTGTGGTTTTGTCAACTTCGTGTTCGGGTCGAACGGCGTAACAGCAGGCTTTGAATCACTCATTCCGAAGAGCTCGAGTGTGTTCAAAATGTATCCCTTCTGTGACATCTCTATTTTCCCTTCCTCTTGTTTAAATTCGATGCCGAGACAGTACTTGATGTTCCCAAGGTCCTTCATATCGAACTGCGACATCAGGTTCCTTTTCAGTGATGTCATCCACTGCACGTTCTGAGATGCAACGAGCACATCATCCACGTACACGGCGACGAGCATCAAGTCCTTTCCTTGCTTCGCGTAGTACACGCAGGGATCAGCGCTTGAAGGCTTCAGGCCTAGCATTTTCAGCCTCTTGTCAAACTCCAGATTCCACTGACGTCCTGCTTGACGCAATCCGTACAAGGATTTTCGCAGCAAGAGAACTTTATCGTCGTCACGGATGCTCTCCAACATCTTGACTGCTTCGGCGTAGATTTGTCCTTCTCCCGAATTTTCTTCCTCCGAGATGATCTCTTCCAGCATTTCTTCGAATAGGTTCGGCATTTCCATGAACACCTCCTCTTCTAACTCTCCGTTCAGAAATGCGGTAGACACGTCAAGCTGGTGAATTTTCAGTCCGTTCTTCACCGCGAGTGCCATTAACAGACGAATCGAGCTCAAGCGAGCCACTGGTGCGTACGTCTCGTGAAAGTCCACACCAGGACGTTGCGTGAAACCTCTGGCAACGAGACGAGCTTTTCTTCTCTCCAGAGTCCCGTCTGGGTTACACTTGTTCCGTAGTACAATTCGGCAGCTGACCACGCTTCGATTTCTCGGGCGATCGACTACCTCCCACGTCTTGTTCTTAAGTAGAGCCCTGAATTCGCTTCGAATGGCATCTCTCCACTCGATCGCGTCAGATCCGGACAGCGCTGTCTTCAAGGGTACCTCGGCCACGTTAGCGTACTCTTCGGCATCCTGCGACTCCTCCGCTATTTGCGCGTTCGCCCGCTGGTACTCCTTTCTCGGTCTCCCCCTGGCTCCGGTTCGAACGAGACGAGGTCTCCCAGCGCCTCTTCGTGCCAAAGGTCGCTCCAGCCCATCCTGTACTTCGTCAACACGTTCTTCCTCTGCGTCCGAGCGCTCTTCGTCTTCACCCCTGTCTTCGGGCTGTGCAGCAACAACCACAGGAAGGTCTTCCTCGTCGTCTTGTTCAGCAGATCTTACTTCGATGTCTACTTCGCTGCAGCCCACAGGAACTCCCCTCAGGTAAGTATCGGCTCCTTTCCACAGAGTTTCTTCGTCGATGAATTCCTCGTACCCCTCTTCGTTGTTGAACTCGTCCAAAAACTTGATGTCTCGGGTAGCCTCGATCCTCTTCTCACTCGGAATCCAGACTCTGTAGCCCTTACACTCTTGAGAGTACCCGATGAATATGCATTCACGCGAGCGTGACTCAAACTTTCCTTTTCCGGGAGTGCGGTCGAGTTCGAACGCTTTACAACCAAAGGTTCGGAAGTAGCGAACGTCAGGAAGTCTTCCGGTCCACCTGAAGTAGGCGGTGTCTCCGTTCAACGATCTTGAGGGACATCTGTTCCTCACGTGATTTGCCGTGAGTATCGCCTCAGCCCAAAAGCGCGGTGGTAGATTCGACTGCAACAACATGCACCTGGCCATCTCCACCAATGTGCGGTTTCTCCTCTCAGCCACACCATTTTGCTCGGGTGTGTAGGTGATGGTCAGTCTCCTTTGAATTCCAGATGCGTCAAGAAGCTCGTCGAACTCCTTGTTACAAAATTCCTTTCCGTTATCGGATTGCAGGAACTTTATGGTCTTGCCCGTCTGATTCTCCACCATACTCTTGTACTTCTTGAATTCCGGTAGCACGTCGCTCTTATTCTTCAGGAATCTCACCTCGCACCAGCCAGTGCTGTCATCTATAAAGACCGCGAAGAATCTCGCGCCACCAATGGATTGTGTCCGCATCGGCCCGCAGACGTCGGTGTGCACGATATCCAGAATTTCGGAGCTTCGCTCAGATTGTTGAGGAAACGGAGCGCGCGTGAGTTTTCCCTTCAAGCAGATGTCGCAAGGCAGCAGCTTTTCTTTGTCATTCAGCTTTACGCCCCGCACAGCTTCGTCCTTGACAACTTTTCGCAGATCTCTCTCGTTCAAGTGCCCGAAGCGCTGATGCCACATCTGCACGCTGGTCATCGCGGAACCGGTAGTCGCGTTTCCCGCACGTTGCGACTGTTCGCGAACGTAGTACAGTCCGTCGATTCGATCAGCAACCATGATGACGTTGCCGTCCTCGTCAATTATCGAAGCAATATCCTTCTCGAAGAACACGTTGAAACCGTTGTCGGTGATCTTCGCAACGGATATCAAGCCAGTCCGTAGGTCGGGAACGTAGAGGGTGTTCTTCAAGTCCACCGTCTGCTCCCTTTTGCCGTCAGATACAGATAGTTTGACTATACCTTTCGCCCTGATCTCCGTCGACGCGCTGCTTGCCAAGTTCACAACCTCGTGTTCCAACGATGTCATCGTCACAAACTTGCTCTGGTCGTTGCACATGTGAGAGGTACAACCACTATCCAGGCACCAAGCACTCGTGCGGCGATTTTCGTTGACCTTGACAGCCGCACATCGTTCTGTAGCGTCGGTCGTGACGAGAAAGCTGATTTCTCTGGCGTTGTTTGCTTGTTCTTCGACGTTTTTGGCCTTCTCCTTGGAATCCTTCGGACGTTGGTCACAATCTGCATTTTTATGTCCAAACTTCTGACACCTACTGCACCGAAACTTAAAAGATCCTTTTGTGTCTTGTTTTTCAGAATCTTTCTTTTCAGACTTCGGATTATTCTTCGACTTGTTGAATTTCTTGAACTGCTTACCGGCGAACATAGCGTTTTGAGAAGTTTCCCTGGACTTTTCTGTACGGGCGTCGTTCTCTTCGATAATCTTTACCTTCAACGCTTCCGGTGTCGGCAGTTCGTCACGGGACTCTATTGCACAACGGAAATTTTCCCAACTTCCTGGTAGACTGTAGAGCAGCATGATTGTCAATAGATCCTGGTTGATTTCAACTCCCATGTCCAACAGCTTGTCCACGGCGTCGTAGAATCGCGCGATGTGCGCTCGTACGTCGTCGTCTTCCTGCATTTTATGCAGCATCAACTGCTTCAGCAAGGTTGCCTTTCTCGCCGGTCCTTTCGATTGATAGATCGACTCTAACTTTAACCACACTTCCCTGGAGGTTAGACACGTTTTAATTTGTTTCAACTCCGACGGATTGATGGCTAGTATCAAATCGGACCTGGCCTTACGATCGGCTTTGTCCCAAGCCTGAGCTGCCGTTGTCGACGCGGCGTCGGTGATCGCCGGCCTAACGTTTTCACCGCACACGTAACCCCACGCGTCGTTTTTAACCAGTAATGCTTCTACCTGCATTTTCCAGGTATCATAATTGTCTTTCCCGAGGGTTTCGATACGAGCCGCGTTTCCACCACTCATCTTAAATTGTCAATTTTGCGATTTCGGTCACACAGCACACGAACGGCGTCAGCCCAAGCGTCAGCCTAACCTCGTTCGGAACTCGAGTCGAGTCTTTTCTCGTATTATCCCGCGAACGCGATCCCTGGGCCCATAACCTGTCGGATTGACGTTTTGTGGGACGGGATAAGACGACACGACATTAATTACGTACGAGTATTTGTTTATTTAAAGTAAAAGGCGAAACGATAGTGTACAGCGTGTAATGCTTCCTGGGTACGCGTTAGCAACTAACTCATGGCGTCCTCGCGTCTCCTATGGGGACGAGCTTTGATAGTCGGACGCCCGATGGCGCCACCGCCCTGACTAGGGCCCGAGGTTGTCGGGACACGTCCCAGTCCCAACACAACCCAGCATTCTAGTGAAAATATCGTGCCTAGGGACCCAAATGAGGCGCGTCACCAAAATACTCGATAGTTTTATTTCCAATCCCCCGATTCAGGTTGATATTATGCAATATCGTTCTAGATAGTGAAAAAAAAAGGTGAAGAAAAATATTTAAAAATGTATATGGAATGAAAAAAGAGTGATTTTTTTCGAAGTCGCCACACTGTGTGCTACGCACGCAAAGTAGGATAGGCTTGCACGGGGTTTCTAAGGGATTCTCTATATGAACGGGGTTCACATAGGGGTTCTGAGGTATTCTTGAAATGTACAGGGTTGACATGGGGGTTCTAACGGATTCTTGATATGTACGAGGTTCACGTGGAGGTTCTGAGGGATTTTCAACATGTACAGTGTTTACATAGGGGTTCAAAGGTATTCTTGACATGTACGGGGTTCACATGGGGGTTCTGAGGCATTTTTGACATTTACGGGGTCCTGGGGGTTCTGAGGGATTCTTAACACGGTAAAAAACTTCACTAAACCTCAGTTGATCAGGAAAAAAATAAATTGTTCATAATATAAAGGTAATTCCCAGGTCATATGATTATGGTTATGCTTTCAGACGGTTCTAAATTGTATGTTCATGTACACGATCTAAAGCACATTAAAATTATGGATGACGAAATGATGCCGCTGTCCGAGTTACTCCAACGAAATTAATGAGAGAAAAAAAATTAGAAGCCTGATGTCAAGATTTTGAATTTAGTGATTCTCCATTGTAATGCGTCACCGCCACCACATTTGGGTTGCGAAAGAAACGAAACTAATATTTAATTACTTAAAATCCTATCGAAATCATTGATGCTTCGTCCCAAATTATTACAGTCCTTTGATTTCTTCCTGTAATGTGATATCAAATATGATGTTCTGCTTCGCCCCCCGAGTTATTATTATTATTATTATTTTTAATTCGCCACATTGTGTCCAACGCACGCCAAATAGGATAGGCTTGAACTACAAAATAAAAATTTCGATATATAGTTTCCTTCACATGGGGGTTTGGAGGGATTCTTGACACCTACGGGGTTCACGTGGGGGTTCTGAGGGATTCTTGAGAGGGATGGCCGGGAAGGGGTGGGGAAGGGAGGGTGGAGGGGTCCTCGATTCCTGAAACAGCGGCGGCGGCGGCGGCAGCGGCGATATATCTTTATAATATAGAACGATATATATCGCGTGTCTAATGGCATAAGGTCGTAAGCGCCAAAAACGCGATTTTGGTTGCAAACGGTCGTATAATTTTTTTTTTCACGCCTTTCGCTCTGAAAACGGTCAAAACGTATAGATCAATTGAAATTACGAGATCGGAAAATGTAAGTGCAAAAGGTCGTGAGTTTGGCGGATACGTCGTTCTTGCATTACAATTTTCAAGGAAAATTAAAAAACAACGTAAAGGCAAAACGGCGTATTATTATTTTTCATGATTTTTAATGTTTTTTCCAAATAGCTGTCAAAACTCGTAAAACGCGAAGATAAATTGGAAAAACGACCGTTGAAAACAATTCCATGAAAAATATTGGTAGTTAAAAGCAGAAGGTCGTGAGCGCCATTATTATTTTTTTTTATTTCTCACGATTTTTTTAAATACCCGTGCAAAATGGAAATGCTTGCCAAAGTCTTGTGTATAGCTTGAAATACCCTTGAAGCGGCCAAAAAACCATTGAAAAAGCCTTGTGATCAGCTTGCTGACGCTTGGCTTTTGAACCAAGAGTTTTGCAAGCCTTGGGAAACGGTTGGTTTTTATCCTGGCAAACACTTGATGACAACGCTTGGCAACACCTTGGGTCAAAAAACCCTGCACAAGCCTTGTAATAAGCTTGCTAACGCTTGGCTTTTGAACCAAGAGTTTTGCAAGCCTTCCCAATAAACACAGGTACGTTGAAAAGACGTGGAAAAAACGTGGCAAAAGTGGAAATATTGGTGGACGTGGATGGATTATACGTGGATTCAACTCGTGGATTTTTATGGTACGATGTCCGCTGGAGACACGTGGATCCGATCTTTTTAGAAACGTATAATCCACCATCACCGTGGAATACACGGACAATACACGAGGAATACACGTTCCTAATAAGCGTTCTTAACGATCTTTCCGCGTGATATAGACGTGTATAAAGTTAGGTGATGATCGGATAACATTAACAAACTCCCAACTTCAATTATCGAATGGTCAATCACTGTGCGTAACTTTCAAAGGCTATAAGCGTACATCGTATGTACCTTGAATCTTGTATCTTTTGTAAGAGCGGTGGCAGCCGCGGGGACAAGACTGTAGCCTCAGATCCAAGGAATCGTAGGTTCAATCCCATTACCGTGCACTTTTTTTTTTTTAATATTCATATTCTTATATGCTAATCGTAGACTCATAATGCTAAAACACATTTTCAGCTAACGGGAAATACATTTCAATGTAATTTTGCAATTTTATACCCATCTTTCCGGACCATGGAATACACGAGAAATATACGAGTGGTTTACCCGTGGTTTACACGTGGATTACACGTATTCGGTGTAGAGATGGACGCTAAAACCAAAAGTTTGGTATCCACCGGAACCACGTGTCTCAAGCGGACATCGTACCCACAAATTCCTAGTCGAATACACGTTGATAAGACACGTTGATTCCACTACATATCAATCACTGTGTGTTTATTGGGTTGGGAAAAGGTTGGTTTTTACCTTGGCAAAGACTTGATGACAACGCTTGGCAACACCTTGGGCCAAAAACCCTTGCGTAAGCCTTGTGATAAGCTTGCTAATGCTTGGCTTTTGAACCAAGAGTTTCACAAGCCTTGGGAAAAGATTGGCTTTTGCCTTGGCAAACACTTGATCATAACGCTTGGCAACACCTTGGGTCAAAAAACCCTTGCGTAAGCACTGGGATCAATTTATGAATGCTCGGCTTTTGGACCAAGAGTTTCACAAGCGTTGGGGAAAGCTTGGCTTTTGCCTTGGCAAACATTTGATCACAACGTTTGGCAACACCTTGGGTCAAAAAACCCTTGCACAAGCCTTGTAATAAGCTTGCTAACGCTTGGCTTTTGAACCAAGAGTTTTGCAAGCCTTGGGAAAAGGTTGGTTTTTACCTTGGCAAACACTTGATGACAACGCTTGGCAACACCTTGGGCTAAAAACCTTTGCGTAAGCCTTGTGATAAGCTTGCTAATGCTTGGCTTTTAAACCAAGAGTTTCACAAGCCTTGGGAAAAGATTGGCTTTTGCCGTGGCAAACACTTGATCATAACGCTTGGCAACACCTTGGGTAAAAAAAACCCTTGCGTAAGCATTGGGATCAACTTGCGAATGCTCAGCTTTTGGAGCAAGAGTTTCACAAGCCTTGGGAGAAGTTTGGATTTTGCTTTGGCAAACACTTGATGATAACTCTTGGCATCACCTTGCGTTGAAAAACCTTTGCGTGAGTCTTGCGATCACATCATTGCCGTTTCGTGTCTAAACCAAGAGTTCAGGAAGCATTGGGAAACGGTTGATTTTCCCCTTGGCCAACACGTGATCACGACACTTAGTAAAACTTTACGTTAAAAAATCTTGTTCAAGACTTGTCATAAGCTAGCCAACAAAGCAAGGATTTTGCAAGCCTTGGAAATAGCTTGACTTACGTATATTAGTTGCCGAAAATCTGAAATCGGCATTTTTAATTACGGAACATTATGAATAGCTGCAGCTGCTGCGTATATTACTCATCTAGATCAACAAATATAACGCTCTGATTATAAATAGGTGAAAGTTGTACGAGAATTCAATAGGTAGGTTGGCGTAGTAGGTAGGGCGTGCGACTAATATAGCAAGCGAGCGATAGGGTCCCGGATCGAATCCCGAAAAAAACATGCGAAGTTTTTCTGAGCTAAAAATGCGTTTTATCGACGGTATATAGTGAATTATGAGTAGTTCGGCGAAAAAAGGCGGAAAATTTTTATTTTTTGCTTAATTTTGCAATATTTTATGTCAACAATTCTTGTACCAGTGGAACCCTTTCTTAACCCTTGGTGAAGTCTTCCAGAAGCCTTGAAAAGACCTTTTCTTAACCCTTGGTGAAGTATTTCAGAAGCCTTGACAAAACCCTTTCTTAACCCTTGGAAACCCATTCAGACGCCTCGGAAAAACCCTTCCTTAACCCTTGGTGAATTCTTTCAGAAGCCTTGAAAAAACCCTTTCCTAATCCTTGGTGAAGTCGTTCAGAAGTCTTGAAAAAACCCTTTCCTAACCCTTGGGAAAACCCTTGGCAGTTTTGTTTCAATTTGCAAGCTTTCGAACAATGGTTTTGCAAGCGTATAGCCAATGGTTTTGCAAGCGTTTGGCAATCCTATTTCAAGGTAAAAATTTTTGCACGGGTAGCTGTAAAAACTCGTAAAACGCAAAGATACATTGAAAGAACGACCGTTTAACACAATCCCATAAAAAATATTGGTAGTTAAAAGCAGAAGGTCGTGAGCGCCATTTTTATTTTTTTTTATTTTTCATGATTTTTGCAAGTAGCTGTAAAAACTCGTAAAACACAAAGATAAATTGAAAGAACGACCATTTAAAAAATTCGATAAAAAATATTGGTAGTTAAAAGCAGAAGGTCGTGAGCGCCATTTTGATTTTTTTATTTGTCACGATTTTTTTAAATAGCTGTAAAAACTCGTAAAACGCAAAGATAAATTGGAAAAACGACCGTTTCGAAAATTTAAGAAAAAAAAATACTAAGATAAAAGCAGAAGGTCGTAAGCGTCATTTTTTTATTTTTTATGATTTTTCCAAATAGTTGTAAAAACCCGTGAAACGCAAAGATAAATTGCAAGAACGACGATTTAAAAAAATTCGATAAAAAATATTGGTAGTTAAAAGCAGAAGGTCGTGAGCGCCATTTTGTTTCATTTTTCATGATGTTTTCAAATAGCTGTAAAAACTCGTAAAACGCAAAGATACATTGAAAGAACGACCGTTTAACACAATCCCATAAAAAATATTGGTAGTTAAAAGTAGAAGGTCGTGAGCGCCATTTTTATTTTTTTTTATTTTTCATGATTTTTGCAAGTAGCTGTCAAAACTCGTAAAACACAAAGATAAATTGAAAGAACAACCATTCAAAAAAATTCCATAAAAAGTATTGGTAGTTAAAACCAGAAGGTCGTAAGCGCCATTTTTTTATTTCTTTATTTTTCTTGATTTTTGCCAGTAGTTATAAAAACTCGTGAAACGCAACGAAAATCGAAATCGACAACGTTTCGAAAATTCATAGAAAAAAAAACCAAGGTAAAAGCAGAAGGACGTAAGTGCCAATTAAAAAAAAAAAAAAATTGGTGGCTACGTACCTTCTGCTTTTAATTGACCCAATATTAAATTTCGACGTTTATGAACGTATCTTCGGGTTTCTATCCAGAATACAAAAAAAAAATGACCTTTTGCCGTTACGAACAGCAAAAAGTCGTATAATGGCGCTTACGTCCTTATGCCATTAGACACGCGATATCACTATCTATCTCGTGTCCGATCCGGATTCGTCCAATTTGATTTTCAATCAATTAATATTTATGATGTGTCCGATCCGGATGTGTCCGAAAGAAAATGTGTCCGAAAAAAATGTGTCCGATAATGCAGGTTTATTATTTTGTGTCCGATCCAGATGTGTCCGAACGGGGTCTAATCTAAAATCTATAATAAAGATTAGACCCCGTTCGGACACATCTGGATCGGACACAATACATATCGGACACAAAATAAAATACTTGCATCATCGGACACAATCTTTTTCGGACACATGCAGATCGGACACAATATTTTTCGGACACATGCAGATCGGACACAAGGTTTAGATGTATTTTATAAACACCGGATTAGACACAACCGGATCGGACACAAGATAAATATTAATTATATACGGTCTCGCTTAAACGAATGTCGAACGGACACAATTCTTTTCGGACACATCCATATCGGACACATTTTTTTTCGGACACATGCCGGATCGGACACGTAGCTCATTTTCGGAAAAATTATTGGTTGACTGTCTGGGGCAACCCAACAACAACAACAACGACGTCCAAGGGAGGCGGATATGAGGGGTTGGTAGCTCTTCCACGCATGTATTTATATAGCAACAAATCTGTATGTAGAAACAAATATATAATTATAAGACATCACCTTGGATGTATAAATAAACAGATTTGTTGCTATATAAATACATGCGTGGAAGAGTTACCAACCCCTCATATCCGCCTCCCTTGTACGTCGTTGTTGTTGTTGGGTTGCCCCAGACAGTCAACCAATAATTTTTCCGAAAATGAGCTACGTGTCCGATCCGGCATGTGTCCGAAAAAAAATGTGTCCGATATGGATGTGTCCGAAAAGAATTGTGTCCGTTCGACATTCGTTTAAGCGAAACCGTATATAATTAATATTTATCTTGTGTCCGATCCGGTTGTGTCTAATCCGGTGTTTATAAAATACATCTAAACCTTGTGTCCGATCTGCATGTGTCCGAAAAATATTGTGTCCGATCTGCATGTGTCCGAAAAAGATTGTGTCCGATGATGCAAGTATTTTATTTTGTGTCCGATATGTATTGTGTCCGATCCAGATGTGTCCGAACGGGCCTCTCCCCTAATAAATCGCACAGTTATTGAAATCTGATCACAGACGATCGAGCCTGTGGTCTTGAATTTCTATGATTACAGTGCTTCACGTTCGTCAGTATCTTTTTGTTGATGAGCCCCATCGAGACGCCTGAAGATATGCAACCGAGATGACATTGATCATGCATTTGTGAGACCAATCACATTTCATTTTCCCATCACAGCACTCTGATACTAAAAGTCACCCCGATTCTGGAGGTGTAATTATAACGGTGTGAACTATTTCTTTGATGTAGGAACTCGATGATGACATAATATTTAATGAAAACTAATCGGGTATTTCCGGTGGGTTGTTGGAGAGTCGACTAGTAGTAGACTTTCAGGCGTGGTAGACTAAGTAAGACTTTCAGGCCTAGCAAACTTTCAGGCGTAGTAAACTTCCAGGCGAAGTAGACTAAGTAAAGTAAGACATTCAGGCGTAGTAGACTAAGTAAGACTTTCATGCGTAGCCAACTTTCAGGCGTAGTAAACTTCCAGGCGAAGTAGACTAAGTGAAGTAAGACTTTCAGGCGTAATAGACTAAGTGGAGTAAGACTTTCAGGCATAGTAGACTTCCAGGCGAAAAAGACTAAGTAAAGCAAGACTTTCAGGCGTGGTAGACTGAGTGGAGTAAGACTTTCAGGCGTAGTAGACTAAATAAGACGGTCAGGCGTAGCAAACGTCCAGGCGAAGTAGACTAAGTAAAGTAAGACTTTCAGGCGTAGTAGACTAAGTGAGACTTTCAGGCGTAGTAGACTAAGTGAAATAAGACTTTCAGGCGTAGTAGACTTCCAGGCGAAATAGACTAAGTAAAGTAAGACTTTCAGGCGTAGTAGACTAAGTAAAGTATGACTTTCAGGCGTAGTAGACTAAGTAAGACTTTCAGGCGTAGCAAACTTTCAGGCGTAGTAGACTTCCAGGCGAAGTAGACTAAGTGAAGTAAGACTTTCGGGCATAGTAGTCTAAGTAAACTAAGACTTTCAGGCGTAGTAGACTAAATAACACGTTCAGGCGTAGCAAACTTTCAGGCCTAGTAAACTTCAAGGCGAAGTAGACTAAGTAAAGTATGACTTTCAGGCGCACAGTGGTTCAGAACGGCCTATTCCTTGGCCAAAAGTCGAAAAGTGAGAATAATAATCAAAAAATTTCTACTTCAAGGTTTTTGGGGTTGCTGATTACGAATTTGATATCAAAATTATGGAATTCAAAATGGCGGACCAAAAATGGCAGACATTTTCGAAAAATAATAACTTTATCGGTCCGAAAATTTGCACCATTGGATTTTTCGGGTCACTAATTACGAATTTGATATCAAAATTATGGAATTCAAAATGGCGGACCAAAAATGGCAGACATTTTCGAAAAATAATAAGTTTATCGGTCCGAAAATTTGCACCATTGGGTTTTTCGGGTCGCTGATTACGAATTTGATATCAAAATTATGGAATTCAAAATGGCGGACCAAAAATGGCAGACATTTTCGAAAAATAATAACTTCATCGGTCCGAAAATTTGCGCCATTGGGTTTTTCGGATCGCTGGTGACGAATTTGATTGTACATTAATGACATTTGAAATTCGAAAATGAAGAACAATTTTTTGGAATATGTAGATGTTTATTTTACCTCACGTACATAATTACATACGATACATTAAATTACTTAAAAATCATAGTCTAGGTCATACAGATCCGTTGTACATGAGACGTTTTCCGCTAACGGTGAGTTAGTATTCGTGACAGTACCTTCTGGTTTTTCTATTAGAAGTTCTATTACATCAGAAGGTAATGGTGCACTATGCTTCATTTTCAATTTTTGAAGACTTGTTATATGTGCGTCCGAGGACGCAAGAAGCCGACGAAAAAGTCGGACATTGTCTTCTCTCGCGCACATTTTCGAGAAAAATTTTCGCGGTACTGACGAATGTCCTTGTTTCTAGCTTCTTGAGCGTCCTCGGACAGTTGTCCGAATGGTAGGGCACCCATTTCTGTTATCGCGTAGCCATGAATTAAAACGGTATGTACCGATGTTGGCATCGGGTACCAGGAATATAGCTCAACATATCGTTTCGCGACATCTAAGCAATAAACCGTGAACTTGTCGATATGTACAGCGAAACCGCTCGCCATCGTCTGCAAAATTACTTTGCAACTTGCTATGAATTTTTCGTCCAAATTAAAAATTTCTGCTGTTAAGGCAACGTCCTCATAAAAACGTCGGGCTGTATTGGCGTCGTTTGTACTGCCAAATCCTTGCTTATGCATATCAATATTTAAACCTAAAGCAGCTTTAAATTTCTTTTGGATTTTTTCCTTACGATCGCTAACTGCTTTCTTTTCATCGACTGATCGCGCCCGCCATTTACTTGTTCCGTCATTTAATTTATATGCAATGCGAAGCATCCATTCCATAAACCTTATCCACGCGTGTAAAGAAGAAATACCAAAATTCGGTTTGGAGCTGTCACATTCTGCTTGTTCAACCAATTGTAAATTGTTCAAATTTTTCGACGTCAAATTACATAAATAACATCCCTTTAAAGGGCCCAGGTATAGAAAGCGGTTGAGCGGAGTATCGCATCGCCGCGCCATTAATCACAGTGCGTAGCGCACGACAGCGTGCACGGTGACACTAAAATTGTTATTATTCAAAATAGGCAACTTTCGGGCAGCTAATTCTTGCACATTCCATTAATAGATAGTTCAACGAACATTTCCCTCATGTCAATTTCAGCGTGGAAATGTGCGAAAATTTTTTTGTATCTCAACAAATGTATTTTTAAAGAAGCGAAAAAATATGAAAATCACGGTTACCTTAGCATAACGTTTCATAAATAACAACAAATATTTTCGAAAATCGAAGTACATAAAATCCATTTTGGATGATCGAAATCAGACCCTTTGTTGGAAAATTATTTTTTTTTTTTTTATAACCACAAGTTATAGGTTAGGCAACCTATGTACCAAATACACTCTATTTGATTCTAAAACAAACTCGTTCACCACTACGAATTGAGCTTTCCAACTCACTCGAGGGTTTTTGGGGTCGCTGATGACGAATCCGAAGTCAAAAATCTCAAAAACAAAATGGCGGACCAAAAACGGTAACAAATTTCTTGAAAAACCTAATGGATTCGAGGGAAAGTCGGTACTCCGGGGTTTTTGGGGTCGCTGCGATGACGAATCCGAAGTCAAAAATCTCAAAAACAAAATGGTGGGAAATGTTTGGGCATATGCATATACAGGAATAAATACTTTTTATTTTTCAGTGTTAATGTCATGAAATGTGAAGGCTTATAAAATTAGTGGAATACAATTTCCTCATCCGAATCATCGTCGTCAAATTCAGAATCTGTTTCTACTGTAGATTGACTCGTTATTGTAGGTGGGATCAACAATTCTACAGCTTCCGGAGTTAAACTTCGCATTTTCTTGTGTGGCAATTTCGTCGCATCATTCGTTACAAAATGTTTTTCAGTATAGGGTTGAACAGAGATGATCAGTGCTGTACACCCCTAACTGGATGGCTCTAGCCGCCATCTTGAATCAAGGGTGCACGAAATTAGTTTTGTCATCATATCTGGACAACTATTGATCCTATCGTCACAGAGGTTAGTATAAAAAATAAAGCCTACTAAATTCTCTACAGAAAAAGTTCAATACATTTTTGCCGTATCTTCAATAGTTTTTCTCTAATACACCAGCGAATACGTGCATAATTCTCGCAAGGTTCTATACCGAGAAAGTGACTCTCACGGCAGGCTGGGACGGGAAATAAAAATATCGATACTTTCAGCCGTGTATTACTCAAAAACTATTGAGGATATTGAAAAAGTGTATTGAACCTTTTTTGTAGAGAATTTAGTAAGCTACATTTTTTACGCTAACCTCTGTGACGATAGGATCAATAGTTGTAGAGGTATGAGGAAAAAACTGATTTCGCGCACCCTTGATTCAAGATGGCGGTTCGAGCCATCCAGTTAGGGGTGTGGACTTTTAGTCCGTTCAACAGAAGGCCAAGACGAAGGTCTCCACCAATTTATAGATCTTTTCTAATTAATTTTTCCTATTCGCTCCATTTAGATCTAATTTGACTGAACTATATGTATAAGATATCAGCCAAAAAAAAAAACGTTCTGTAGAATTGTTTAAAAATGTTTCTTTCTCAAATCGTTCTGCGTAAGTTGCTCTCTAGTGGAATACAATGTTTCCTGAAATTTTGGTCGCAATCGGAAAGGTTGAGGTTGAATTAAAAATTTTTTTTTTGACAATTTGACGTGGAATTATCCAATACGAGATATTACTACAATCTTCAACTGAGCCAATGATACCCATACCCATTAAAATTAATTGGAGTTGACTGAAGAATGTACATCCACTAGCAACTATCGAAGAATAGATTATGTTTTCTTCAGTAAACGGACAAGGACAACGAGAGTGATGAGACACTTTTCAATACAGAAATATAATACAGAAAACCCACAATATTACAAATTGGAATGTAACTTTCGAAAAACATGAGCGTCGTTCAGATAAGTTGTAATGAACTCGGGGAAGTCCCTGTGATTAACGATCTCCGTGAACAAATCTCTGGCCGTGTGCAAATTGAGAAGATCTTTGGAGCAGGGGCAATATTTTTTCAACAACTCCTCCATAATTTCAGACGCCTGAGTCTCGACGAAATCCCTAGTTAACACTGTCCCATCTCCTTCGAACGTGGCGCCGTGTCTGATCCACTGCCAAATTTGCGATCTTGAGATTTCAGCCGTTGCCGAATCTTCGACGGCTCCGTTTAGCGGGAAATTTCCTGTGCCTTGGAGCCAGTGAAATATGAATAAAATGGTAACTGAAATGTTGTGTCTCAATCCGTCGAGCGTTACCCCGCCGGTTGGCAGCCTTAGCAAATCAGCCTCAGAAATTTTGTCCGGCACACCGGGGTAGCTTATCTGATTGGGCCTCGGACCGCCCCAATATTTCCACAGATTGTTGACGTGCGGAACCAGCCCCGTGTCGTAGACCATGAAACCGTCGACGCCCATCTTTATTTCCGCCAATTTTCCGTCTAGCACCCTTTTCACAACTTTGTCAAACTCGAGCGGGTCGTTGTCTTCCTCAGGTAACAACAGCGCAGCCATACCTCCGGTCGCGTGCGCGCCTCTTTTGTGAGAAATTTTTACGACCAGTTCCATGTACCGTTTTAGAAAGTGGCGATTCATATTGACGTATTTGTTCCTGTCTGGTATAATGAACGATTTGTTGTTTCCGAATTTGTTTATAATAGACGCGGCGTAATCCCATATTCCACAGTTCAGTCCCAGAGAATGCTCCTTAAGGTTGAATAATATGTCCTCCATCTCGAACGAGCTCAATATGTTCTCTATCAGTACGCAAGCCTTTATCGTACCGTGGGGTATTCTCAGCCGCAGCTGGCTCCACGCGAAAATATCATTCCAGAGCTTCGCCTCGCCCGCACCTTCGAGCTTTGAGAGGTAGAAGCAAGGGCCGCTGTCGCACTCGTACAATATCCTCCCGTTGTGGAAGAGAAGTAGAGCGAAGTCGACCAGCGGCCCGGGTACCTCCTTCCCGTTGATGGTCATGTTGTGTTCGACCATGTTCCACGCTCTCGGTCGTAGCATCAGAATCGGAGCTTCGCCGATACTGGGAACGTTCGGTAGTCGATTTCGAACCGCTTTGTACACGTTATGCAGACCGACTATTTGATTCTTCCACGTAGGACAATGACCGTCGTCGAAATCCACTTGTATACCCTGAACGTCGCAGCAGAGTGCCTTAAGGAAATGGTCGAAATTCGATGGACTGACGTCGCCAAGGTCCACATGCCGGTTTTGTAATCGATGACCTGGAAATATTTTTTTCAATACAATTTCATTCCATGAGATAATAACGCCATTCTGATTCTACTCACCGACTGGACCAATTTTCCATTCTCTTTTCACAATTTCGGATTCTAAAAACTCTGGGACTCTCGGATTTCGTTTGAGTTCGTATTTCTTTATGGATCTCGCGCAGTACATCTGATCGACTCTGTCGTCAAATTCCGTGACGAGGTCGGCTAGAAACTCTACAGCTTCCGGCGTAAATAAATCGTTGAATTCTTTCTCCAAGCCTCTCGGTGCGGAGGTCAAAAAAACCTGTTTAGTCTTGCCCGTCGATAGATTCTCCGAAGTGTTCATCGTTAACGATTGTAAAATGAAAAAGTATAGTAGATCCGAGTCTCTTCAGCTCTGCAACAACTGCACTCTGCTCAATTCCTAACGACTGCTGTTCAAATATCTCTTCCCACAGTCGATGTTGTTTATCTGTTTGCTTCTGACCTCTGTTATATTATAGAGGGTGTCACGAGGAACTGATAACGTCCACATGAATTCATGTATGTTTACGAACTTTCATGATAATACGTAACATGACGGTTCATTTATTTTTTAAATAATATATCGCTCGCAGAGATTAATCGCTGTACAAATCTGTTGCGACGACCTGGTGAGGAAATTACTGTCGCAGAAAAAATGATGTATCCAGTTTTTTTTTTGGTCTCAGACTTATATTCTTACGGTATGACATCGAGTAAAAAATAAATTACGTAACACACTTTGTAAAAATTACAAACGCAAACGTGACATTCAAAATGATGAATATGCAATGGTAATTACATCGAATGGACAATTTTTTATGATAGTAATAGCAAAAATAGCACGTCATGTGATAATGTGTAAACTAACAGCTACATTTCACAACCTTTCGGATATGTCTTTGGCGTTTTCTTTGCTATTGGCTATACGTGATCCGAACTGAAACGCTCTCTTTGGGAAATTCGCCGCACTTTGAAGTCCTATTCGACGAGCGGCTAGTCTCAACAACAGCTTGTCGCCCAATCCAACTGCCATCTGTTCGGTTGGATAGCACCTGGAAAGTTCAACACATGCGAGCTGTTGCGCAAAATGGTACCTCTCACTGTTGATCGCATGCTCAGAGATACGCGATCGCTCGAGTTTTCATAGTCCATAAAGAATCGGAAGCAACGATTCAGATTGTCAAGGTGAAATGAAAGTCACGTGACCTCGATATGATTTACACTTTGAATTTTCAAACGCTATTTTCTCAGCCAAAACACATTCGATTGATGTGAAATTGATATCGGTGACGTAGAAAAACTCAATGAAGGGCCTGCCAATCGTGGATTTTCGAAAATCGAAAGACATAATCAGAATTTTGTGTAACAATATTGTTCTGTAACCCAAGGAGGTGCTGCCCCTCGTGGAGAGAGGCAGCACTTCCTTGGATTACAGAACAATATTGTTAAAAAACTGTTATTACGTCTCGATATTCGAAAATCCACGATTGGCAGGCCCTTCATTGAGTTTTTCTACGTCACTGATATCAATTTCACATCAATCGAATGTGTTTTGGCTGAGAAAATATCGTTTGAAAATTCCAAGTGTAAATCATATCGAGGTCACGTGACTTTCATTTCACCAGGGGAGGCTTCACCGATCAATGTGACTACAAGAAGTATTGATCACAAATAGTTGTTGATTTTTTTGTGAATGCGTTTCTGTATACTCAGCGTACAGAACAAATTTCATTGATGAATATTGAGAATTGTGGGAGTTACTGATTTTTATACCTCTAGCTGTGAAGTAGAATACACTGTGAGAAATTTCTGTGTTAAGTTTCATGAAAATGTATGTGACGCAATCAACATATACTTTTTGTACATTAAAATTCAGCTTTTTCAATATTTGAATATTCATATAACAGTTTTGAAAATTAAAAATCATTCGGAAATTTCATAGACAAGATTTATACTAAATTTTATATACAAAATGTTTTGAAAATTCGGCTGAATACTCATGTGATATGAAAATTCATGATAATTTCATTGAAAAATGGGTTTTCACTGCTACAATTGCTAATTGCCGAAATGGATCATAAAATTTTGCAGAATTGACCAAAAAAATGAAAATTTTACGCTCTTAATTGGATTGGCGATTGATAAGTAACTGAAATACCGCGCGCTTTGTCACTGAAAACTAATAAAAAATATTAAGACACAAATATGAAATTTCAAGATGTTTTATATTAATTTCATTTCAAGATATCTTCAACAGTTTAGCTCGCTGTGACCGATTCTTCTAGTAGCTACTTAGAGCGGTGGAGCCCCCCCCTCAAAAAATAAATGAGCAAGGTAGCAAATCAGCACCTTATGGTCTGATAATTACCTCTCCCACGGTTTCAGGCTTTGAACGTATTTGACAAGATTCTCGTCCAGATAAGGCAGCCTGGACTGTCTTCCATGATCAGAGACGATCCTGTCGTCCCGTCCCAGATTTCTTTCCGATATTCTCTCAAGTTCTACGTTCAATTCCTGGGTCAATGTGCCCCAGCCTTTGTGCTTCAGGGTCGTTCTGTGCCTCATGTATCCCCCGAATAATTCGTCGGCTCCCATCCCAAGGAGGAGTATTCGGCACGAGGATTCGTACGGAGATTCGGAAGGTGCTAAAACGCCCTTGGCTTTGCTGGCGAACCAGACGGCGCAGCCAAGACTTTCGTCCAATATCGTCCGCAACGGATAAACAAGATTGCAGATGTGGGAAGAACGATATTTCTGGAGTTCTACTTGCGTTACGTTTATCTGAAAGATTAATGCCGAATTATAGCCGATAGTTTTGCGGCTCAATATCGAGAAACGATATTTTTACGCTTGTAGAAACCTCTATAAAGTTCCAGCTTCTGTTCGGAGAAATCCTTTGGAGTTCGGCGAAGGTTTGCTTTCCTGTTTTTCTGTCCGGAACGTCGTAGTTTATCGTCTTGGTTTCCTTAGCGTGATTGAGATTAGGATTGACAATTTTTTCAAAGGCAACGTTCAGGAGATCGATTTCTTCGTTCTCTGGGACAAATTGATCCGCGATAACGGCCAAAATGGCGGAGTCAAGTCCGCCGGAGAATAGAATACCGATTTTCGCGTGATTGCAGTCTACTTTTTCACCATTCAAATACAATTTTATACAATTCCTGCAGTAGTCTGGCTTTTTCTTTACTCTAACTTCGACCGAGTTCCTCAAGAGCCTCAATATACTTTCTACCCTCTGGTGAACCTCCTTATTTTCCAACAACTGTTCCATTATATCATTGAAACTCTGACTGCAATCGATGTTCCTCAAGTACTCGAGGTCCCTTATCTCCGGGTCGAGATGCAGACTCGAATTATTCACTTCGGGTTTCACAATCGTTTCCCTCACGTCGATGTCCATGTTCAGATTCACCTCAAGGTCCTCGATGATGTCTGTGAACCTGAGGTTCGGTTCTTTCCAAGGGTAACAGGTCAAGTTGAGTTCCGCGCTCTTCAGGTCAGATACGAATATACCAATCGCAGGTACCTCCGTGACGTTCGTAATGCTCTTGCTCCCGACCGAGCACAAAGTCAGGGAGTCTTTATCCTCGTTCAGTTTCATCAACAAACTGTGTCTGCCGACGGAGTCCCGACCAAAGTACAAACAGCCGCTAGACTTGTGGAAGTAAATGAAACTGTAGGGTCCCTGGATGTCCAACAGCGTCGAAATCACACTTTGGGAGGAATTGAAGCTTCTCATTAGAGTCAACGTGTCGCATTCCTCGTCGCTCGCCTTCGAAAGGGAACAGAATCCGTTTATTGCACGTGTGTAAAAATTGATGTTATGTTCAAACTCACCAAAATTCCGTTAAAAATATCCCCGTTCCAGAGCAGGACGTTTCCATCTTCGTCGACGCATGGCTGAACGACCGGATGGTTTCCCTGCATCCATAACACGCTCGCTGCAAAATGTGCCCTCCATTTTTTGGTCAGTTGTTGAAACAACTCCGAGGCAATGTCGGGACCCCTGGCGTTTATTGCGGCCTTGCATTTCGGCCACTGAAACAATTTTCCAGAGGTTTGTTACAGATATCAGATGATTTCGGGTTATCAATTTAAAATTCATTTCGGATCGGTGATTCAATATTTGAAATACCTCGTCACTGTTTGATCCAACTTCTTCTGTGTCATCGTCTTTCTTCGACCGGCACACGCTACAAAATATACCACACATCACGTTGTCTAAGGTAACCTAAAACGTAAAGCGGTAGACTACCAAACGTCAAACTGCATGTGTCAAACAAACGATGAGCCGTAGACCATGCGGATGGAAGATTGTACGCGCTTGCATCGAAGCCAATAAGCCATTATTGAGGTTATGTGAGGTAATGAGACATGGTCCGTGTGGCCACGGTCTAGGGATGGGCGATGTTTGCCGATTAATCGAAACAATCGATTATTTTTTTTCAAATAATCGATTATTTGCGTCGATGTTTTCTCGGACCGATTCATCGATGTTCGATGTTTTTTATCGAACATCGGCGAAAAACATCGGTTGAAGAAAAATGACAAAAAATCCCCAAAATACTTCACTTTTGAACACTCTTTATACACCACACATATAAAAATCACCACTTTTCATCTATCCGTGGATATTAATATTTTGATAGTTGAATTTTAATGTGAACTTTGTTTATCTTATTCAATTCTACTTTATCGACTGTATTTCATATTTTTCGGTTCATATTATATTACTATACTTTCAGTCAATCTGATATCGATATTCTCATAATCATAAAGATTGAATAAAGTAACATTTGAGTTATGTTTTCGAACTCAAAAAAGCAAAAAAAAATCAATCATAGAAAAATAATCGATGTATCGATTCTTTTTTCAAACATCGATGTTAAACATCGATGCTTTTTAAACATCGATTATTTAATAATCGATCTTTTTTTTCAACATCGCCCATCCCTACCACGGTCTTGTATAGACTTATGGAGACTAGAGGAAAGGAGACCGAGCTTGGTCCGCCCCACTCCTACGAAAACGTGCTCGTTTTCTGCGCTCTAAATGTGATATACATATATATTGTATATAGTTATCCCCAAAAAGCACCTTTGGTGCAAAAACCTTTCGCCAAGTACATTAATTACTGTGGTCTACCTACAAAGAAATCTATGAAGAAAAATTTGCCTTCAACAAAAAATATTTCTTCAAAAATACCTACCAACAAAAATTCGTCTTCAACAAAACTCGACCTTCAAAAATGTTTCCTACAAAAAGAATTGATATCAGATACAACTGCCAAGCACAACACATAAAAATTAAATTAAAATAAGTGGCATTGTGCTCGTTCGCTCGCTACGCTCGCTCACTCGGTTGGTTTCTCATAATTATTGTGAAACAAAATCCAAGGAAAAAAAATTTGGAGAAAAAAGTTTAAGGAGTGGTACTTGGCGGGCCAGGTTTAGGTAAGTGCAGGATTCTTCACTCAGGTCTTCACGTGAAATTTTTATACAATGCTATGATGGCCCGCCAAGTACCACTCCTTAAACTTTTTTCTCCAAATTTTTTTTCCTTGGATTTTGTTTCACAATAATTATGAGAAACCAACCGAGTGAGCGAGCGTAGCGAGCGAACGAGCACGATGCCATTTATTTTAATTCAATTTTTATGTGTTGTGCTTGGCAGTTGTATCTGATATCAATTCTTTTTGTAGGAAACATTTTTGAAGGTCGAGTTTTGTTGAAGACGAATTTTTGTTGGTAGGTATTTTTGAAGAAATATTTTTTGTTGAAGGCAAATTTTTCTTCATAGATTTCTTTGTAGGTAGACCACAGTAATTAATGTACTTGGCGAAAGGTTTTTGCACCAAAGGTGCTTTTTGGGGAGATATCACTACTTTTTGTAGACTTTAGATTCACTAGCTGTTAATTGGTCTCGTACGCTACGCTCACTCGATAGGGTTTCTGATGTTCCTCGCTGGCCACACTAATTCGGTTGTCAGTATTTTCACATTCATTCTTATGAATATCACGTGGCACGTAGTCGTTGCGCAGAATACTTGTATCAGTGTTTGATTTTGGGTGTACTATGGAAAATATGTACTGAGAATGCGATATTAAGGGAGGTAATACTGAAGGTTCTCGTTTTTAAGGGGAGACTTCGATGAAATTTTGGGCAGAGATAGGTTTTTTAGTTTTTAGAATATTAAAAAGAGGTGCATAAACAAGTCCGTTCAGTAATTTTGAAATTATGGCGGTATAGAGTGCGGGAAAAAAATTTAAGCCTCCTGCGGTGAAAGTGTAGACGCAGGGAATTTTGGTAGCAGTGGGCAAAATCTTGTTCGCAAGGTTCCTTGCGATAACACTTTCATCGCAGAAGGCTGGAATTTTTTTTCACAGTCTATACTACCACTACTCAAAAACTGCTGGAAGGATTTTTTTATATCACATCTGATAGCTATTTTCAAAATTTAACCGCAGTCTTCCCTTAACTGAATACGTTGGCCGGATGAATACTTTCAGAATTGTCTGACAATGAACTTCAGCATAAGTGGTAATCCGTATCCTGCCATGCTTCAGTATGATGTTTTTATGATCTCCTGCAAAAATAATAATAGTATGGAAATATCAAAATAAACGAATCACTATCGATATACACTCAATAAAGTCTTCCGAGATAGTACTTCTGTTATTAGATTGCATGGCAAGATTCGTCTGTTCCATCTGGTCCACCAAGGTATTCTTATCGTCAGAATCCGATGATTTGACATCGTATTACACGAGTGCTCCAAGAGCTGTTCCGCAACGTGAGAATTGAAAGTCATCGAAGAAAATCTCCGGAGCATACCGCAGCGTACACATTTTTCCTGTAGAGCTAGAAGTAGGCGTGCGAAAATATAACCAAAACAATTGAACGATTGTTCATATCGGAAAGTCCTGCGAAAACAGACGTATTCGGTAGACACTTTAAAACTGAAATGTAACCGATGAAACCGTGTAGGGAATGTGTACGGAGCTCTATAATCGCCTCAAAGCGTCTACTGATTGACGTCTGCTCTAAAGTGTCCTCCGGGATATACGTCTGTTATTTCTTAGGACTCGTCGCATATCAATAAATCGCTCGTCCGAACGAATATTCTTTCACAAGACAGCATGACGCGAACGTTCAACATCGTAGAGTATTATTTCATTTCAATAAAAATATAGCACGATCAATCTCATAGGTTACGTACTACCAAATGTCGATTGAATTTAACACATTCTTTTAGAAATCACCAATCGACTGCAGTAGAGAATCATAAATCATTGTTTCTTGTCCTCTTCCTATTATCAATATCGTTACATGATACATCGTCATACGTCGAGCGGGAATATTTATAAATGAAACCTTTTGTTGACCGCGCCATCAACCTAGCAGAACCTAACCTCATTTAACCTAGCAGCTGACATAGACGACGGCTAACTTGTAAGCCTCTATCTAGCAGCCGACAACGACGACGGAACGACGGCCAATGACGGCTAAGTTGACGGCCATAGACAATGTTGCTTCGTCTGTTTGCATCTATTATACTAGATAGATCGGAAACTCTGTGATATTTCAGCACCATGTAACTTCCCTATTACTCGAACGATCCCTTCTATAGTTTATATATTCAGAATTTGAAACGACCTTGAAACGACTGGAGGAGGAAATGAAATTGGCGATGAAACGGGGTATCAGAAATCTATAATTAATCATATCTAAGCTCTCAGTCAACTGACTACGGTCAAATTGGGCTTAAATGAGAGCTTTCCGAATCCAGATTCAGAATCTTGCATGCCCAAAGCGATATTTGTCACGAAAGACGGAATAAACACGACTTAAAAATTGCCGTTCGGCCGAAACAGTGGTCGCTCGGGTATATAGAGTCGTTGAGTCTCGCGCCTGAAAAATTTTTTTTTTTCAATGTACTTGGCGCGAGACTCTACCGAGTCTCTCTGGATCTGTATTCTGTATTCCCTCCTTTGACGGCGTGTAATATATTTATTGTTGTTAGCCAAGCGGTACGTATGGTCACATGCGACTAAAAAAAAGAATTCCACTCTCCACAGGACAAACTTTTAAATATAAACTTCCATTCTGCAAGCCCATAAAAATTCCCCGATTTTTCTCTTCCACAAAAATGAAAAAAAAAGACAGTCCTGATTTGATGCTTTTGCACGATCATCGAGTTACTGATAGTCGCAGAGCTGAGTCTGACGACAAAAGGGCTGTAACTACTTGGAAAACTTTTATCTTCCCGGATTAATGAACGGATTAAAGTATTTGCCGTTGGATGCGGGGTCTGATTGGGGTAGATGTGGGAGAGCTGTACCAAGAGAGAAGAGAGTACGGGGGGTGGAAATCGGAGGGAGAAATCGGGAGGGGATTAGAACTTGATTGGCTAATTTGTAAGTGTCCCCAGCAGCACGGAGGAAACTTAACAATCGATTGTTCGAGGCTCTTGGAAACGTTCCACCATACAACCAACACACATGGACTTGGACAATTTTCCTCAGCTAATCCTGCCGATCGACGTGATCGTCATAAAACTAGAATACAATACAAGTTCTCAGTTGCAAAGATATATTCGTTTGGATTTCGTTTCTGGGACTGACGAAAATTTGTTGTAGGTGGAGTTGTAGAAGCTGGGCGAAAATTGAACGTCGGTGGTGGTCAAGCCAAGTTAATGTGCGGCCGCCGTAGGTGGCTGACCACTCGACTGATTTACATCACACCCCGCTTTGTTGGGGTGCATGAGGTAGAAATGGAAAGGGGAAGGACGAGGGGGAAAGGATTGTGGTCAGCTGAGGGATGTAGCGTGTGATCAGGGTACCGGTTCTCATTAAACACCCGCAAGAGGGACGAAGGACCCTTTGACGAAGGCTCTGCCACCGAATAAAAATCACCTTTACCGATACGACGTGTAACGTATTAGTTACAAGGCGACAGACGCTCCTTGATTATAATATAAGCCCTGAAATAACGAAATGTCGATCACGATTACAGAATTATGAAAAGTGATTAGTCCAATTCAACCGTTTGTTCAACTATTCGAACAAATCGTCAAAAAATTGAAGAACCATTTTTCTTCGGAGACTTCATCATTGGCCTCGAAGAATAGACGGAATAACATTTTTTTTTTTTTTTGCTAGTGTTAGTGACGTGAAAGTTTTTTTTCAGACTGTCTCTGCCCTCGTGTGAATAGATTCGTTGATGGTGCTGAGACCGAGGGGCATGTTTTGTCTTTCTAATGAATGGTTCTTATCTATAGCGAGTCCGTCACGACGTCGGTTTTGTCCCGGTGTCCGTATAACTGTCTGCGAATTGCAAGGCGACAGGAAACCGGAAACGTAGCGTCTGGACCGACGCTTTAACACGTATCAGTGAAAAATAATATCGAGACAAAAACAAAAAAGCCCCCCTTTTCAATATCAAGGCCAGAATGCTTCGAAAAATGGACAATTACATCCGTGACAGTTCTCAAAGTGGAGAAAAACCTTCAGTAATGTTTAATCAAGGGACAAAAAGATAAATTTTCATTAGAGTTAAAATCAGATCCTCTTAAGTGTCTGTTAGTATGCCTGTGTACATATCACAATTTTTCTCGCATAGTTTATACAATAATTTTCACGATGTTCCCACAAAAGCGAGATTAATAATGATTTAATTAGCATTCCGCTATGAGTTGGGTATAAATCAAACAAACCGCGAGAGAGGGAAAAGCACCGAAGCTTTCAAGAATGTTTATTAATTACGATGCTCTCAGTGAGGCCTCACCTGTTCCTGTTGAAACGCTTAAAATTGTTCTACGTTCGTATAAAAGTTTGCTGGGAGGGTGTTTCAAAGAAAATTTGCCTAATCGACGCCACGTGTCGTCTGAATTTCGCATATACTTAAGTCTCTTTGATACTCGTCAAAATTTGATACGAGTGAAGAATAAAGAAAGCTCCTACAAGCTGGGCCCTAGGCTCCTCGTTGCATGGTTTATTCAGACTGGGTAAACGCGGTGATCTTGGT